>JAREIS010000405.1:20000-436355 GCA_030060385.1 Muscicapa striata striata | reverse complement strand
ATTTCAAAAAATCCCCTTTTTTAACACTGGTGGAATAAAACACACCAGCTCATTTTTCCCACTTACCCCCGAAATATTTGTCAAACCCTTCTGGTTTCCCCTTTTTTGGTTCCCCTTCCCTTTGTTCCTCGGGGAAAAATGTCCAAACTCCTCAACACCCCCAAAGGGCCCCTTCAAGTATTTTGCCCGCCCGGAGGGAAATTCGCCAGCCCTGGTGGAAACTTCCTCATAGAGGAATTGTGACAGAGAAGACAGAGGAGTCCTGTGAGAGTAATTTCACTGACAAAGGGGAGACATGGGCCATTTGCCATGGGGTCTGTGAGTTGCCAGGCCCCCGCGCCTGAGGAGCAGCTGCAGTGGGGACCGAGTGGCGGAGGCCGAGAAGGCTGCCCCACTGGCTGCCCCAGCCCATCCCTGCCCCTGCGCTGGGATGCTGTGGGTTTGGGGGAAGGAGGGCAGGGGTGCTGGGCCAGGCAAGGAGAAGGGAAGGGGAAGCAGGCTGAGAACAAAATGGTCAAAGGATGCATGTGGGAGGAAAGGTGGATTGTGCAGGAGAGGAGGAATGTAGGAGGAAGAGGAGGTGAGGAACAGTAGGGAACAGGGGAGGAGAAATGGGAGCGCATCAAGGCCCCTCCCTGTATCTGCAGCCTCTTCCCAGGTCCAGCATCTTGTCCCTCAAGTGCAGAGTGACTTGAGAGAGGGAACAATTTTCACAGGAGTGAGTCTTGGTGTTTCTGAGCTTTTAGGGCTAACTGTTCATGCTTTGGTTTTTATGGGGCCTGAATCTTTAATATTTTGCAGGAGGTTTTGGCTGAATCTTGTTGTTTGGGGATTTTGATCTCTCTTGATGTTTGGATGATTTTGGGCTGAATCTTAGGTTTGGGAGGTTCATACAGACACAAGATGCCAAATGAGTTCCTGAGATTATTGGGTAACGAGAACCCTAGTCAAGGTGTTTTCTTTTTTTTTTCCAAACCAGGACTTTTTCCCAAGGCTGGGCAGATGGAAGAGGAGGAAAGCCTCAGAGATCCCTCGAGGAGGGCTGCAAACCCAGCCCAGGAGCTGCAGGAGGAAAGACCTCCTGAGCCAGGAAGGCGGCCGGAGATGCAGGCAGAGCTCAGAGCTGGTGGAGAAGCCTGATAGGGAGAGCCCCCAAGTGCTTGAATGTGGGAAGGGTTTACCGCAGGTTCCTTCTGATCCAGACCAGATGACCCACACTGGTGAAAAGCCCATATGTGGGAGATGTAAGGAGCTTCAGGACATCTCACCTGATCGCACCAGGTGATCCACACAGGGAACGGCCCTACACCTGCTTGGAATGTGAGAAGAGCTGGGGAACTCTCTGGAGGAACCACCAGCGCATCCACACCGGGAGAGGCCCTACAAGTGCCTGATGGGGAAGAGGTTTCAGACCAGCTCCAATCTCCCCCTACATGAGCGGATTCACACACAGGAGAGTCTTCCACTCTCACTGCGGAGGGATTCAAGCGACTCCATCCATCAGGCACCAGCAGTCCACTTGGGGAGAGGCCCACGAGGTCCTGAGTGTGGGAAGAGCTTCTCCAGGACAAACTTGACCCGACACCAAAGAGTCTCCACTAAGGGAAGCCCTAGAGGCCTGAGTGTGGGAAGAGCTTGCCTGCCCACTCCATCCCCAGGGAGGATCCGTGTTGATGATCCCCAGTGACCCTCGTGGGCAGAGCCCGGCGATCTGTGTTGGGAAGACACCTGGCTGGGGGACTGTACATCATCCTGTCTCCTGTGGGCACCTGGATGAACACAGGGGCAGCAATGCCCATTGGGACACAAGCACAGACTGAATTCCTTGGGGTGAGTAATTTGTTGACTTTCAACCCCAGAAAATCTTCTGGTTCAATTCTCTCTTAATGGCATCCAGGAATACTGAATGGTCTTGGAGGTCTTTTCCAGCCTCAGTGATTCCAGGGTTTTTTCCTATTGCCCAAGGGTGTCTTCTGCAGTGAAATGCTGATGAACTGGGGAAAGACCAAGATTTTGGGGACAGTGGAGGGGAAAACCCCTCCAGAAAAGGTTCTTCCTCCCTCCCAAGTACGTGGATCCTCAGCTCACACAAATAAATCCTTTTCTTTTGGCCGTGATTTGCTTTTCATTTCTCTTCATCCTTGAAATCATCCAACCTCTGGGTAAAAATAAAGAATTGAACTGAGACAGGGTGGGGACAGAGGATGTAGTTTTTGTGTTGAGATGGATATGACTGGCATAATCACCAACCTTTATAAAACTTCTTGCCTTCTTTCAGTGAACTTTTCAGGCAAAGATTGCCTTCTGCCACCTGACCATTCCACGACTGGACCCTCACCTTTTCCTCTCATGCCACGCCCCACTCTCCCCTTATCGGGACCATCTGGGATCCCTCCTTCCCAGCTGACCCAATTCTGGGACCCTCCTTCCCAGCGGACCTGACCCTTTGGCTGGACCCCCTATTCCCGCCATCCGCCCTCTCCCACACCCATCCGCCCTTCTTCCTCGCTTTGGACCCCAGATCTCCGCAATTCCGTCCCCCAGTTCTCCATTCTCGTTAAGACTTCCTGGTCTCAGATCGGAGATCCAGATGAATTCCTGGAATTCCTCTCTCCTCCTCGCTCCTCCCAACTGCCTCCCCGGGATCCGCACTCCTCCAGCCCCAGCCCCTCTTTCCGGACCCAGGACCCTCCTGACTCCCCATTCTGCCTTTCCCACTCCTCCAGGACTCTTCTACCTTCGGGCACTGGACCCTGTTCCAGCCCCCTCGATCCCTCCACCTTCCATCCCTTCCTCCTTCCGCTTCCGCCTTGACGCTCTGACCCTGAGTCCTCCAGACCCCCAGTTCTCCACCTTCCGTCCAGCTCTGTGTCCGGGCATCTGGGGTCATCAGTTCCTCTTCCCCTGTCCTGGCCTCCCCGTCACTGCGCCTCCCGCTGGCTCCCAGCCGGCTGGGACCCCCGGACTGACCCTGAACCCCGTTCTGGCACGGGACCCCTGCACTTCCATTTCCGAGGCTAACTCCCTTCCTGGGTAGAGACCCCTTGAACGTTCATTTCGGAGCACGGGACCCTCTGTACCCCTTCCCGAGTCCAAAACCCATACAACCCCTTACCTGGAACCTGAACCGACCTGAACCCATTTCTGGCACCGACCCCTGAACCTCAATTTTCAGGCACCAGAACCCTTGAGCCCCAGAACCCAGGAAGGGAACCCTCCTGAGCCCATTTCCTGGCACCACTGCATCCCGTTATCCGGCACGGGACCCCTGAACCCCCATTCCGCTGCACCGGACCCGTGTGCCCTATCCGGGAATTAAACTTTCCAAACCTCCATTCTCACACTGGGACCACGCTGCACACCTTTATCCAGCACCAATGCCCCTGCACTCCTTTCCTGTCCTTTCTCTCAGAGACCCTAGCCTCTTTTCTTGACTCTGACCTCTTGACCCCATTCCTGCCTTTCCTCAGCCCCACCCTCCACTTTCCTTAATCTGTGCACGCCTTTTCCTGGGTACAGGCACTGTTGGAGTCAGTGAGTCAGGGTCTCTCGAATTCTTAGAGAGAAACCAGAGTGCAGGACTGAATTAAAGCCTTGGATGGATTGAAGTATATTAAGCCAGCACACATAAAGTAGACATTTAAGGGGGTAAAACCCCGTGGAAAATTCTAAACTGTCCCCCCCCCAAGGCCTAAAGGGGGGGAAAGGAGGAGTAAAAGGGGGAAAGGGGGGGGAAAAGGGCGGAGAGGCGGGAGAACTGGGGTTGCCCGCCCCCTGGTGCCCCCCCCTAATTCCCCCTAGGACCATGGGTTACCCCGGGGCCCGATGGAACCCCCCGGGTCCCAATTCCCTAGTCCCACCCCACCCTGTGAAGGGCCCTTAGGAGGGGCCCCAGTAGGTTGACCTAGGAGGGGGACTGGGGGGGGTCCCCTGGTAGGGGAAAAAATAAAGAAGGGAAGGGGGGGTTATAAAGGAAGATGCAATTTAAGAGTGGGTTAGGCCCTTGGGGGAAAAAAGAAGGAGAGAGAAAAGAGCCGAGATAGTGCACTAGACGCTCAGGGACACGCAGAGCACGGCAAGTGCTGCTGCCCTTTATTGGCCTTTACGGCCAGCCCTGCGCAGGCCGCCCGCGCCCGGCCGTGCGGGGCCGAGCCCCGCGCTCGGCCCAGCGCCGGCGGCGTGGCGCCTGCGGCTGCTGCGGCGGCTCGGGCGGTACCGAGCGGCGTGGAGGCCCGGCGCCTCCTGCGCACGCCGCGGCGGCGGGAGTGGCGGCGCCGGCTGCGGAGCGGCTGCGGGAGCGGCTGGTGGAGCTGCTGCGGCTCCGGCGGGAGCGCCGGCGGTACCGGGCCATGCCGCCGCGGGCGGGCGCGGGGCGGCTCCGCTTTTATATTCGGCGGGGCAGCCCTGCCGTGAGCTCAGCGCCGACGTCGCCGCTGCGAAGCTGTGGCGTCATTAAAGGGCTCCGCCGCACCTCACTCCCGTGGACACCCATGCCCTCGAATTCAAGCGGAATTGCACAAGTGATTCTGTGCTACTTGACTCTAACATAGCAACTTTTCAAAGAAACTAAAAGAGTAAAGACAGTAGAAAATTCTGTTTTGTCGTATGTCACATAAAGGGTGAGTTAAACGTAGATGAGGTGTTCCTCAGGAATTGTAATTCAGCCGTTTGTCACACAGGGATCTCCTGTACTGCTGAAGTTCATCTGTCAGGTGCTCCAGCTTTCAGCAGCAACGGTGTTCCATCACTGCAGGACCAGGAAGATCAGAGCAGAGAGCATGTGGTGGAGATGCAGTGCTGGAGCTGGGCAGACGGTGCAATGGGACACATCCCAGGTGGAGCTGGCACTCAGGAGACCCAGCAGTGCCGGGTGCTCAGAGACACCGAGACCAGCTTTCTCACTTTTCTGCTTAGGAGGAGCTGGCCCTGGAGGTGAGGTTCCTGAGATAAAACAGAGCCCTGGCATCGTGGTGGATCCTCAGGTGCTCCTGGGCTCCAGGCCTTCACATCCCTTCTCTTGGCTGCCACTGTCATTATTCAGTGATGGCATCACCTTACATGGTGCCTAGCAGGGAGCTGACACTGCTGGATGCCAATATTCAATTATTACTGATGTCCTTTACAGAATGAAAAGAAATGGCCATTTCTACGCATCTTCTTGCAGACTACTCTCAAAGAAGAAAAAATACAAATGTAATTTGTAATTAAATGTACTTTGAACTTTTAAATGCTTTGGTGCAGAACTATCAGCATCCAGATCCATATTTTTTTCTTCCATTGTCTGCACTGTGTGTCCCATTGGTGTTTAAGCATAATTAGGATCACTCCTTGCTATTTCTCATCTTTTATGAAGTGTCCGCTTGCCACCAGGCATTTTTGGCAAGAATAGGAGTCAAGTCTCCAAAGATCAGCAGAAGGACCTTATTTCTTTCTCTGCTAGAGAGACCAGACCACAACTGAGTACTTTGAGAGGATACTATAGTGAAGAATCTGAGGGCAATCTGCAGAAGTGTTCAGCTGGGCTTTGCTGCCGCTGGAGTCCCTGGTTAATGCAGATCTGGAAATCCACAGAAATGAAGGACAAGACTCTGTTGGCAATTGATCTCTAAAGGTTCTTTTCTGGGCTACCAGCACAAAGCAGGGCTGAGTTCAAAGACAAATCCATCGCCAAAGTTACCCCTGTGGCAAACAAGTTTGTGTTCAGGGAATTTCTAAATCTGTGCATGGCCAGAGTTGTGGTCTAGAGGTTGTACTTGTGCTGGACTACACACAGGAGCTTGGGTAGAGGAGAAATACTTGTCTGTCTGTGCCTGACACATTTAGATTTTGGGGGAGAAAGCTAAAGTCACATGGAAATGAGATTTCCTGCAGCTTATTTTACTGCTGCCCTCCCATATTATTGCTCTGTGTGCGTGTGGTTTTGCAATGGGAAGTTTGCATTTGTGAGGCTGCAGACACTGGTTGCAGGGAAGAGCAATCATAATCTATGAAAAGAGAACCTTTCCCAGCTCCCACATAACATCCCTGGCAGCTGGGTACGCAAAACAGGTCTGAGATGGGGAAAGAGAACAATAAAAACAAGTTCTAATTAAATGGGAGGAAGATTGTTTCTGAAAATGTGAATTCTCCTTTACAAATCTGATCTCTATGACCTTAGAGAAACACCTTCTGCTGCAGTGATCAGCTGAAGTGGCATTCAGAAAATTAGCATGGCATATATTCTTATTAAGCTTAGGTGGTTTTTGGGTTTAAAGGCATCCTTTCTCCACTTTTCCTCCTTTTTCAGTTTTTAAGATCTTGATCTAAGAATTATCAGAATAGATATTAAGGCAAAGAAACACGTGAATAATGGCATAATGCAAGTGCAGCAACATTTACTGGTTCAGTTCTTGCATTCAGTGTCTTTTCTTCATGTTGGTTTTGCTCAGAAGCATCTCTGCCTTGTCAGCATGCAAGATGCAGTTGAGGTGCAGATCCAGAATCACAGTGACCAGATGCTCAGAGCACCACTTGGGATTGTCCAACCTGTCTGAGAGGTGGCTCAAGCCCTGTCACCCCCATGGCCCATCACTTGGATCTACTTGGCCAGCTGAGCTCTCTGTCCTTTGGGGGAGATGACTCTTACAATGACATCCACATCATTCTCATTGCAGGGCTTCTCCTGAGCTGTGCCAATTCTTTTTCAGCTGTGAGCTCCAGACACTGCAACCCTGCTGTTCCATACAGTGCCTCCTCTGCATGTCCTGCTCCTGCCCATCACTCCTGGAGGAGCCTGGAAGCATCCAACAGACACTGCTTCACAGAGCTCACTCTACCAGGTTTCACTCATGCCTAGGGATGTCAAATCTCTAGGACTGGACCAGCCTCCAGCTCCTCTCCTTTATCCTCCTGCTGAGTGCATGGATGTAGAAACACTTCAGGTCAGGACACCGCAGTTGCGCAGCAGTTCGCGCAGGCAGGGCAAGCAGGCAGGGTTGGAAGTTTTCTGCTTGTAAGGTGTCCTCTGTGTTGTTGGGTTTTTTTTTTTGTTTTTTTTCTTTTTCTGCTGGTTGCTTCATTTCTTTTTGAGGTTTCTTGTTAGTAATGGTTTCCACACGGTCGAAAACTGTGGCTGGTGTGAGTGTGTGTGACCGAGTGGAACCCTCCAAAGATGTCTGTGCAGACTCATTCCTGCCCAGAGTGTTTGAGCTATCAGTAAAAATAAAGTGTAGTGGAGAAGGCCTGCCTTGCGGTAGGACAGGTGAATGTTTTTGGAGCATGGTATTAAACAAGAAAAAGTTGACCAGGGAAAAATTTAAGGGGAAACCAAAAGGGAATCAACTGGGACTGCATGTCCCCCCAAAGGAGGAAGAGGGGAAAATTTTAAAGCGCTAAATTTTGAGGTTAGTCTTGTTTTGAAACTTTAAAAATCCGGGCAAAAAAAAAAAAACGCACAAAAAAAATTTTGGAGTTTTAAAAGGAAATTTTTCAAACAGGGGGAGCCTACCAGGGCAGGGCTATATTAGCCTGTTTTAAAACCGAGGGGGCAAAGCAGAGATATGAAAGGCCATCACAAAACATGGTGGGATGAGTCGACACTGAGCACTGCACTGGATGGCCAAATTTAGGAGAGACGGGAAAGGGAGAAGAGGTGGCCCTTTTTTTTGGGGGTTTTTGGGATGTCATGGGTATTGAAATTGTTAATTGAGTTCAGGGAAAAAAAGGGGAAACCCAAACAAGGCGACATTTGGGAGTTGTACGCCACCCAACCGGGAGGAAGAGGGGACAATTTTTCTAAAAGCAGCGGAGAATTTTTTTCAGGATCATCACCCTTTTGTTTTTGTGGGCCCCCCGCCCCCCCCCCCCCCCCCCCCCCCCCCCCCCCCCCCCCCCCCCCCGGGGGGGGGGGGGGGGGGGGGGGGGGGGGGGGGGGGGGGGGGGGGGGCGGGGGGGGGGGGGGGGGGGGGGGGGGGGTGGAGGCTTAATTAAGAAGGGGGTTTTTAATCTTTAAAAAAAAGATGTTCTCAAGGAATATTTTGGAAAATTTTAAGGCTGTGGGAAAAAAATTAGCCAAAGCCATTTGAACTTAACTTGGCAATACTGTTAAAAATAATAAAAAGAGTTTTACAAATATATTAATGGAAAAAGGAAGGTATAACCAACCTCCCTTTTGGATGGGCAGGAAACCTAGTAACTAACGGAGGAGAAGGCAAATGCTTAATGTCGCCTCAGTCTTTAGTGAAAGACACTTGTCCTAAAAGACCACTGTCCTCATGGGTTGGTGGTGGTGCCAGGGAGCAGAATGGTCCTCTTTTTTCCCAAGAAGAGGCAGTCAAACTGCTGGGATGCTTGATATTTATAAATCAATGGGACCAGATGGGACCCATCCGGTGATGAGGGGTGGCAGATGAGCTGCAAACCGCCTCCATCTTTTCCAGCAGTCCTGGCTCACTGGTGAGGTTCCAGCGTTGAAACTCCAATGTGACACCATTTAAAAAAAAAAGGTAGGAAGGAGGATTTTTGAACTACAGGCCGTGGGGCCTGACCTCAGTACCAGGTAAGATAATGGAGCAGTTCATAATAGTGCTATCACACAGCACTTACAGGATGGCAGGCATCAGCCCCAGCAGCATGGGTTTACAAAGGGTGTCTGACCAACCTGGTCTCTTCTATGCCCGTGACGACCTGGTGGATACAGGAAAGGCTGTGGATGTTGTCTATTTAGACTTCAGCAAGGCCTTTGATACGTCTCCCACAGAAACTCCTCCTGAGAAGCTGGCAGCCACGTTTGGACAGGAGCACTCTGTCTGGGTTGGAACTGCGGCATGGCCGGGCCCCAGGGGTGGGTGAACAGTGCCATCCAGCTGGGGACCAGCCCCGTGGTGTCCCTCAGGCCTTGTGCGGGGGGCCAGTTCTGTTTAATATTTTTATAGACTACATGGATAGGGCACGAGTCTTTCATTAAAAATTTCAGACAACACTAAGCTGGGAGCTTGTGTGATTCATTGAAGGAAAAAGGCTCTGCAGAGAGACTTAGATAGATTAGATAGATGGGCAGAAATCCAACAGCATGAAATTTAATAAGTCTAAGTGCTGAGTTCTCTTTTTGGCCATAAAAATCCCCTTCAACGTTACAAGCTGGGAACAGTGTGCTGGAAGTGTACAGGCAGAAAGGGACTTGGGGGTGCGGGTGACAGCGCTGAACATGGAGAGTGTCCCCTGGGGGCCCGAAGGCCAACGGCACCCTGGCCTGCATGAATTTGTGGGGCCAGCAGGAGCAGGGAGGTCATTCTTCCCTATACTCGGCACTGAGACCACATCTGGTACGTGTCCAGTTCTGCCCCAGTTTAGGAAGGACTTGATATGCTAGAACGTGTCCAGGGGAGTACCTGGTGAAGGGCTTGGAACACAAGCCCTTGGGGGAGGAACGCTTGAAGGAGCTGGGTTGTTTAGCCGGGAAAAGAGGAGGCTTAGGGTGACCTTATTGCCTCACAACTTCCTGGAAGGGAGACAGACAGTGGGGCCAGTCTCTTCCACTCCAGGCAACTGCAGAACCAGAGACACAGTCTAGCTGCGCCAGGGAAGGCATGGGGTTGGATGTTATGTGTTTTCTTCACCAAAGAATAATACAGTACTGGAATGTTTTCCCCAGAGAGGTGGTGGAATAAATCATCCTGGAAGTGTTAAAGTTAGGGGCATGAGAAAAGACTTAGGCCATAGTCTATACTCTGGAGTCGAGGTCAGGGACATAGGTTGGACTCGATGATTTTGGAGATTCTTCCAACCTCAGTATTCTGTGATTCTGTGATTCTGTGTGGCATTGAGCCACCAGCTCCTGAAGCAGATGGAGGGATCCCATTTGAGTTTGTTTGTTCAATCTTGCACACCACCACATTTCCTGTAATGGCGAGCCAGTTTTGACCCTTCCCACTTCAAGCCAGTATAAAGTGTCCAATAGCTCCACTACCTCCTGTGCTGGAACTATTTTTCCTCAGTGAAAGCTGCCTGTCAAGTGCCAATGAATCAAGTGCTGAGTAGATCATCCTGTGAAGAACCCACAATTTTTCCCTTGACATCAGTCTCAGAGCGTGCATGGCCTGATGGACCTGCTTATTCCAATCAATATAATTTGGGTTTTGTGAAGAACTGAGGAAATCACTACCTGGCTCCTGATCCTGTGAGTGGCTCGCAGGAGTGGAGCCTTCTGGGGATGGGGGAGGGTAGTTGTTCCGGGGCTGTCGGTGTCCCTCAGGGCTCTGCGAGGGAGCAGCAAAGTCCATAAATGTGGCACTCACACGGCTCAGTGGTGACATTGTAGTTTTGGGTTAGCGTTTGGATTTGGTGACCTGAGAGCTCTGCAGACTTCACTCAGTGTTCCTTCACTTGGGATTCAGGGCCCAGCACCTGCACAAGAGCATTTGACACTGCCAGGACTCGGGGCAAGGTCACACTGGGGACACACAGGGGCACCGGGACGCCAGGATACGCAGGACACCCAGAGACACGCAGGGACAGCCAGGGACGCTCAGGGATACGCAGGGACACGGAGGGACACTAGGAAGCTCAGAGCATGGCAAGTGTGCTGCCTTTTTGGCCTTTATGCCAGTCCGCGCCCGGGCCGGTGGGGCCGAGCCCCGCGCTCGGCTCAGCGCTGGCGGCGGCGCCTCGGCTGCTGCGGCGGCTCGGGCGGTACTGGGAGCGGCGGAGGCCCGGCGCTCCGCGCACGCCGCGGCGGCGGGAGCGGCGGCGCCGAGCGGGAGCGGCTGGGAGCGGCTGCGGCTCCGGCGGAGCGCCGGCGGCGTCAGCCATGCTGCCGCGGGCGGGCGCGGGGCGGCTCCGCTTTTAAGCCCGGCGGGGCAGCGGGCCCGCGTCAGCCCTGTGCCAATGCTCCGGGCACTCCTCAGACGGCACAACTCTGCAGGGCCGGCTCGCCTGTGAGGCCACAGCGGGTCACAGTGGAACTCGTGATGTCAGGAGCCCGCAGAGCTGACATCGCCGTGACAGCACAGCTGGCCTTTGGATGGCAGAGCTCCTGAGAGCCACCATCGCCGTGAGATCAGAGCTGGCCAGGATGGAATCCTTGTGGTGGCAGAGCTTTGCAGGCTGGTGTCACCGGTGACAGCACAACTGGCCACGTTCACTGAGTGAGGTCGCACTGGGTCAGGGTAAAACCCTTGTGACACCAGAGTTTTCCAGAGCTGATGAGGTCACCTGGGCCACCTGGGCATGTCCTGCTACTCATCAAACTTCTCTGATTTGTACACACATTCCAGAACTTCAGTGTCAGATCTTTATTAATTTTGAGGCATGTCGGCATGGCGTTTATTTAGTTTTTATAGATTGTTAATAGTATTAGTAGTTAATAGTATTCAGAGTATTAATAGTATTTATAGGCAGAATTGTTATTTCAATTTCCGTGGTGCTGTGCAGGAGACAAAGGGAAACCATGAGGAATTCCACTGATGCTCCAGACTCGACGTGTGCTGACCGTGATTTCTGCAAAACGAAGGCAAGTAAGTTTTTCAGCTCTCAGACTCCACCCATTTGAGCTGTCTCTGGTGCTGCTTTAGAAAGAAAATGAAATTCAAACCGCAGAAATGTTTATATGCCTTAACTTTCTTTTATCTTTGCTTCCTAGGGGTAGCCCTGGCTACTGTGAAGAATGGATGCCAGAATCTGCACAACGATCTTTCTTAGGTTTAGAGACTAATACAGAAATTTTAGCTATTGTGAGTAGAGTCCATGCACCTATTGTCTGCGGCGCTCGGCACCGCGGTGCTGCGGCCGACCGGGCACACGGGCGGCGGCTGCATCAGCCAGGGCCAGAGCTACGACACGGACCGCGGGCGGGTGTTCGTGAAGAGCAACTCTCGGTCGGAGGTGTGGCGGGGTAGGGGTCGGGATCGGGGGTGCCGGGGCTGGGCGGGCCATGGGAAGCAGCGTTCCGGGCCTGGTGTGGCTGCAGGAGCCGGGCAGGGACCGTCCCTGTGGCACTGCCGATGGCCCCTCAGCTCGAGTGCTGTGCCCATTGCTGGGCCCCTCACAGGAATGGAGGGGCTGGAGTGTCCAGGGAAGGGAACGGAGCTGGGAAGGGGCTGGAGCCCCAGGAGGGGCTGAGGGAGCTGGGAAGGGGCTCAGCCTGGAGAAAAGGAGGCTCAGGGGGGGCCCTTGTGGCTCTGCACAGCTCCCTGACAGGAGGGGACAGCCGGGGGGATTTGGGATCTGGGAACAGGGAACAGGGACAGGAGGAGAGGGAACGGCCTCGGGGAGGCTCAGGTTGGACATCAGCAGGAATTTCTTTCGAGTAGAGGTTGTTAAGCATTGAAAGGGGCTGCCCAGGGAGATGATGGAGTCCCCATCCCCGGAGGGTGTAGCGGTGTGGTTTAACAGCGTCTGCAAGTGCTATGACGATGGCTGAGGCAACCCGGCAGGTGTAAATAAAATTGTCTGCTGAGGGCGTGTGCACCTTCTGTGGTTTTAATTGAACGTTTAATTCCCTGCACACAAGAAGGAGCTTTTCTCAGGGAGTGATATCTTTTTCACAATTGTTCAGTTGTACAATGCGACTTCCTTCTTCATTATGCTTTGCAAAAAGGGAGATCAGGTGGAATTTTAAAGATACTCCATACTTGTGTTTATCACATAAGTAGTTTCAGCGGCAGAATATGAGTCAAAACTTGTATTTGCCCTTCATAGCAAGCAAATGTGTTTGAAAGTATGCATGCCACTGTATCTATTCCAAATTTCTCAACAATTTGTGATCAAGCTGGGGAGCTGAATGGTGGTAGTAACATGGGATAACACAGGAAGGTTATCCTACTTTACAGAAGAGAGTTTGAGTTGGTGTAGTTCTTCCTTAGGCCTTTGCTAATTCTATATTTAGGTGTACATTCCAGCTAGCTGCAAGATCAGGCTTGGGGAAAAAAAAAAAAAAAAAAGATCTGGATAGATTTTCTATTCAGCAATTCCATTTTGTGTGATTTTGCCTGTGTGTGGATCCTGAGCGCTGATTAAAGCAGACTTTGTTGAGTGCTGTAAATGCTGTGCTGTGTGAGCAGCAGCTGCTGTGCATCAGCAGTTCTTACTCTGTTTGAGCAGCTGTCTTTAGCCATGTGTGATGCTTTAGACAGAGACACAGTATTTTCTGATTTCCTGTGGGCACAGGTAACTCGTGTTACAGTAAGTCAGCAAAAGGACAGACAGAGATGGTCAGAGAGACGGAGCACCACGAGGAAAGGCTGGGAGAGCTGGGATTGTTCAGCCTGCAGAGGAAAAGGCTCTGTAGAGACATAACTGCACCTTCCAGTGCCTGAAGGGAGCCCACGGGGAAGATGGGGAGAGATTTTTTACAAGGACCTGGAGTGACAGGGAAAGGGGGGATGGCTTCAAACTAAAAGAGAGTGGGTTAAGGTCAGATACTGGGAAGAAATTCCTGACCCTCTGTGGGAGTCCAGGATGTTCCCCTGGCTTCCCTGGATGCCTCAAGACCCTCCAGGCAGGGGGCTCAGAGGCCCTGGAATGGTGTCCAAGACCCCTGTGCAATGGATTTTAGCCCCTGGGAAAAATTACCATCATTGCAGGAAGAATTACAAGTCACAAAAAATAAGTAGAGCACAAATTAGATTGTTAGAAGGCAGAAAGTGGATTTTTAGAATTGTTTATGATAAGAAGTTTAGAGCTAAGATGGAGGATTTTGGCCATGGTATGTCTTTTCTTTCTTTCTTCTTTATGCCATCCATCTTTGGGGCTAGGATGGCACTTCTGGATTGGCTTGGGAGAAAGTTGGACGGTGTAATGAAAATGTCATGTATTGGAAAGTAATTGTAAATAATAGGTAGGTAATTTATAGTATAAAAGATAAGTCCTGCCCTCTGGGCGGAGAGTGTGCCTTTGTCTGGCGTGCTACACAGACCTCTGTAAGTCAGAGAAAGAATTCCTTAGGTAAGAAAGAGCAAACAACCTTGGAAACCTCAGAAAACGGCTTCCGACTGTTCCTTCAATGCTCAGGCTGGAAAACAAGAACTCTAAAACCACCAAATGTCCTGCTGTGGATGATCTCAGGTCCAAAGAGACACCCCAAGCAGTGACAACCCTCAGAGTGGTGAGGCCCTGGCACAGGGTGCCCAGAGAAGCTGTAGCTGCCCCTGGATCCCTGGAAGTGTCCAAGGCCAAGTTGGATGGGCCTTGAAGCAGCCTGGGACAGTGAAATTGTCCCTGCTGTGGTAGGAGTGGGGCTGGGTGATGTTTATGGATGTCTTAAGGTCCCTTCCATCACAAACCATTCTGTCATTGCCTCTAGGCCTTGAAATTTTTAGTTGATGTCTACTGCAAATTGTCCTGTGTCTGTGTTGCGTGGATCATTGGGCTAGTATTCTCTTTCTATTTTATTCATTCTACTTCCCTGCTTTTGCTTTTACCAGATATGTTAAATTTCCCACATGCTCATTCTACAACCCCTGCCTGGCTCTTGTAGAGAAGCGTTTCTTCACCTGATGAGTGTCACTGATCTTAGGGGAGGAGCTCAGGAGAGTAGATTTTTGTTAGTGTGGGTAACAGGTGCAGAAATAGGTCCCAAATTCAGAATGCCTTCCAAGCAGATGCAGTTGGTGGTGGCTTGGGTTGTGCAGGTGTGATAACGGGCATTTGGCTGCTACAGTTGATTCCCACCCACACCCCTCCCCCACGAGGTGAAAGAAAACACCATGGGAAACCATTCTGGTGAAAGCACTGGAACACAAGTCTCATGGGGCGCATTGAAGGAGCTCATACTTCATCTAAAAGCAGTTTTCACTCCTTCAGTTGCAAACAGACTTTCTAAACTATAGCGAATTCTAGAACCTAAGACATTTTTACTTATTTGATGAAGTGAAATTACTGTAATTGTAAAACTACTGTCAAGTCTATTGGTGTGGTTTTGTCTGTATCTTGTGTGTGGATAAACGTTTCCTTCAACCTTCATATGAAAGTTTTTACAAAATCCATTGATTTTATGGAACTGCTTTGTTTACCTGTGACTGATGCTCATAGACACGAATGCTTTCCCTTAATATCTGGCAGGCCAGAAGAATGTTTGAGGGAGAAATGGCCAGTCTGGAAGCCATCCTGAAAACGCAGACGATAAAAGTGCCCAAACCCATCAAAGTTATAGACCTGCCTGGGGGCAGTACTTGCTTTTGTGATGGAACATTTGGAAATGAGGGGCTTAAACAGGTAAAACAGTGTTATCTTTGCCTCCTTTAAACAGAAATTTTGACTGTTGTGATAATTAAATGACTTGTTTTCATGGGGGGAAACTTTTTTTTTCCTAAAGTGAGTGAAGACAATGTTGGAAATCACATAGCACAGAGCTGTATAAAATAGTTCATAATGCCTCACCTAGCAAACTGATAATACATCCCAAAGCGAGTGTTGGTTGGTTTTGGGTTTGTTTGCTTAGGTAATTAGTGATTTTTACAGTAAAGTTTCTTTTCACAGAAAGGAAAATGACCAGCCTGATCACCTGCTTTGTGTACTTGCCTTCTCTATAAGCACCAGTTTATTGCTTGGCATGATTGTGCAGAGGCACTTCCCCAAATCAATTAATCTTGACTCCAGTATTTTAGGCTCTTACCCTCATTTTAATAGTTTCAAACTTTTGACCCTTCTCTGTGAAAAGCACTTAATATGATGAATTAATCTGATTCCATTAGGGGGGTAATCATGACCAATTCCTCATCTCTCTCAGAACTTCTGCAGCCAGTTTAAAGTCTTGCCCCTCATCCTGTTTGTTGGCAGAGTTTCTAATTCATGATGAGCCCTCAGTGAGTCCCAAGAGAAAGATGTTGCTGTTTTGGGCTCAAATATGATACCTTTGGCATGCAGGTTTCCTGTGTTAATAGGAACAAGTTGAAGAAATAACTTTGCCTTTAATGACAATGCCTTGAGAACAGGGAAAGTTGAGAAAGGTCAAAGGCAGTAAAAGGAACATAATTTTGTTAACAGGGGAGGCACCTGGTTGTAATATTTGTTTTTAATTACTGCAAGACTCTTCTAAACTGTAGAGGATGAGGTTTTATTTAAAATAGATAATAAACTAGGCCCCTGTGACTCTCTCATCATCTAGGCATATTCTAGAAAAGCAGCTGGAAGCAGCAGTAAAAAGAGAAGCATCAGCCTTGTTTGGTTCTATTTTCCAAACACAGTTTACCAGAGTTTAAAAAAAAATAAGAAAAAGGCATTACGTGTTGTGCATGCTTTCTTGCACATATCTTACAGAAAGTCCTTACAGAAGTGATACCACACAGAAATTAGAATTGATAGTTTCTTATTGTTAGTAAATTTATGCTTGCTGCTCACTTTCTCTTTTAGTGGTGTCAGAAACAGACAAGTAAGTCCATTTTGTGTTAATATGCAGTCTTGATAGGAAGGCAAGGTGTTTATAACTGGAATACACTGAAAATTATTTTCTTAGAAGTGTAGAACTGCTTTTACTTACTTGATAAATCTGTTCGAGTAACTCCTGGAATGTCAAGACCTGGTTCTGTTCATGTGTCAGTGTTACTCAGATTACTTTTTTGTCTCCTAGACATTCAGCACTGCTTGGAACTCAGCTGGCAGATCTTCACCTTCATAACCAGAAACTAGGAGAGAAGATGAAGAAAGAAGGGAGCACAGTTGGTACAGTACACAGCTATTTGCAAATTTAACCAAGTTGATAATAATCTACAAAGCAGTTAAAATTACTTTTGCTATTTCAGGACAAGTTCATCTTCCCCTGAAGATAGCATGAGAATAGGTTTGGATGAAACAGATTCAGGCAGGGATTATTTTTGCTTCTGTTTGCTCTGTTTGGGTCTCTGTAAGCAAAACACAGACTCGGTTTTGGACCCTTGGGAGCCCAAACCACAGTTTGTACAAGGACATGGTATCAGAGGAGATAAAGAATATCTTAAGAGATAAATTTAAAAAACAACCACATTGTAACCATAAAAAGAACATTAAAGTGCAATTTTTTGGTTCTTAGTAGAAGCAGCATTGTAGTCTTGCATAGTTTTAAAGGTTCATTTGTGTCGTGGATGCTCAGTGTTTTGTTACTAGTGCTAAATTTTTGTCTTTGTTTTGAAAGGTAAAGGACAAGGGGAATCAGAAGTCCAGTTTGTGGATCAGTTTGGCTTTCATACTGTTACCTGCTGTGGTTATCTTCCACAGGTAGGTTTATACTTCATCAGACTGATAGAATTTAAAATTTATCTTGTTTTCCCTTCAGTTACACAGAGGATCAAAATTGTCATAATGGAAATAAATGAATTGTTGTGGAGCCATGAAAATAAAAAAACATAGTTCAGCCTGCTAAGGAAGGAAGTGCTTTGGTCAGCACTTATAACTGCTTTGGACACCGATAGCTCTTCAATTTCTTGGACTTTAGTCACTAAGAGAAAATTATTCCCCAAATTTAATGTTTTAAGATAACATTTGATTAAATGATGATAGCATTTACTGTCCTGGATGGTACCAGCACAAAGACTGTGTGATCCTCAAAAGACTTATTTGAAAAATAAGAAAATCTGCCTCTTGTGTGGTGTAGAACTGACATCTGCAGTGCTGTTCCTTCAGGTGAACGACTGGCAGAGTGACTGGGTGAGTTTCTTCACCAGACAAAGGATCCAGCCCCAGATGGACATGGTCGAAAAGAAATCAGGTGACAGAGAAGCAAGAGAACTTTGGGCACAGCTGCAGGTAGGAGCAATTCTCTCAGTTCTCGTTATTGGGGGAGCTGGGTATACTTAAATTTTACTTTCTTAAAACAAAGTTCCTGTTTGTTGGTTTGCACCAGGTTATGTTGGTAGGAGATTCTGCCTTTATTCTAAGGTATAATGGCATTTGCCACATTACCCTATGCTAATATTCCAGAGTGAATTCCAGATACCACCTTGCCTTCCTGTTTGGGAAATACTGGATGGAGTTCATATTCTCATTCCCTGTAACATGTTCATGATGAGAAATGTACATAAGCAGTTCTGTCCTGCACACGTTGTCTGTTTATTCACTGTTTGCACCTGATTAAGTGACTGCACTATTGGCTCTTTGGGTCCCACTTTTTGGAAATTTGGTGTGGCTTCCTTGAGCTTTCTAATTCTGAAGTGTTACTAACCTTGCTCAATATCTGAGTTTCAAGGCTTTTATTTTCTTGCTAAAAAAGATTTAGGTAACTATACTGTTGCTGCTGCTGAAAAATAAGAGTCCTTGGGATGTACTCAGCATCTCAGGTGACCAGGTCTGTGGTGTTTCAAACGATGAGTTTTAAGATGCTTCAAGTATGCAGATAAACCTCTGCATTTTAAAGCGAATGATTGTGTAATTTACATGTCTTGCTTTTCTTCCCCTGTAGCTGAAGATACCCAGTTTGTTCTGTGATGTGGAAATTGTTCCTGCTCTCCTGCATGGGGATCTCTGGGGAGGAAATGTAGCTGAGGATGATTCTGGTCCAATTATCTTCGATCCAGCTTCTTTCTATGGCCATTCTGAGTACGAGCTTGCAATAGCTGGGATGTTTGGTGGCTTCAGCAGTTCTTTTTATTCTGCTTATCACAGTAAAATTCCCAAAGCTGCAGGGTTTGAGAAACGCCTGAAGCTTTATCAGCTGTTCCACTACATGAACCACTGGAACCATTTTGGTTCAGGGTACAGAGGGTCTTCTTTAAACATTATGAGAAACCTTGTAAAGTAACCTTGCTGCCTAAGCCAAATACTTCCCGTGTTGTTTGGAGAGCCCCATACTTGGTGGTGCAGCTGCAGGAGTAGTAATGTTAAAAACAACCTGAGAGACCCTTGACCTTGTAAAAGACCTAGAACCAGTGACTCCTGCTGAATACCAGGTGTGAAATAGTCATCCCTTTTTAGGACAGCTGGGGATAATTCCATGAGGGAAAAAACTAAGGAAGGAGTTTATTCATTTGCACAGTGAATAAAGGTCTCGGTGTCCAGAAAGCACGTGAGACTGTGCAGGGCAATGCAAATACAAAATACAAATACAAACACTGAGGAGATGCCTAAAAGAAGTTGCTCGCTGCATTTTGCTGTGTCTTCCTCCCTCTTTCAGCTCTTCACATTCAGCTGTGAGCATGAGAGCAAATCATAATGACAGAGCTTGAAAGTCAACAGGAAAAATTATGTAACAGGAACTGTGAGAAGGGATTTGGACTTGCTATTAAGTTTCACAGAATCAAGAGTGGGTGAGGTTGGGAGGGGATCAGAGAATGTTATCTAGTCCAACCTCCCTGCCTAAGCAGATTACTCAGGATTGGGTCCAGAGGCTTTTAAAGACCTCCAGGGTTTTGCTGATTGATTCCATTGGATGCAGACTGTTGGTACCTCCTGGAGTGCTTGTAGGCTGCTCAGTGCTTTCTGGTCAGTGGGCTTTTATCCACAGCAATTTTGCTTCCACCAGTACTAGTTCTCTTCCTTTTTTGGATTATGCTCTTGTCCAGTACTGTGCATTCTTTGAGAACTTTCCAGGTAAGACACTTTTCACGTACACACCTTGTGGAAGGTGTATTCTCTAATGAAATCAAACCTGTACATGTTTCACATGTATGACTAAAGTCACTCAAAAAAAAGTGAAAGAAAAAAAGAAAAATAGAACTTGAAAGGGGAAGGAGGTCTGGGATGGCTCGCAGGCTGTAACCCTCTGCTTCTCCATAGGAATGCCTGTCAGGTAATTCTGTTCCAAGGGGATACTACTGCTTTTACTTCCTGATACCAGTGTGTTTATCAACAGTAGTTTATTTATTTTGGCACAAGGATCAGTAAACCACACTGTTTATGTCACTGGCACCACAAATGTACCCAGTGTCGGGGCTGCACTATTTGTACACCTGTGCTTGTGAGAGTTCTAATGTAGACTTATAGTGCTGCACTGTTCCCTGTAAAATATTCTGTGTAAAGGTCTCCTAAGGCCTCAGACACACGAGGAAGGGGAAGATACATCTTTGGATAACCTGGAAAGCAAGGGGGTCATCCTTTCCTAAACTCTCACGTGACAGTCCCCACTAAGTGCATGCTGTAACTGTTGTGGTAAGAGACACAAACCAAGGGAAGGTAACATGTAGCTCACAGAGCAGCATCTCACCAGTGTCAGAAGTCGTTGATGATAGCTCCACAGACTGCGGCTTTTGCCTTCAAGACATTAATACTGAAATTGTACTCTTTTTGATATAGGCTGGTAGTGGTGCTTCTGTGCAAGCCTACCAGGTAGGTGAGAGAAATGCATGATTCTAAATGCACTTTTGAGTGTTGGGGAATGACTTTTATTACCTAAAACTGCTTTGCACTGGATATTGGCAGATTACTGAAGGTTCTCTAGTTGCTAGTTTGGCAGTAACTTACACAAATTGGAAACAAATTTGGAGAAGACTGGTATTTGTTACAACTTTCCTTAATTCTACTACTTTTCTCACTGGCTGTTTGACTTGCTGCAAAAAATCTGCTTGGAATAATAGGTTTTACTTTTACCTTGTTGCCTGAATAAAAGGTTTCCCAGTTGATTATTGTCTCTGTTTTCTGAATTAAGCCCTTACATCTTGGTTTATTCTTGGGGAATTACTTGCTCTGACCTGTTAAAGATCCTTAGTTTGTTAGATAGATTATTATCTTTGGAGACGTTTCTGGGAATGTGCATGGTCATGGATTGGTTTGGAGCAGTGTGTCACTGAAGAAAATTCACATGTTCATTACAGTGCAAGTCAAGATGTTAATTTTCCTAAAATACATAAATACTCTTCATTAATAGCAGGGGAAAACGAATATGAAAGTGGATTTTCTGTCAGCTGTAGCTGTGAGATAAACTTAGTGATAAACAGCAAGTCTTCAGAGATGACCTATTCCTAATAGAACTGAAGCCATATATTTTTGTGATTGAAGAAAAGTTGTGTTTATGCAAGTTATGCAGGTAGAAACAATTGTATTTAGAGTTTTAATGTAAGGATACTATGCTCAATTTTTCAAAGCTGTGTTTTGCTGTCAGTAAGATCAGAAGGGGTGCAGAGAGGCAGACAAATGGAATGTAGCAGGAATCTCTCCTGCACCATGGATCCCTTGGCTCTGAGCCCTTCTCGGGCTGCAGCTGCCTGTAAAACCTGCCTGCAGGTACGAATGTGCCACAGAATTAGAATGTGACAAAAAGCTTTAATGGGGGAAATATATTTCTAGTAACTAAGCCACACCACAATCATAACAACTTTATTATTTTTTTCTTTGTAAATATTCAGTTACTTTAAATTTGTTTTTTTTATTTGACGTTTCGTTTGTTTGGGGATTTGTTTTGTTTTTGCCTTAAAAATTAAACAGAAAAATTACTTAGGGTTGCTTTCAATATGCAGATATAAGGCTCTCTATTTCTTGTCATTATTTTGTTGCCAAAGCACTTTATTCCTTTCCTCACATGCTTGACTGCAACCCAGGATATGATTCTTTCCTTTCAGCAGCTGGAGTGCCATCTAGCCAAGAATGTTATCTTTATAGAAACATTAGTAAAACAAGTATTACAGGATCTGGGTTATACTAGCATGTTTTAAAGGCTCAAAACTTTATACCTGAGAGTGACAGTGCACTTTGCAAGTACATCACATGGGTTGATCATGTTTTTAAATTCAGCATCATTGCAGAAATGGGTTACAAATTTTTTCCTTCTTTACCTCTTAAGAGCAATCCTCTGCACAACAAACACATTATGCTTCATTTACAATTAAATAATGTTGGAAATTACTGTCCTGATCTTCACCAGTACCACTGATACAATGGTTTCCCACAATTCCCCCTCCTGGTACCACCACAGAAAATCCTCTTAATAGCTTTGTCAGTTATAACTTTGCTTTATATGGTTCTACTACAGCACAATTTTTTTTTTTTTCTGAAAAAACAGCATTACAAGCTTTCTACACAAGGCCATATTAATAAACTTTAAAGAATTTCATTACTTAAAATATTTTCTTTTGCTTGTTTAAAGCATTTTTTTTGTTTGCTTTAAACGTTCTTACTTTAAACTACAGCAGTTCTAGCACTGCAAAAGATCTGATTGATTCCAAGGACGTAAGTTGAATCTGGTAGTAAGTACTATTTCTTGATTTCTTAAATCTTGTATATTTCAAGGCCTGGAATCAAAGCCTTTAGTTATGTCTACATTTGTGTGCACTATTTTGGGATTAGCAGACAACTGCACAAGACCCTGTGATTTTTCTGTAAGATTTTGAGAATTCTCTGTAATTTCATTTCCTACATCTCTTTTTGGGTGACAAAAGCTTCCTTGATGGTTCTGTCCATCATCTGTCATACACACCGAAATATACAAGGTACTACTTCTAATATCACCACCACAACAATCAATACATATAAACCCATCTTTCAAAGCTCCCTTAACCAAGGTGCAAAGCTGTATCTCTCAAACAAATAATCTATCCATGATCCATTATCTCTTTTGATTTGAGATGGTGAATCTTCCAGTTTTTGTATGCATTGTGGTCATTCAGGTTCATACAAAACAATCCTTCAAATTCTTCACAGCCATGTCCCTGTGCCAGTAAAAGAAAATCAATTGCTGCTCTGTTTTGTAGAGCACTGTAGTCTAACACTGCTGACGTCTGTCAGCATATCACTGATTGCAGTGGATGTGGCATTGGTTTGTTTACTCAGCACACGCCTGACTAGATCTAATTGTTTCAAGGCCATAGCTGAAGCCAATTGGGTAAAATACACCTGCTGAAATCCTTTTTGCAGCATTCCAGGGCATAAAATTACTCTTACAGGTTTCTTCAGATTGATAGGCAAATCTTTTTCCCCTGTGTTTCTTCTTAAGGACTGCTTTAGCAATAGGTGCTATCGCAGTGTGCCCTCCAATTCTGCATGAAGCACACCTTCAAGGTGTGATGGAATATTCTGTCAAGCCCTATGTCCACAAATGAACCAATATCCTTTTGCTAATTGTTGTGGGTATTGGTTAACCCTGGAAAGTCTATCCCAAGTATTTGAATAATTACACCAAAACCTTGAGTTTCTGTATGCAAGGTAATGGGGAGTAACATGGTACTTTGGAGGATCACTTTTTTGCCAATCACTACCTGAAAACTTAAGGCAGAAATCCATTGTTAAAGAACAAAGTATCTCTAATTCTTGGGGTTTGGATACTGCTTTGGGAAGTTCTTTGGTCCAAATGTCCCAGTTGCTCACAGGATTGCTTCCATTGGCAACCTCACCCGGCTTTCTATTTGCCTTTTGGTCAAATGATCATAATATATAGGTATCTACCGATCTTTTACTGCCACACTGACTGGACAGGTTGATAAAGGCTTTTCTGTGTTCAAATGGCACAGACATATGGTGTCTGACCCTGCTGCCTTGGCTAAAGCAACCCAAACATTTGTTTTTGGTTGTCCCACAGGCAAATCCGCACTGTATGAAGCAAGACTAGCAAGCACAGCATTCCACTCGAGTTTGCTCCATACCTTTTGAGTTTTGAGCTATTTTTTGGCAAAAGACTTCTCCATGTATTTCAACTCCCAGATTTGTTCAGGGGCTAGCCAACTATAGCAAAAAGGGGTAATTTTACCATTACAAATTCAATGGGGGTATACCAAGCTTTTGCCAAAAGAGCTCTACGAAACTAAGTTTCCACACTTTGTCCATTAACATAAAAATCAAAGTTTGTAGGTTCGACATCAGACTGAGACTGACCCTGATTAACATAATGTTTTCCTTTTCTGCATCGAAGGCAGACACGGGGTGGTTCAGCTTTTCTTGTCACCTCAAAACAGTTTTTTTTGAAATGTGGCTGGGCTTCCCACAGTTAAAGCCTTTTGGTAAAATCAAGCTGGAGGGCTGCAAGAGTTTCCTCAAGGGGTTTTGTTTGTGTTTTGAGGGCTTTTTCGAGTTTATCTCCCAGGGAATTTGTGGATTTTGCAAGCTGCTCTCTTAAAATATTAAAAAGTATAAAGTATTCGACTTCTGCTGTGGAGTGTAGAGTTTGTTACAAGTGGAAAGCGTTTGAGGGACAGTCGGTGGGCTGGCTAGGCAAAGCTAACTATTTTGCACTCCCCGTTAGCATTAGAAAAGGCAAAGCTTTTAATGATATAGGTGTGGGCTGACTCATCTGAGCAGCGCCTTTCAACAGCCTGTGTCAGTCGGGACGAAGGAAGGCGGGGAGGACGGGGACGAAGAGGCGGCCGAGGTGAGACGGGCCTGATTTTGTAGGTTTCACATAGGAAAAAGCGTCACCAAAGGGGACGGGGGGTCCTGGCGCGAAGGAGCGATGGGGGCGAGGGGCCGTCCTGGCGGGGAGGTGGTGACAAGGCCGCGGTCGCTGAGGGGCCGCGGGGCCGGGCCGGGTCGGGGTCGCTGAGGGGCGGCGGGGCCGGGCCGGGCCGGGGTCGCTGAGGGGCGGAGGGGTCGGCCGGGCCGGGGTCGCTGAGGGGCGGAGGGGTCGGGCCGGGCCGGGGTCGCTGAGAGGCGGCGGGGCCGGGCCGGGGGGTCGCTGAGGGCGGAGGGGTCGGGCCGGGCCGGGGTCGCTGAGGGGCGGAGGGGCCGAGTCGGGGTCGCTGA
The DNA here is from genome assembly GCA_030060385.1 of Muscicapa striata striata. Classification (NCBI taxonomy): domain Eukaryota; kingdom Metazoa; phylum Chordata; class Aves; order Passeriformes; family Muscicapidae; genus Muscicapa; species Muscicapa striata. Next base: position 411,809 of record JAREIS010000405.1, on the reverse strand, counting down.
GGGCGGCGGGGTCGGGCCGGGTCGGGGTCGCTGAGGGGCGGAGGGGTCGGGCCGGGCCGGGGTCGCTGAGGGGCGGAGGGGGGCCGGGCCGGGCCGGGGTCGCTGAGGGGCGGAGGGGTCGGGCCGGGCCGGGGTCGCTGAGGGGCGGCGGGCCGGGCCGGGCCGGGGTCGCTGAGAGGCGGCGGGGCCGGGCCGGGCCGGGGTCGCTGAGGGGCGGCGGGGGGCCGGGCCGGGGTCGCTGAGGGGCGGAGGGGCCGGGCCGGGCCGGGCCGGGGTCGCTGAGGGGCCGGCAGCGGCACGGAAAGATCAAAGAAACCGAACGGAATGGCGGAAGGACCCGAGGAATCAAACGGAGGGTCGGAGGCAATGGAGATCCCCGCGGCAGACACGGGTGGAGACGAAGGGGGCGATCCCTGACACGGAGGGAACAGCACAGAGGACCCGTTCTAGGGCGCAAGGGGAGCCGCGAGTGGGGAAGGCTGGTGAAAAATATTCAGCATTGAACGTCAGGCAGGTAAAAGCTTTCCCGCTCTGTGATCTTGACTGTGAGTGAATGGGTTATAAACTCTCCAGTTAGCTAAGTCCCAGGACTCATATGTGAGAACAGACATGGGGTCTGCAGTTGGGAAAGCGGTGCTGACACAGGTTAGGAGGTCTCTTAATCCATTTTTGTGAATATTAATATGAGGTTTAGTCTCTATAATTGTCTTTAGCTGTTGATGAATACGCAATTTCTCTGCAGACAGTTCCTGTCCCATCTTTAGCTCAGCCCAGAGCTCACCTTGCATCTTTCAGCAGGATTTCTTCACTTCCTTCCCAGCATGTCCTGCAGCCTCAGGTGAGTATTATCTGCTTCTTCCAACAGGTCTTTTTTTATATCTGAGGATTTCCAACAGGTTGACAGCTAGTCAATTTTGTTTCTTAAAACGAAGCAGGCACCATTTCTGTTGGACCTTTATATTAGTAACGGGGTGGGGCTGCAGGTATAGCAGTCCTAGGGGTTTTATTTCAGCGCATCAGCCTCATTACAGGGTGAGACAACAGGAGATGACAAAAGCTCTCGCTGTAACAACACTACCCAAAATTCTCTTCATTACAAGGTCGTTTTAAAAGACTCCTAACTAATAGGGTACTCTTAAAAGCGTACAGGCATTTGCTTAAGCCAATTACTAAAGTAACATGTACACCTTGCTTTTAATAATGCTTGCTTGTTGTTAGCTTAAAAACAATGGGTAAAGCTTCATTATTAAACTTACATTTTTCTATATATCTTTCTTACCATATTTTCAAAGGCCTATCTCCACACAGCTTAAAAACGGTCTTATTGTTTCTTGTCCTTAAATATCTGTATTCTTGAATTTTCCTGTTCTGAGTTTTCCTTTCACACACCTTCTGAGAGTTTCCTACCTCTTCTATTTCCCACACCAGTATCACTGCTACAGTGTGAATTACAGTCAATGGTTCTGACTAGAAAGACAAAAAACAATCTCCCAGCCAAAATCACAGGAATGAGAATGAGGTTTATTGGTTTCCAGAAGAACACTTGGTTTGCTTAGAAGATACTGGTCATTTATATAAGAGGTAAATTAGCATATTCCTTTCAGTTCTGTGTATTCCTCATGGTTCACAGGAGCTTTAATAAATTATTCCCAGAAATTGGCTGCATCCAAGCTTGACTTAACATGGGGCACATTTTCTCCACGTTGTTTGGTGTAAATATTTGCCTCCTCTTTTTGCAGTCGCTGCCTCAGAGCAGACCTTTGCTGCTTGACCAGTTGTCACTTTATCTTCTGTTTCACCAGCTCCTAGAAACAAACAAATCAGATCCGAACTTTCTGAGATGATTTAGCACTAAGGACACACTAAGGACACACAGGCAGTGCTTTTTCAGGACTAACATGAATATTCATGGTGTTCATCTTGATGGTAGAAATGATGAAAAGAGTTGTTTCCTTGTAAGAAAATAATAAAAAGGAGTTTCTCTGCTCTGGACAGAGCATGCTCTGGTTCTGCATGGGGTGCTGTGTTCAATGCTACACCCTCAGGACTCAGACACTAAAGAAGTGTTTGGTTATCTGTGACGTTGTCCTTTGATACAATGCTAATAAACAGCATTTTAAATCCTGCTTTCTTGCAGCAATGAAAAAGGACCAGCAACTCTTGGTGTGAAACATCTTCCACAAAAATATAAAAGCTCATAATATGGTAGAACATTTCAGGTCCAGCAGTAATTCTTTGGTTTGTGCCAATTACTTTTTTTTTTTGCACCCTGGTTTTTCTACAGGTAAGATTACAAAAATATGAGTGATTTTGATGGAACACAACTCCTTAACACGAGTGTGTCTGAGACAGATGGGCAGTCACCTGTTTCATCATGGTGGAGTCATGCCTTGTTGGAAACATGGTAGAAGAAATTTTGCAATCTTTGACATGTAATCTAGTGTAAATCCATCAAAGTCTTTGGAATATTTGGTGGAAAGACTCATTGGTCTTTCCACCATCACAACTTAATACTGATAAATGCCTTCAGAGAAAGCAGATGTATAATTTGTTATTTAAATTGTTGACCATTCCCCTCATTTCCTCTGAGTTACATGAATGTGTGTAAAGATTTGCACAAGTACAGAAGTATGCTTTAATTCATTGGAAATAGTTGAATTTTAAAAAATTAATTTCTTTTTCTGGCATAGTCTGCAAATTATGACTGCACCTATTGCCAGTACTGTCATTGTTCATAGCAACAAAGCCTGCAAGCATTTGTTTTTGTGATTAATTTAATAATCTTTTTATGTTTTAACATGTTTTCTCCACTGACACAAAAGCTTTAACAAGATAAATGCTTGCAGCAGTATCAGCTCTAAGCAGGCCAGTGGCTCTTACAACAGTGTCATTATTTTGCATTTTTAGTTCTGTAATTGTTTTCCCATGATAGAAATAGCCTTTTAAATGTATTTTTACTTTGGGTCTAAAACTCAAAGTTTCAGAAGTGGGCAGAAAGATAATTTTACTCAGCCTAAAAGCATGTAAGTAGAAACATTATTCAAGGTAAATAAGTGAAGAACAAAGTTTTATATTGGATGAATTGCTTGAAAGCTTGTCTGCTAAATGCTTTTATATTTCTTTTAGAACAAAAGATTAGGTACGTGCATGCCATTTACATATGCTCTGTTTTTAAAATGCTTACCCTGAAAAAAATAATCAAGACATGAGTGAGTAAAGCAGCCAGCTGTTCCATGAGTATTGGAGCCACACCTTGTGTAAAACAAGTCAGCTGCACAGAGTAACACCTGTGAATGTGCCAGAGGTAGATCTACCACATACTGCACACAGATCTACCACAGCCTGGGGATGAGGAAAAATGCATTAAATTCTGCTGAAAATGTCCTCATTTATATGATGCAGAAAGACAAATTCAAATTTCCGAAGGGAATCACTATTGAAGATGAGTTCATAGAAATCTCTAACAGGTCAGGTGAGAAAGGCCAAATGAAACCTTGACTCAAGCATCCACGTTCAATGGATTTTTAGAGTATGTGTAAATTATAGTAATATAATGTAAATATAATATAAATAGTGTAATTTAATAATGTAAATATTTAGTAAATATATATAAAATCTACATGAATTACATAAAATTTAAAATCTATATATAAATTTTATTTTATATATATATTATTTACATTTTATACATAGTAATAGAATGTAAATATAATGTAAATATAATGTGAATCGTAATTTACACCTGGAGCAGCCCTCTGTGTCAGTCTGGTGTGAAATAATCTGTGAGGGAGTTACCATCAAAATAGTCAAACTCTAGAGAGAAGTGGCTCAACATATTAATATTTCTCTATTATCTGATTTTTTGATCTTTTTACGCTTATAGATCTGCAAAATGCTTTAACTTAAGACCAGTGTCCTACTTACATTTTCCAGTTAGAGAAATAATTTTTTAATAAAATGAATCAAGAATGACAGAAATTAGTCAGTGATAGTTAGCAGTGGAAAAATATTTAGGAGAGGGCATCAAACAAAGGCATGTGATATTTGCACCACACTCACACTTCGAGCAGTTTGCAGCTCAGATGGGCATTGTGCACTGGGTCTCCAGTGCACTTGCTTTTCTGGGGTTTGGATTATTTTAGGACGTTTAAAAAGCTTCATGTGCACAAAACTGGAGAAGCAATAAGTTCCGTGCCTAAATAAATTACCCCAAAATGCACAGGTACAGTGCAAGCTGCTTTTATTGAGGCTCCCCATATCTCCTGCTTTGACGTGGGATGTTATTTGCCACACAGAAATTATGAAGGTTCCCCACTACATTCCCTGCAGAGGGGGTTCATCCACCTGCCAATTAGTTTTTAGCTAATTTTTGTCTTTTCCTCAGACCTCTTCTTCTATTGCAAGTGCAGTTCTAAGATCAAATTTAATCAGAAGAGGGCAGCATTTCATTTATTCTGACAAAATTTTTTGTGGAGTCATCAGAACATTCTCTCTTTAGCTTCCAGAGCCTGATATAATGAGTTTTACATGTAATGAGCATATTTTCCCTATAGATTACTAAAAATAATAACTTCGCCCACATCACCTTGAATTGAAAAAAGATAATATCCTGGAGGATTTTTATTGGGTTCTGGGGAAATCTTACAAGACCACTTTCTATGTGCACTTAAAATTGCCTAAAATGGCATCATTTTATGTAATTGCATAGAAATACGTTTCCTTTACAAGCCTTCCATCTTTAGGGCTGTAAAATATGTAGAGATAATAATTTAATTTGGAAAAGCTGTAGTGCTGTGCTTTTTTTTTTTCCTCACAGTTGTTTCTCCCTTATATCCCTTTATATAGATATATAGATATATAGATGTATAGATGTATAGATGTATAGATATATAGATATATAGATATATAGATAAATAAATAAATGAAAAATTACCTTTAAAGTCTCTCTTTACTGATAATTTATCACCTTTTCTGAAAGAATGAGCCCTTGGCAAAGGAAAATAAAGCAGGTAGAAGAGCCTCAGAATAACTATTTCACACAGCATGTCTAAATATAAGGTGTAGGTGAGGTTTACCCCAAATCTGCTGTTATGACAGAGTGGTTTGTAAAGGAGTTTGTGAAACAGACATTTCATAGGGGAACATGTCAGGGGATTTCACCAAAAGGAGGGATTTTGACTTGCTGAGATGAAAGTGTTGTTAATTAAATAAAAGCAGAAAGGGGCACTTGAGTTATAAAGAGATGCTATTTTTTTTTTAATATAGTGAAACTCTTTCAGTTAGGAGAACTAGTTGGTCTGCTTCATGAATGGGACAAATTGGCCAGTCTTTGAGAGGAGGTATCACAGATATTGAGAGATTAATAAGCATCTTACACTAAGATTACCCAGGAAATCTTTCTGTCACTTACCAAATCATTTGGGAGCATTCATTTCTACAAGGATTTTCATTGAAGTACTGATTAATGAGGTCTAGAGAAATTTCATATTGAGTATTCTGGCTTCTGGTGACATTTTTAAGGGAAATTAAAATACTGAAGTAGACAATCCTGCCCCAAGGAGACAGGGAGGTGGTGATGCAGAGAGGAGGAGAGACTCTACTCTGGTAAGGTCTGAGGGCTGGTGTTTTTCTGGCCTGGTGGCTTGGGGTGAGGGGTTGAATTTTATCATGAATTTTGTCATTTGTCATAAATTTTGTTCCCACTGCTTTTTTTTTTTTTTCCCCATTGATTCTGCAGTTTCTGTGTTTTTAAGTGCTCTAATGTCACCAATTTTAATTTTGCCATTGTTGATTTTTTTCAGCACCTATTTCAACCTGTTTGTATCTTGTGCTCTACGCAAAGGATATTCAGAGAAATCAGAGGGAACTCTTTCACCTCAAGCATCATGACAAGAAATAAATATATAGTGAGGTGGAGCTACAAAAGGCTGAGCAAGGTACAGAGACAAATTACTTCACTGTGATCTCAGAGATGTTCAGCTGATCAGATTACTGACCCTACATATCTTTCTGTAGGTGAGTCCAAAAAATGTGAGATGCTTAAAAAACTCCTAAAATATTCCCAGCTGTGACTTCTGACATTTTTTTGCTTTGAAGCAAAAAGCTGCACGCAGATCTTTGTATAGATATATATTCTATATCTGTGCATTGAAAAAAGTGTCACTTCTGCTTTGTGATCACATTCAAAACACTGCAGCTCCTGCTACATGCACACGTTACCATGGGTTCAGATGTTGGGTGTGTTTGAAGTTTTTGCTTACAGATATGTAATGGTAGTTTCTAAAAGAAAGAAACCAACCTGAAAAAAAACCCCAAGAATTAAGCAAGTAAAATTCCTCCAATTTCACTCGTTTTCAGGGACTCCAAAGTGCACAGTAGCAAAGACAACACAAAACTCACAATAAAAGAGTTGCAGAAATGTGTGACCCCCCTACTGCAGCAGATGTTCCAGATGAGCTTTGTCTGATTTAATTTGAATTCTTGATCAATTTCTTTGCCTCAAATCAAGGCCTGAAAGTGTCTCTGTGTTTTGTACTGCCAGTGTCCCTCACACATGCCTTGTTGACTACTCCACAGCAAGAAAAATAATGCCCTAATTCACAGTGAATTTAGGGCCAGTTAACAGATGGAGTGAATCTCACTGTCCTTGAATCAAGATGCCCAAAGTCTGAAATGTCTTTTATTGATGATTGGAGGGCTCCTATTAAACCAAGATATGGGTTTATGGAATTCTTTCATGATACAGTATTTTAGAAACTGGAAAAATAGGTGCTGGTGTCCCTGGGGCAAAGACTGTAAAATATAATCCTGAGCTACAGAGCCAATACTGTAACTTCCCACTGACTTGAAGACACACAGGAACTGGTATGCTCATAAACAAAGCCCCTTTTACAGCCCCTTCTCTGACTGTAACAGTAATAGAAGATCAACTGTATAAAAATGCACTGGGCATTAATTTTTCACTGATGTGAAGTGTAATAACTAAAAGATTCCTCATATAAATACACATGTGTAAAATAAACAGATGGCCTGACAGACCCCAGCAGCATATTCCTGATTTTTATTCAAGAATGTATACACATGTACATTAAGCACACTAAAATGCTGTAAGGAATATCTTTGGGATGGAAAAAACCTCCCAATCCTGCAGTGTTTGTACTCACTAAATGAACAAGCCTGTAAAATGAATACTACTCTCTTAAAAAAAAAAAAAAAAAAAAAAAGATTTTTCACATAGTGTATTTTTCTTGCTAATAAACTTTATTTCAAAGAGGGATTGCAGCATTTGGTTTATTGTTTTGGTTTAGCTAATGATTAGTTTAAAGGGTCTAAGTTTTAACAAAACTTAGTTATAACTTAATACTGTCACCATTACAAGGCTGTTTAGCCTAATTTAGCAACAAAGTCTTGCCAAGAAAGAGAAATATTTGGCTCAGTTGAGCTTCCATGAATGTAGAGATGAGGAAAGAAGAAGTACAAATACACTGGTAGTATAATTTTGAAGGCAGATAAACCTTGGAGTGGGGGTGAAAATCACTAAGAAAATTTTGGCTTTTCTAAATTATTTTTGTCTGCTTTCTTCCTATTGCTTTGTGGTAGTAATTTTCAGTCATGCTACCTGCTGTGTAAACACATCAGGTGTATGGGACACCAACTGATAGCTCTTGTAATCATGGAAATATAATTATCAATACACAAATTTAGTTGCAGCAATCCTTTTCTGCTTCCTGCTTTCTTGAAAACAGAATATGAAAACAGAAGAGGAAAAAATGGTAGATTTGCTTCCTGCAACAGTAGAAAAAAAGAAATTTTAAAATCAATTCTTTTTAACATTAAAATTAATCATCAGCTGATGAAATGAATCCTGTATGACCATTACCTGGTTTTGAGTGGGTTTTTGAGCCACACAGGGAGGTGGCATTTGCTCTGTATCATTCCATATTTCACCTGCTCTCACATTTGCCTCCTATGGACTCAGCTACTACTTTTTTTACTTTATATTTAAGATTACTCCCATAGTCATATTGCATTACTCAGAAAAGCACTTTATGTTTGAGAGGTTCTGTTACAAATCAGAAAATAAAAACATGTTCTTTTGTAGGATAACCCTGTGATGCCAACCAATGTAAATACAAATCCAGATGTTTTGGCAAGCTAATATGAAGAAAAACTCTTTGGTCTTCATTTACATTTTAAAGCAAGTGTTTTACTAGGAGAAAGTGAAGAATGTTGACATTCCATCACCTAGCCCCTAGGCAAAGCAATGTCTCAATGCCAAAATGTCAGCATTTATTGCAGTTTCCTTCTCAATTAACATCTAAAAACACATCTGGCATATTTCTTTTTCCCCCATTTTTTCTCCCCCACTGTCTATTGTAGATAGGAAAATGGGAAGGTAAGATAATTGTGATTTCTCTCAGACAGCCATCTGTACTCAGCTGTTTTGAAAAAAGAAAAAAACCCAAACAAAACAACCCAGAAAGTAGAAGGCAGCCATCTCAGGTGCACATATTGTGAACAGAGATCCATATTTATTGTCTGTAATCTATAATCCTTACATCCCTTTTAGAATATATATTTATTATAATTTCCATTCTTTATTAGGGTTTGTAAATCTTAGATAACGTTGTAACTAACTGTTCTAGATTACAGGCAAAATTAATTTTATCTGTCTGTCTTTGCTTTCATCTGCCTGGTAATGTCATGGCCAGTACTGTCAGGTGAGTTTTATTTCATGGCTGAACTGCATCCTCCAAAGCTCTCAGGGAAACACTTTGATTTTGGCCCAATTCCTCATCAAGCTAACAGAAAATAACCATTCCCCTTTTTCAGACACATCCAGGGCAAATTGAGACCCTTTTCTGAAGAGCATTTGGCTTTCCTGCTTTGCTCTGATTCTGCACCTGTGAACTGAAAAGATTTTGCCACTGATTCTTCCTCCTGGTCAGAAGGGGAAAAAAAGAAATTTCCAGCTTCAGGAGCCATGAAGTGCCGACACAGGGCTTGGTGTACTTGTCCAACTTTTCATTATGAATTTATTACCTTTGTCCATATTATACCTTGTAATCTGACTGCCTGAAGAACCACTTAATAATATCTGTGTTCCTGATACTTCATTCTTCCATTTGCCAACAGAAGTAAAAAGAGTCCCTAAGAATCCACAGCTGTGTAGACATGAATTATTCTGAATTACTTGCTTCTATCTTTTTCCAACGGCATGAAATCTCCAGGAAGAGAGATCCTGACTGTGACAGTCAGACTTATTTATAACATTCTAGAAATAGAAAATGCTATAGGAAATATTTACATTTTTCTCCAAAATTTGTTAACACTTGTTTTGCTTTGTGTGATTGTACTTTTGAAAAATTTACGATATAAGCTACTCTTTCATGTACAAGAATTTCTGTGTGTAGTAACAAAAACAACAACAACAAAAACCAAAATAAACCAACCAACCAAAAAAACCCCAGACCACTAAAAAAAAAAAAAGGAATATAATTAAAACTAAACCCTACCACTTCATACCAAAGGCAGCATTTTGATTTACGATTTCTGACTTGGACTAGAATGCATTGTGTGAATGCTGAGTACTAAAAGCAGACAGCTGATCTCCAGTGAAAATAAATAAATTGTTCTTTTTCTTTTAAATACAAACTGTCTGGATGCTTAAGGAGAATGTGTCCCATCTGATCCACAGCTCAGGAATGTAAAGTTGTAATGTGTTCTGGCATCTTCCACAATCACAAATTTGCAGATTACTTGGGCCATGCTATATTGTAATTATCCAGTGGTTAGGTGTTTTCAGGTGGAAGTAAATTCAAGTAAAAGTACTTAGGAATTTTTGTTAGTTGAGGACTCAGCACCTGAGAAGGTCAGAAGCCCATATAACAAGGCTGAAATGTGTATTATCAGAAAAGAAGTCTTGAGAGCTGCTAAATTTAGTCACAAATCCTGGAGAAAGTGCAAAGTGCAGAAACCATAGCAGCAAATGTGCATTATGTAAAATGCAAGTCAAGTCACTAACTCCAAAATGCTTACTGGATTCATTAAGATTTCACTAACAAATTGAAATTTATCTGCAACTTTTTTCTCTTTTTTTTTTTTTCCTTTTTGTTTCCTTCCCTTCTTCACATTCCCTTGGCTTGCCATGACTAGCAGAAGGACAGGGAATTTCGAGAGCTTTTAAACTTGTATTTGATATAACTGTTGCTATTTTCTTATTCCATTGCTAATGTTTGCAAAGTATTTTTTAATTGAAGAATTTTATTAAGGTGTTAGCAAACTGGAGATTTAGAAGCTCAAGGATCTGCTTCAAACCTTGAGCTCTGCTTACTTTGTCTTCTAGAAGAAAGCAAAGTCAGGCTTCCCCCACTACCCTATAAATGTTTTTCAAAAATTCAAGTATGATTGTTTTGCAAGTACAGAATGTGCCTTTAAAATAAAGGAAAGCAAAATCACATCAAAGGTGTAGAATAAAACCTCTCCCACTTCTGTAACAGCAGATAGCTTCATTTAAAATTTTGAAATTCATATGCCCACTTATTAGTTTCAGATCAAACGCAGTATCATTAAAATTAGTCCTGTAACAGGACTAATTTTGTGGTCACATTCTTATTTTAAATATTGAAACTGTAGATCTCTAAAGATACTATTTCTGAACTCATACCTTGCTAAATTTAAGTGCTGGCTTAAAGAAGGTTTAGTACATTTTATTTTGGACTTTCTTCGTTTTTGTTGTGGAGCCTACATCAGAAAGAGACAAAAGACTTGATCTCTCTGTAAAGATTTTTTGACAATTTTGTGAAGAATTCACGGCTTGGAGATGGATGCCATTTTATTGACATCTGTCCTACAGAAGTTTCCTCTCAATTTTCTATAATTCTTTGAGAGATATGTTAAATATATCCGTTTAGCAAAATGGCACCAGTGGTCCTTTTTTTACAATTTTTTCTTCTCTTTGCCTCTCTGGTTCCTGTTTTTGACTGGAACAAGAAATAGACATGAAATCCAGGAAGAGCTATCCCTGCACACCAGGCTGGTTTGGGTAAGAACCCAGAAGTTTCAGTAGAACTTCTCAGAAGTTTATTGATGATTTTTATTTTTTGTTTATGATGGTTTATTTTTATTGATGTTTTCCCAATAAAACACACACAATTTTTGTTGCCCCAGCCCAGACATGGCAATGAATACTCACAACTCCTTAAAGTCTCTTGCATTCTTTTAATCCATTATTCCATCCCAAAGACACCACCCTCCCCGTCCCAAATTTTTTAATGTCACTTTCTTTAAGTCTTTTTGATGAATAAAAGGTTCAATTATTTTTCCTATCCCCTCCAAACAAGAAAAATAAAGAAGAATAAGAAGATATTTCTAGAATGTCTGTCCCACTTGATCCTTTCTTTTTCCTTGGAAGAACAAATGTAACAAATGGATGATGATCTACATAGTCTTTAAATTAATGATAGGGTGGGAGTTTTGGACTTTTCACTGTTCTTTCCTTGCCATTGCCTCTGAAAGCAAAAAGAATTACATTTTCCTCTAATACATGTCAAGTAGTGCTTCATTCCAGAGCTGGTTTAAGGTCTCTGGGACACAAAGTGCAGGCCCAAGTTTTGAAATGTTCCTGTGATGTGATTTGGACTCAGGTCCACAAGGTTTACACTTTGTTGTCTCCCCATGCAATCCCCCGTGATCCAGGTTCTGCTACTTCTTTTTTACTATTTCCTCCATCCCTTATCTTTATTTTTTGAGCATTTTTGCTTCTTAATCTTTTCCCCCTTCTTTTTCCAGGACCTTTACTGATGGAAGCATTTCCCAGTTTTCATTCTTCTCTGCAAATTAGTCTGCTTCCCTTGGCGTGACACCATTATATGATGCATATAAAACATTATGGAATAGGCTGGGATTGCTACATTTGTTTCAGATGCAAACAGAGGTTTTGTCTCAGTATTCTTTTGTATTCCTGCTTTAGTCACAAACTGAATAATGTCCTTAACTTGTCCTTGCATGCTGTTTTTAACCACACAAAGAAGCTGTTTGCCCTATTGACAATTTAAAAATATTCAAGATACCAAATCCTGAAGAAATGCAGAAAGTAGAGGTTCTCCTGTTTAGCTATGAGCAAATTCAGGGAAGGAACTTGATAAATCTGTGGCCTGCTCAAAAAACACGGGCAGAATTTGTACATTTTTAGTTTTCTGTATGTGTTTTAACAGTTGAAATAAATGTGGCATTTTCTCTTCTGCCACCAGAAAAGTCACTTGAAAAACAAGGTCTGAAAAACAAAAACAAACTAAAAACCCAAACCTCATTTCTAGAATTTTGTTCAGAAACACAAAAAAAATTATTTATTTTCCCCTTTTGTGAACAGAAAATTGAAAGATCACAGCATCCTGAAGGCTAGCACAGCAAACAAGGCTAATCCTGGCACCAGCCCTGTTGGCAGCTCCTTCAGTAGTTGTGGCAGCCAAATGTGAGGCCAGCCTGGAGCATGAGGAAATCCAGCCAGGCAGACAGCTACTTCACACATCCCTTACATCAGTCCTGGGTAAAGCATTCCAGAGCCTGGTGTCCGTGCTCTGGTGCTTCCCAGGCACACCCAGCAGTGGCCACTCATGTGCTGGCTTCTGCAGCAGAGAATCAAAAGGGAAGTGGAGAACATGCCATAGCCCATTTCTTTCATCTAGGGAAAACAAGATTCTCTGGGAAGCCAAAAGACAGGCTGCACATATTTTATCTAAGCTACAGAAGGAGTGTTACTTCTTATTTACATCCAGAAATTTTATTTTCTGTTTCTGCTCAAGCTGTTTTCACCCGCTGTTATTTAAAGGGCATTACGTCGTATAGCTTCTCAGTTATCCCAAGCCATTCACAAGGAAATCAGGATGAGAATCCATACCTGACAACCCACAGCATGCAGACAGCATTCCAAATCCCCATTCTGTGCCATTAAAAGGATTTTGACTTTCATTAATACTTTCTTTTTTTTCCTGGCTGTGTATGGGCTAAAGATTATTCCATTACATGATGGGCTCTTAGTAAAAGAGGAATTGTATTTATTCAGACTCAGGAGGGTTCCAGTGTTTGGGCTGAGACTGGGTCTGAGCTTTGTCCTCCCAAAGGGGCTGTGCCAGACGATCTGGGAAGACACCCTGGATTAACAGAAATTGCAATCCATGTTTTCTAGATTGGCTGTGGGATCAGAAGCTGCACAGTTATATGGCACAGGAGGAATTCCGTGTGGTTCAGATATCCTTAGGGAGGCTGCTGCAGCCTTGGTGATCCATCACCCATGAATAAACTGCTGGAAACCAGCTCAGCTGCTGATTCACACAGGAATGCAAAGGTGATTTTGCCAAAACCAGTGTAATCTCAGAGAAACAGAGATTCCACACACTTGTGAGAGTCAGCCTGTGAAATCTGGAGATGAATTTGGTGGTTTCATGAGATCAGTCCATCAAATCTGACCATTTCCTCATGATGAATGTGGTGGTTTCATGAAGATTTTTTATAGCTATTTTGTTGTTTCAGTAACACTCAACCATTACTTTGTTTCCACGGTGCTCTCTAGGGAACCAGTAAATTCTGAGAAACCTGTAGCTGCTAATTTTAGACCTTTTTCCTCATTTTCAAAGAGTTAGCTAATTACAGCATACCACTGCCATGTATGGTCCAGCCAGCTGCATCTCTTGGTCAGTTATTCCACTGTGGGATACACACCAGATTCTCAGGATTGCTATTAACAATTTATTATTAATATACTATTTCATAATTATCAGTGCTGTTTCATTGAATTTACGGACTGTGAAATCTTACTCTGTGTATATGTCATTGCCTGAGATCCCCCAACTCTGAAGATGAGACATGAAACTCCTATCACAAAACCGGGATATAATTAATCCCAAATTTTATGTGGTCTGTTGAACCATTTATGCCACAAAAAATGGAGTTCTAGTCTTGAAAAGGTACATTGAGAAAAGAAAAAAACGAAACCCAGAAGATAGATCTTCACACATTTCCAAGAAGATTTCTCAACCTGCTCAATTTCCAGAGGTTCTTTTTCTTAAAGTGGCACTTTAAGTGTCTCTGAATTTGTTTCCTGCAAATGTAGGAACGGTGATATTTTTTAAAATGTCCTTCCTCAAGCTGAATTTTATAGTCTTTTAATATTGGATTTGTCCTGGGATATAAAGTGGATCTCTCACCTGAAAAAACAGTGCATTTTAATTATGTGGAAGTAGTTGGAGTTGTTTAAACCTTTGCTTTAGTCTGCAAAATATTGAAAAGTTTAATTTTTAGAATCCATACCTGGAGAGTGCTAAGTAGAGGCTCTCAGGACCCATTATGCTAAAGAAAGTTCAGTTCTTCTGCTAACATGGGTACGAGTTATGTTGCTGCTTTTATTTCATGCAAATGCTGATAAACTTCAATCAGAAATAGGTGAGGATGAGATCTATCACTTCAATTTTAGTGCATTAAATTTTATATGAGGTTTACTCTAGAAATGGCTGCATGTGTTAGTATTATGCTAACAGTCCTAGATTTATGGATATTGATGACAACATTGATGACAATTTTGTGGTTTCATAAATGATAAATATTTGGTGGGAGGTGGTCACATGAGTCCTGAAAATTGGCTCCCAGCTCAGCCTTGCACCACAAATACTGACAACAACAACAAAGTAAAACTTTAATTTCTGTTGACTGATAAGAGATGCCTTCTAAAAAGAGAACACTCACTGGCACAAGTGATCACCCCCAAAATTATTTTGCCTATTTTAATTGAAATATTTTTAATATTTGGACTGCTATAACCAATAACAAGAGTAAAATACTGTCTGCCCTTAAGAAATCATCAGTTCAGGATCTCCTTCAAATGAACTCTGAACCAACAATTCTGGCAGATGTCTGGTACCTTTTTCCCGACTTCCCAAAAGTCAGCCTAGGTAGGGAAAACCTCTGCACATATTTGAGAGCTATAAATTAATTTTACATGTTTCTATAAAAACAAAACATTTATAAACAGAGCATGTCAGCAAAGCCAATGCAAGAAGCTAGTGTAAATTGAGTGTGACAACTGTGGGGTACAAAATCACATTATGATAGCTTTCACAGAGGTTTTTATGCTAACAGGTGGATTTGGCAGCCAGGTTGAAGTGTTGGCACTTAAAGTTTATAATAATAAAGTTTCTAGAAGCACCAGTTGTGGTGAAGGTTGTACCTATATTACCTGCCTTTCCAGCCTGGTAGACACTAACAGTATACAGAAGAATCCTCATATCTAAAGCTCCCCATAGGATAAGTTAGTATTTCCTTGCCTTAATCCAGCCTTACAGAATTTCCTGAAGTTTATTTAAAATCACATTTTTCTGCTTCAGTCTCCTATAGCATTAGTGCACATAACTTACACATTCAACATCAAATTATATGCAGAGGGGATAAAGTTATGTACCGAAACACCATCACTGCCCACCTGTTTTGTCATGCTCATTTATTTTCTTTATGATGGTTGTAAATAAGACATTGTGTCTTCAGATTTCTGCAGCAAGATCAGTTCCCATGAAGAAGTGAGACTCAGCCTGTAGTTTATTGGAGAATTATAGCCTAGGATTCTGTCTTTTTGTTGCTTTCATGTTTTGAAAAAATATTGCAGCATTTTCTTGGTAGAAAGAAAGCAAGTGACAATTAACAATTTTTTTTTTTAAACAAATGAAACAGAATGTTTTCAGTAGTATTAATTTATAATATATAATATAATTTATATATATATAGAATAGGTTTCAATTCTGGACTTGCTTAGTTTATTAATTCCAGGTTTATTTATTCAATCCTGTAATATTACATGGAAAGGAATATGGGTTTACAGAACTGTTAGTGATAGAATTCGCTGCTTGTGAGATAACAGAAGGAATGGATAGTGCTGTGTTTTGCAGTTTGATGTTTGCTATAGCGTATGTCTCAACTAGGCAATTCAACTTCAGACTGCATTTTTTTGGAGGGGCTGATTTTTATCACAGTGCTTTAAATTTTTAGAGACATAGTATTGCATTATAGTTTTCAAGTTATATTTTAACTTCAGAAGAATACAGGAAAGTAAACAAACAAATAAATAAATAAACAATTGAATAAATTGTGGGCTTATGGTAAACTCTTTTCAGCTGCAGATTGAGAGCTCTACCAGTCCTTATCACTGAGCTGTTTTGAGTAATGTGAATGCCAGAATCAACTTGCTCACAATGACAGGCTAAATGCTGTGAACTATTTGTTTATTTGCTTCTGACACAATTATTTTGCTGATTCCACATCCTATATTGTATCAAATACCGGTTATGTGTCCCTGCTTTGTAAA
Source organism: Muscicapa striata striata (assembly GCA_030060385.1). NCBI lineage: Eukaryota > Metazoa > Chordata > Aves > Passeriformes > Muscicapidae > Muscicapa > Muscicapa striata. The sequence goes on along the minus strand of JAREIS010000405.1, from coordinate 395,461 downwards.
AATGTCACAGTTACCCCTCTTTGGGATGAAGAGACTGCCTTTTGCTGGCCTGGGGAACAAGCCCTCATAGATGAGCACGTGTAAAAACTTGATATATCTCTGCCTTTTTCCTTTTTTGGAAAGTATCTGCAAAGCTTCTTTCTTCTCCCCCCTCATTCATATAGCTCTAGAATTTTAAGTGGTCATGCATAATGTGCGTAATGAATCCACCTGCCAAGCTTACCAGCATTTTTTCTATGCAGTCTCTGCTAGACAATTCCCTCCTCTTTTATATTGATCATATTATTTTATGATTAAGAAATTTATTGTTCATCCCACGCTTGCAGAACACAGCCCCAGTGCATGAAAAAAGCCCCTAGATGTCACTATAATAAAGATAATATATAAAAAGAAATATTTATATAAATATAAATACTTATATAAAGATAAATATTTATATAAAGATAAATATATAAAAAGGAGCAGTGGCTGTAAATAACAGCAGAAGTGTTATAAAGGTGAGATGGTCTTGACTGACATTCAAGGAACTTAATAAACACATTTCAATCTATGGTTTAGGGAGAAAAAGGTGTTTTCTTCTCATTCACATGTATTTTCTGCCAGGTTCTGTGCCAGTGGAAGTCAGTGGAGAACATGGCTTGGTTTTAGCTGCTGCTCTTAAAAGCTCTTGGTTGGAAGTCTTATTTTGTGCAAAGAACCTACTGGGCTATGTAAGAATAGTCACATTTTATATCGTATTTGGGTTTTTTAGTTCTCCTAGACCAAGTAATTCTGAAAAATGTTCACATTACATATAGAAATCCATGTTTGTACACTTGCACACCTGTAAAAATACAAATATGTGCTATTTTCCTTAGCAAAAGGAGGACATCTAAGAGAATAAAACTGTTCCTATTTTTTGTGTTTGCATGTTGGAAAAAAAAAATCTGAATCCCAAAGGCTAGTTTTCTGTCTTGTAGGGAAAAAACCCAATATATATAACAGATATATAAATATCCATCTATGAAATCTACGTAAATATTTATGTGTGAAATAAATATGATGCTTGAATTAGCAGAGATCTGTGCCTCGTTTCCTCTGCATGCAAAACCCGTATGCAAACTGTGAAATGTTCTACCTTAGGCTGAAGGGGAAAGGGGTGTAACCAGCATTTCCTTTTCAGTCTGAAAATTTACAGGAATGCAGCAGGACATCTGTATGGAATTAGCATGGCTTCTGCCCCTCATGCATTGAGATCTATGTGCCTGCAAACTGAGACTGTAATCTCGACTCCAGATTTGTTTTACCTAATGAAAACATCAGGACTGATTGTACCTTGGGGTGCAATATTTAAAAGGACTGAAATTAAGTTTTTAAGGAAGCAGGGGTAAAAGGAGGCAGTTTAATGTTGTTTTGAAGTCTCTGAATCTTTAGATTGCTTTACATATGTGTAATGGGTTGTGTGTAGCAGCCTATGTGCCAAACCTTGTATTTGCAGGCAATATTTGGGAGCTTCAAACATACTCAAAGAATCCTTCCTTCTGGAAAGCAATGTGACAAACATTTCTGCCAGTTTTCTTATGGCATTTGCAATGGTGCATGACCTATTCGTTTCCTTCTTATGGTCTATAGGAAGGGCATGCTGTACACAACATTTTATAATTACAACATGCTGGCCTATGGCTGCTGAAATACATTAATGCAAACCTTGAATTTTCTCAGTGTAGTGCTATCATAGGTGTTTTAAACGTTCCATAATGATATTATAAAATACTATGTACTATAGTTTTATATAATATATAAAACAGTGAGGTGGGACCAACTGTGGCCCCTTGCCACCTGAGCCACTTTGGGATTCTGGAATTCCATGAATTCAGCATTTGCATGGCTCTTATGGCACATAATGAATCAAAGGCTATCTTTACTTATATTCCATGAACCTATTTCAATTTGGCAAAAAAAAAAGTTGTTCTAGGATGCAAAAGCAGTCATGGAATCATAGAGTTGTGAAGATTGGAGAAGACCTTTAAGATCAGCAGATTCATTGGGCAGAAAAACCGCAAAATGATCACCATAGAAAACTGTTACTACTTCTTTTCTTCAGGATTATTTATATAATGTATAAATAATCATATACACATACCAAGATAATTTATATATGCATATCAGGATAATGATATTGCTTAATTCAGGGGTTATCAGAGAACATGTCTCAGTGAGTTTAAGAACAGCAGATAAATATGTTGTTCAAGAGAAGCTGAGAAAATAATGCTTCGAGGAATGTGTAGAATGACAACTACTTTAAATCATCCAGCTATAAAATTATTAATGGGTCTAAACAACTTAAAGCATGTTGTTTAAGACAAGACATGAAGTTTCTCCTGAGTAATTGAGCCCTTTTACCTGCTCCACCTACAGGCTCCCCAGGGTAGAACTTCTAGAACAAGACAAAATAAATTAATTATTAATTATATACATCTTCTTAACCTCAGAATTACTCTAGCAGCTATGTCGGGTTTTTTTCCAAAAATAAAAAAAGAATATCCAATAATATTTACTGTAGTTTTTAGTTTGTTTGACTTGAGTAATTTAAAAACAGACACTGAAGTGTTTGAGGTCTACATAGGGATAGTTTCAACCTTCTGTTTAATTTTATTTCTTATTTCTATTACAAATTTTTGCACATAGAATTTGGTTAACTTTTTCTGCATCTAGGGAGAAAAAAAGAATGCTTAATTTATTTTTTTTTTTTAACTCTCTCAACTCCTCTTTTTGATGACAGATTTCAGACCTTAATGTAGGATTTAATTACTGGTAGTTGAGATGTCTAAATTAGGAACACTTAACTTCTGTTTGCTATCACTTAAAAAAAAAAAAAAAACCAAAAAAAACAAAACCAAAACAACAACAAAAAAACCCAGTAGAGTGGCCCACCCTACTTCTCCTATGTTAAATATACATATATATCCCAAATAACGATGAAGTCTTACAGGCAGAACACACAAATCACTTCTGGAATGATGTGCTAAAACGCCTTGTTTACATTTTTATTTGGGTCACAAAGGTAAAGAATCACATATTCCAAGCTGGGTAATCCTTTTGTAGCTTCAGCAAGTGTTCTGCAGCACTGTGATGGTTTGAGAGATCTTTTGTTTAGTTGCATGGAACAGTTCTCTCATGGCATCTTTCAACACTGTTGCTGCTTTTTTCAAATTGTCTTATGTCTTAAGTATCTTCCTCTTTTATTTTATAAGTCCCACTTAATGGTTTTGTTCCTTTTCATGATGCCTCAGGGAACGTGTACTTTTATTCCTTCTGCAATGAAAGTATTGCTGTGAAACCACTACTGAAATATTTTTAAATTTTATAAATGATAAAACTGAAACTCTGGGATATTTATCTATTTGCTGCATATGCAAGGGACTTTATGTTGAATAATATATTCACTTACATATATATCAGTGAATTAATAAAAAAATGTGAATCAAAATTGCTTCTTAAATGGCTGTCGTATCCTTCACATGCATTGAATTTTTATAAATGAGCACAGAGAGAGAGGAAATTACAACTCTTTAGATATTTCTTTTAAATTGAGAATAAGCTTAGAGTGGGAATAAATTAGTTCTATCTCTTTTTGCTTACTAGTTTTTATTTTTTGTTTGCTAAATTATGGCCATATACCAAATCAATGACTATGTTTAAAAGGTGGGAGAAAAGGAAATTAGGCCAACTAATCTAATTTCCTGGATTGAAATAATGCTGAAAAATTAAGTCATTCAAGTTTCTATGTGAAAGAACATCAAAAGTGACTAAAAGAGACTCATCCAAAGCAAGGAATGCACAGTCAGAAAATAGAGATTGACTACCTAATCTGAACAATGCTTTTGAAACAGTCTCAAATGACATTCTTCTAAGTAAGGAAAAAAAATCACAGTGCAGACTAAAATGTTTCATTTTATATTATTTATTCCATTTCCACATTAATGACAATCTCGAGATAGCACAATTACATTGGAGGACACAATCAGAAATCAAAATGGTCAGATATACTAGACAAATGGTAAAAAGAGAAGAAAGCACAGTTAAAAATCAAACAAGCAAAAAGAGGATGCAGCTCAACACTTCTTGGTGGTAAAACCACTGTCATCTGCAGCAGATCACTGGCAGCTGTGCAGAATTCCTGTGCTTGAGGGACAGGTTAAGTGGCCAATTTTCTTTTTGCTTTAAAGCAGAGGTTTAATCAAATGGGTTTCCAAGGTCTTAGCCAAAAATAGTTTAAAAATAGATTTATGGTGAAGATACCAGAGATATTAACAAATGAAGATTGGGCACTCACTCAGCATGCAGAGGTGTGGATTCAGTCCAGTGGAGAAGAGAGAGCAGCTGGAATGAAATTTTTAATCCTGACATGGTCCTGTCACTTCCACTTTCAATACCTGTGCTGGTCTAGACATCCACCACTGGGTGCTTTTGGTGATTCAAGCAATGACTAGCTGAAAATGCTTTTATTTGTCAAATCTGTGTGGCCATTGAGACACATAATTTTCAGCACTGTAAAAAACTATTTACAACCACTGAATCTAGTTTAATTAGATCCTGTATTAGCAAAATGATGGTCTATGTTTTTATTCTATTTCAAAATGTCAATATGATTGGCTTTACTCCAAGTTAGTTAGCTCCCACACTTGTTTGGCAGGAAAATAGAATAATTTGGTAAAAGTGCGGATTAAAAATTAATCTGCATTAAGAACTTTTCTCTGGAAAAATTTTCTTTATGCAGATGTACACTTGCATATTTCCTGAACATTCACTATAGATAACATTTTGAACAATTGTTACTGGAATTAGCCAGACTTGAAGTGGAAGTTCAAGTGAGCAAGAGAGGCATGACTCATCCTTCTGCATCAGCCACATGACAACAATATTTTATGGCATCTGTGAAAGAGGCTTTTCTATTTTGCAGCAGTCAGGGAATAGGATGGGAGAGAATCTCTGGGATCAGCAGATCCAAATCCTTTCCAAGAGTGGGAGATTCAACCTACAATATTTTTCCTAAAGAAATCTAATGTCATCCCACAAGTACTTATAGTCTTAGGTGCTACTTTTTCAAATGCAGGGCTGTGTTCATGTCTTACCCAAGCAACTCTTAACTGTAGACATGGATTTCATTGATCATATTGCACTTTCTTTTTTTCTATTAATTTCCTTCCATATTTTTAAGAGAACTGCTGTTAGCTGAAGAACCCCAAGCCCTCTGGCAGTGATTTTCCCTCGTTTACTGTAGCAGTGGCTTTTACAGGAAGCTATTCCAAATTTAACACATGTAGTTCTAATGTGAATGATCAGAGCACAGTCATTATTTTGAATCATGTCTGGTTGTGTCTTTTACCCATAGAAAGTATTTATGATGCCCATTCTAACACAGACAGCTTTCTCAGTAAGCATTAATTTCTATCTATATTTACAAAGACCAAACTTATCAAAAATAAGACATCTTGCCTAGTGAATGTTTTAGTTTTGTGTGCAAGTTCCTTTCAAAAATCTAGCAAGGAACTCCATAGTCCTCTTTGGTTTTGAGCAAGAAGGTCTCTTGAGTCTTACAAATCACTTTACAAATCACTGGTAGCTGCTGACTTTGCTTTTGTTACTCTACTCAGTATTTCCAGTTTCAAATAATGTCTCTCTTGGCTTTAAACTGTAACTTTCCCACTCTCTAATTTCTAGCCCACCCTTGCTGTGTAATTGCCTAATTTTTGGGGGTAGAGGGGATGTTTGTTACTTGTTTCATTGTTTGTTTGGGGTTTTTCCCCCTTGAAGATTTTCTACTGCTGTCTTTTTCCAGATCTGCTGTGTTTAACTTCTGGGAAATGATTGCTTCCTGATATCCAAGACCCTGAGCTTATCTCAAATCAGGTCTTTCTTTTTGATTCCTTGTGTCCTGTCTATTTATTCCTTGTGTTTTCTGGGGATAGTTATTCACCCGAAGTGGCATGGAATCTTTCTCTTTCCCTGACTCTTCGCTGCATTTCTCTCATGACAGGTCTAACAGCTTCTGTTTAGAAGAAATTCCAAACCTCACTCACGATTAGGAGGTCGCTGAACTCTCCTACCCAGCTGCCTTCATAAAATAGTTCCTTATTAAATACTTTTCGTTTCTCAAGGTCTTTAAAGACTGATATCCTCTCATGCAAAATTTCTTCTTCACAAATTTAAACAAATTCAGCTCCTGATGTGTCAGAACACTGGTCTGTTAATTGAGCTTCTGTTAGAGCCACTGGAACATCAAAGCAGAGGAGAAAGTGGAACAAGAGAGTGGCTGGCTCTGTGACCTCTTGGCTACTTGTGTTTTATTTCAGAGATAACGACACGTGGCTGCTGCTTCTCACCCGAGAAGTCACAGATAATATGAACGTGGAGCTTAAATGAAGCTGTGACGCGTTCCGGTTTTGTTTTTTTAAAAGACAAAAATCCCGAAATTTCCAGGTCGCCGCCGTATGCCAGGGACTGTATGGGAAGCTGCTTACCCCTTAGAGCTGCAGCTGAAAGGGATAAATCTTGCCAGATGACAAAAATAGATTGTTGTCACCAGCAGCCAGACGGGCGTTTGTTTTTCAAAACATAATAATTCAAATTCATAGTTATGCTAACTATGCATAACATCTTCCTTATATGCTAACATTCATGCTAACATCTTATATGCTAACATCTTCCTTATAAAGCAAAAAAGCACGCAGGACAGTTGTGGGTTTTTTTTGTTTGTTTGTTTGTTTTTTTTTTGGTTTTGGTTGGTTTTTTTTTTTTTTTTTTTTGAGGGATGCTTATGTAGGGAGAAACAGCAAGCGGAGAACAAGCCAAATTTCCAGATTAAAAAAAATACTATTCCTGAAGAGAAGTGCCAGCTATTCCAGTGCCGCACCTCCTGCCCGTGATTGCTGCAGCCCCAACCCTCGGGCTGAGCTGGGGAAGGACTCGGGGCTCTGACCCAGTGTGGGGCTCCGGCCCCCTCTTCTTCGGGCTCATCCTTGCCACCAGAACCTTTGGTGCTAGCCCAGGGCGGGTTTTTGCCTCCAAGCGTCTCCGCTTAGTGAAATTCCCGGAGTTTGCCGAGGTGCAGACTCCTTGCAGCCTCTGGGACCAGCTCTACCTGCACCGCCCGCTCTCCGGGACCCCCGTTCCTTCCAGCAGCCTCCTCTCCTTCTCCTTCTCCTTCTCCTTCTCCTTCTCCTTCTCCTCCTCCTCCTCTCCCCTCCCCTTTCCCCTCTTCCTCTCCCCCTCCCATCCCCGTTCCCTCACCGGCGCGGAGGCACTGGCCCCCCCTCCGCCTCTCCTCGCTGTAAATCCGCCCCTGGAGCTGGGCAGCGGCGCTTCACGCGGCTTTTTTTTTTTTTTTTTTTTTAACCTCCTCTCCGGCGAGGGCTGGCTGCGAGCAGCGTGGGGCTGTGGGGAGGGCACACAGCGCATTTCCCGCGGCTGAAGCCTCTCCCCTCTCGTGAGGGGAGCTGAGGGCGGCGCGGCATCGGCTCTTCCCGCCCGCTTCCCGCCGGGACAGCAGCAGCATGGGCAGGCTCTGGGGGCAGCTCTGCTGCTTCTTGTGGCTGTGGCTGGGCTGCCTGGAGCTGTGTGCGGAGGGAGCAGCCGGCAGGCAGCAGCAGCAGCAGCGCCCGGCGCCCCGCGCTCCCTCATGGGCTCCCTCAGGGGCTCCCTCAGGCTCCTCGGCCGCCGCCGCGCACCGGGAGGACGGGGCTTGGAGCGCCGCTGGCCGGGTCCGCAGGAGAGGACAGCAGGACGCGCTCCGAGGGTAAGGGACAAGGCTGGAACCCCTTTCCTGTGAGCTCCCCAGGGCGTCTCCCCCGCCGCAGCCCCTCAGCCCGCGGGCTCCGGGTGTGCCCCCGGCTCCGCTCCCCCTTCCCGCCCCTTCCCGTGGCTGAGGGGCTCGGGGCTCGTCTGTGGAATCTAGCCTCCCAATTAGCGCGATGTAACTAAGGGCAGGCGTTGTGGGGGGCCTGTGTGACGGCTAACAAGGTGACCCCACTGGGCTCCTTGGTCCAGCGTGTTCCGATGCTGGGATACTTTGACGCTCACTTTTTGGCGGTTTCTACAAAAAGTGACTCAGAGTAAGTTTGGTTTTCTTCTTCTGACTTAGCTTATGTATCCTTATGAGCAGGCATCCCTTCTGTCTTGTGTCAGATGGCAGCAAGCCCGTTTTTATGGCAAAGCTGCTCAGACTTTGAAACAGAATCAAACTCAACCCTTCCATATCCTCAGTTGTTGCAACAAGGAGGAATGTGGCCTGCTGTTGCAATATCTACCTCTTTATACTAATCAGCTGGACTAAACAAAAAATAAAATGCCTTGGAAGAAGATTTTGTTTCTTTGGGAGGACACTTTTTTTTAGTCAACTTCACCATGCACTATTTGTTTGTTGTATGCAACTGGTTCCTTTCCGTGTGTGTGTGTAAAATATTAACTTATCTTTTGAGTGCTTCATATTTTCCCAGACACATTTATTGATTTGTCTGTGTTGCAGGCCAAATGTGTGTGGTTCTAGATTTCGCTCCTACTGTTGCCCTGGATGGAAGACACTTCCTGGAGGAAATCAGTGCATTGTTCGTAAGTGTCTGACTGCTTCTGTTGCTCAAGGGGTAACAATGAAAGAAAATATTCTTCGAAGAGTCACTGTTCCATTCAGTATAAGTCTGTGTTTCACCTTATTTTTAAAAATAAAGGGAAAAAAAAGCCAAGATGGATTTACAGGTCCATGTTCCTCGTAGCTGAACCCATGACCTTGACCAATGTCCCATGACCTTGATATGTTCATAAGAGATGTCTCCACCTAATTTTTAAAGAAAACCCGTGAAAGTGAAGGAGAAAGGAAAAAAGCTTTGTCAAATCAAGTACTGAACTGTAGTAACAGGAAAAAAATAAGCCAAAAGATCTTGATATAAACAAATCAGATCTTGAAGTTCTCTGAAACTTGGAATTAAAATCAAGTAGCTTCTTTGCATATGGGATGCTTACTCTTGTCTGCTATTTTTAGTGGTATGAGTTATGTAACACTGGCTGGTCATGGTAGGTAGTGTGCTGACGGATGTGATTTTTTGGCACACATGGCATGGCAAAATAAAAAAAGAAAATGTGTGTGTGTCTTAGGCGATGTTTACCAGGAAACAGAAAATGAAGTTTAACTTTATCTCTGTTAGGTAACAGCTGATACGAGACACTTTCTTCCTTCAGACCTCACATTTTTAGTCTGTTGCCATTTATTCTGGCCTGTCACTGTCTAGTTTTGTTAATAGGTATGCTCCACTTCAGAATTCAGGTTCAAGAACATACTGCTCTTTATGATAGCAGTGGAGCTCTATGTAGTACTCCATCTGATAAACTGCAGGCGTGCAGGATGAAACTGGGGAAGGAAAGGGTGACAAGCCAAGGTCCGCCAAACTTTTGACCCTTTGTGGCTTTTTTCTTTTTAATGATTTCAGGCCTCTCTCACCTGTTCACATCTATTGGTTTTACATGATTAAACTGGACTACCTAGTACTGGGGATAACTGTGCCATGTATCCTTTATTTTCACCTAAAGCTGACTCAGAATTTCCCAGGAAAGGATAATGGTGCCGTTCAGAGGAAGATCCTTCTGTTAAGGTCCCTATGGAATAAAAGGAGTTCCTCAAAATGTTCTGTTCACATTTATCAACTCTTTCAATACTGGCTTATTTTAATAAATAGTTTTTAAGAAGGAGTTAGGCTGCCTATTACACTATCAGCTTTTCAGCTGTGTGTCTGGCTCAAATGTGACTAGGGGCTTTCAGCAATCCTTTCAAGATACCTTTAATTAAAATTGTGACTCTCAGTGCCCCTTAAAGGCCTTGGTCTCAGGTCTGCCCACATCCAGAATCCTCTTTGATTTATTTTTAATTTATGTGCACAAAGGACATATTTAACTCCTGCCTATTTACTGCACTCTTGATTGCAGCTTTCTAACTTGTTTGGAGGGTGAATGATTTGTCAGACCAGTATTCTCTGTGGCACTTTTCTTTTTCTGCTTTTGGTGAAGGTTTAAAGTGTACAGATTTCTATGTTCACATCTAATGTCTGTGGAGATGGTGTTCCCTTTGAGCTAGAGGTCTTCTCCTAGAGAAAACCTCCTGCACAGGATTCTGGACAAGCTGTCAGACTTCTTATTGGAGATGCACTGGTTATAATTCATGCATATTGGAACTGGTGATTTTAAAGTAGTGTCTCATGAGGAGAAATTGGTGTTCCAGTGGTAGTTCAAAAATAAACCATTCTGACCTGACAGTGTTTCAAGATGATGATTTGGTGGTGGTGGTGGTCTGTGGCACATTTATGATTAAAAGTAATCTTTTATCTAAAAAACAAAGGTCTGCTTACTTTTACTCTTTTGCTACACAGAATAAACGGTTCTGATGAATGCATATTAGGATAGGCCTTAAGGTCTAGGGCTTTCTGTTGGTTAAAAAGTTACTCCTTAATGGATAATAAACTAGCAAAATGGACTGAATTCAAACCTTGATTTATCAGTAGATTGATCTGTGTTGTATAGAGATGGATTGAACAGGAACATGAGAAAACAACCCCATTTCCTGTGCTTGTCAAGTGCTCTAAATCCAAGTCCTGTTTCTCACTTTTACTTCTGCTCATGAAAAAGTATTTTAAGTCAGTCCATGGTGTGTCTCTAATTCCAGCTAAATAGAAAAATCCCACAAACTCTTTGACCTCTCATACCGTCACGTTTGGGACATAAATTTAATGATAAACGTAGATAATGCATTTTGCATCTTTTTGATGCCCAAAGAGTACTGTGGCAGGTGATCTCCTCAAGGTGTTTGTTCTATTGGAGTCCTTCAGTCCTTCAGAGATGTGCTGCCACCAGATTATTTGGTTCTCACAAAACTCTAGGCCTGTTTACAAAGAAATTGTGATTTTTTTTTTTTGTTGATGGTGTCTGTCTGTTTGTTTTTGACGCTTTCTTTCTATACAAGTTGTCTGTTGCACAATCTTTTTGAAGTCATCCTGCATTATGCTGTAGTGGCTTTTTTTTTTTTTTTTTTTTTTTTGTTGTTGTTGTTGTTGTTGTTGTTGTTGTTGTTCTGTCACTTCTTTCTTCATTGGAGCCATGCTGTGTGGTGAGTGAGAAGGGAAGGCAGGACTCTGGGTCATCAGGGGGATGGCACAAGGTCAGACACACACACATATGGAGTGGACAGGCTTTCCTGGGGTTTTTATGGTTAGTTTTTAGATCAGAGTGTGGGAGCCACCAATGTGCAGAAAACTGTATTTAGGGAAAGACCACAAAATCTGCAAAGTCTAGCATGTGGGCTTTGACTTGCCACAAAACTGCTTTGGGTAAAGGCAGGATAACCTTAGGAAAAGGGAAAAAAAAGGCCCTAAAATGCCTTTAAATTGTGATTATAAGAGTGAAACCCATTGGATAAGTTTGCATTGTTTATATTCCTTCCAATTTTGGATTCTTGCTAATATTTTTTTTGCAGGTCTTGTCTAAAAGATGTATTTTTAATGATTTTACATTGCTTGCAAAATTAGCTGGTATTTCTAATTTGGGAAAGAGTTGATTACCTGATCTCAGTGGTCAGGTCAGTGTTTGAATATACCTGATTTAATTCTGATTTTCTTCAAATTTGTCAAGGGGTACTGATCATACCAAAATTCAGTTTCCTTTATTTAACTTAAAATTACCTTTGCATGTGTAATAGCTGTGCAGATGAAGTGAGTTTTTGAGTGTTGTGGTTTTTTTTTTTTCCTGCAAGGTTAAGACTCAGGTTGGTGTTAATCCCTGTCACTCTCTTTCTGTGTTTTTCCTCAGCAATTTGCAGGAACAGCTGTGGTGATGGGTTCTGCTCTCGTCCAAACATGTGCACCTGTGCCAGTGGGCAGATATCACCCACATGTGGATCAAGACCTGGTAAGGACTCACTATGTTTTTATTAGAGATTTCATTGAAAGTCATTCTCCTTAGGTTTCAATGACAGAAATTCCAACTTTCTTAAAAATAACTTCTCGTTACTGTACACGCAAATGTAAATTACACTCAGGTAAAATACCTCAAGCTCTTGATCAAGTTTGTTATACCACACATGCCTGTTTATTCGGTGTGGCAAATTTAAATAAAGTATGCTTAAAGAGAGAAGAAAGTTTACAAATGAATGTGTGTGGTATTTACATTTTCATTGAGTCCATTTTGGTAAGAAATTAAGACTGCACACTCTCCAGTGCAATGAAGAGTTCAGAGTTACTGTGTAATAGTTGTGGAAAACTTGAGAAAACCTCTCCATGAGTATACACTCAAAATACATAGTGTAGATGGTACAAAGCTCATCACTCAGATCCCATTCTAAAGGCTGTGGGAGGTCATTCCTTTGTGGTGTTTTTGCCTGATTTGGGTGTCTCTCTGCAGCTCAGCAGTGCAGCATCAGCTGCAGGAACGGCGGGACGTGCGTGGACGAGCGCTGTCAGTGCCAGAAGGGCTTCTCTGGTGCCCACTGTGAGCAGCGTAAGTCACACACAGTTTGCTTGAGGTGCAGTGAAACACCTGAAAGAAATGCTTGGTTTGGGGTGGGGTGGTCAGCTGGCAGCCATTTCATGCATGAAGTGCTTTTGTGTTCTCTAAAATCCAAGTTACAGATTGGATTCACCAAGAAGTTTTGGGAAACCCTTGGGGAGAAATGTCACTGTGTATCCCATTCTTCATACCAGATGTTCACTAACTTTTCATTCTCTTTAGCAAAGTTTTCTCTACCTCAGAACAATAGTCTCACTGCTGGGTTGAAGCATGTTTTTTTTGTTTTCTACTTAGTCTACGGAAAAAAAGGATTAAATATGGTTCAAGCTGTTGGATACTTCCTTGTGTTGGCAGACAAGCTAAAAAGTGAATTATTTGCCCAGCTTTACCTATAACAGCACAGTGTTTACAAGCTGTAGCAATTTAGCAAACAATAAAAATCCCTAAAGGCTGCAGGGATGAAGAAAGACTCAAAGTGTATTCTGAGGCCAGCTGACTACTAAATAGGAGAGAAATTAATTGCATAAAGCAGTCTGAAAGAGCTAGAGACAAACAGAGGGTAGCTATGCAAAAACCAGATGGAGTGGGTGATCTAAAGTCCCATGAGAGTGAAATACCTTTTTCATCTAAATGTGCTGTGGGTTTATAACCCTTTCACCCCACGGAGCTTCCTCCCTCAACACAAAAATTTTATTTTTTTTGGGATCTTTTAAGAAACACAGTTTTTTCAGGTACTTAAAAGGATGAGTTAAGGTGGTAATTTTTCTCCCTTGCCTCTAAATATCACTCCTCCTTCCAGCAGCCTCATCTCTGAGAGATGATTATCTGTCTCTTGGACTCCTTTCTCTTCTCAAAAGGTTTGTTGCTCTTGTGACTGGACAATACAACTTAATATGCCCAAAAACCCCCTCAAAATTGTTGAGGTTTGATAGATAGCTGACTTCAGTGAGGGATAGAAGTTCTTATAATATAAATTCTTATATAATTCCTATGGTTAAGAGTGACTAGAGCTGCACAGCTGATGGAAATACAAGTTGAACATCTGCTGTTAGTCTGTGCTGAGCAGCTGCTTGCAGTTAGTATCAGCAGGTACTAATGGAATTTGGTTTGCACAGCCATTGCTGGTGGAGGTGCTAGGAGGGAGATCAGCTCCATCTCCAGGCCTAGAAAGACTTGGAGCAATGAATATTTTTAAAATGAAGCGTATGTTAACATTTGAAATGTCACTGCCATGGCATTATTGAACTTTTTGTCTGTCTGTTTTGTTGGGTGAAGCTGTCTGTGAGAGTGGCTGCCAGAATGGAGGACGCTGTGTTGGACCCAATCGCTGTGCTTGTGTCTACGGCTTCACCGGCCCCCAGTGCCAAAGAGGTAAAAGAAATTTAAGGAAAGAAACTATCAGCAGTTATATACAAAAAAATGCTGTGTGCACACATTTTACATTGTATTTTCAGCCAGTAAACTTTCAGTAAACCTCTTACTGTTTGTAATTTTAGAAGATGTCCTCCTTTTTATTTTCTAGTTTGGCAGACATTAAAAATTGACAAGTACAAAGCCTAACTGGTAGGAATTCCAGCTCATTTGGGCTGCATATTTTGTCTATATTGTAGTTAGAAGATTATCTGTGTTTTCCTCTCTGCTATATGAAATAATAATCCACAGAAATTGCTGGTGGTGTAGGATTGTTAGGTAATTGAAGTATTTTTTTCTGTATAACACCCCTTTCATAAGGGGACCTTGGGAAGTAATTTACTCTGATTAGTTAGGAGGAAGTCAGAGAAGGAGAAAAAATAACCAATTACAATAGTACAGGGATCATTTCCTAAACCATTCTTATTCCAGAATGCATCTCAGAGATGGCTTCTGAAGGGAGTCCTGTGGAATTCCCTGTTTCAAATTGAGCTGTGAAATGCTCAGACCTGTGCATAAATTGGGAGAAATATCTTGCACCTTTTTTGTTTTTGCTTTTTTTATTATTTGTTAACTTTGAAATGGAAATAATTTCCATGGAGGTAAAAGAACTAAAAACCCAAACACTGAAAAAGCAGGAGTTTCTCTTTGCTATTCCAGGCTGGTTTATATACCCACTAGGCATCACAGGCATGAGAGGAATGTAAAGGATCCGTTTGTCTCTACCTTGTTGTTGTTTTCATTCTCAAAACCTGGTTTTTAGTTTTCTATTTACCCCATTTTCTGTAGTTGCTTCTGAATCAAACTCAAGGACTCAAATCTTATGTAGTTTGGTTACTGGAGAAACAGAAAGTAGTATTTTGTTAAAATAATACTTAGAGCCATTTTATAGCCATTCAGAGATATATCTGTGCAGGATGTATACCTGTCTAAAGTAAGAGAGTACCAAGTCTCTCTGTTTAGAATGGATTTTCAAAGATTGGACAAAGTTAGTGTGATTTATAGTTTGAGCCTTACTTCTGATGGATCTTACTACTGCAAATTCTGCAGTCTGGGCTATGTGTCTAAGATGGATTGTAGTTCTAGCTGAACTATGGCATGATAGATTTTCAGTATTCAAAATTATTATTTTTTTTTAAATTTAGCTGCTGATTGCATTCAGACATGCTTTTTATTTACTGCCAGACCACTTGGTAAGCTTGCTTTTTGTCCCAGATAAAAGAAATCATTCCTAGTTAAGGTTTGCTTCTGTTCTCTGACTACATTCAGGGCTGTGGAATCATGTTAATGCATCTGACAGACTCCAGCTGTGATGATGGCTCAGAGTTTTTACTAATGATATTTATGCTTTAAATAGTTTGACCTTCAAAACTTAAAAGATTCTACTACACGTGGATGTTGCAACTTAACTTTTGTGATGATGAAAGGGTTTAGGTTTGCTTTCTTACCATTCAGTGTGAACTCTTTAGCTGCAGAACTCAGGCCCTGTACAGGAATTGAAACATTGGTGTTTTGGCATCCATATTTCTCAACTGTCCTTTAAAGTCCTAGATTTTCAATTTTGTGTAGAGTTCTGCAAGAGTTCATCTGCCTTATGTGCCTATTTGAAAATTGCATTATTACAGTTAAAGGTTTACATTTTATTGCTTGAGATTGGGGGTAGCAAGCCGAATTTCCTTCTGTTGCTGTCAATAAAATATAGTATATACTGAGCATATGTAATTACATATATAATAACTATCTAATATATCTAATCTAATAGAGTATGCTTTTGCAGCTTTGACAGGGTTATGTAAAATTTTACCTGATCTTTGTGTTGCTGAGATCTTCTATTCAAATAAAGAGGTTACTAATTTATTTTACTGTTATTCCGTTAAGGAAAGATGGCTGCTATAGTATATCTTGATAATAACTGCAAAAAGTATCTAAGTGCTCGTTTTGTTTATACTTTACATGAGGTGGAGTACGTGAAAGCACTATAAAAGACTCCTTAAATGCCTCTTTTAGTTCAACAGTAATTTGTAATTTATGAATTTAATGTAATAGTTTATGCTTTCCAATAAATACCAGAATGCAGTCATTTCTTCATCTGTGGGTTGCCATAGTTGTCTGTAATATTTTACAGCTAGAAGTGTCTCAGTGGTTTAATTTTAAACTGAATTTAGCAGCAGTTCATAACTCTTTAAGTAAAGTTTTATAGTTTAAGGATACCTGAACTTCCCCTGCAAATCACATCAAAATTATAAGAAACGTTGTTTTGTAATTTTTATTTACATCATTCTGTTTTAAATGCACACTTTTTATGGTTCTGTAAATTAAGTTATTTAAAATTAGGTATTTTCTTCCTAATACAGAACATGTGTATGTTTCCTTCAGCTTGGCCCCCCAGCCTAAGCTGTATGATAAACTGTGGCTGGTTTTTCAGCTATCTGGGCTCTGAGCAGACTAATTTCCGGGCTGGAGACAGGAGGCTGAGCAGTAACTGATGACTGGCATGATTGGAGTACTTAACTTCAGGTCTTCTGGGGTAAAAAGAGAGAAAAATCTGTTTGGGAGCTCCTGCTTTTTCTGATGTATTCACTGACCTCTTACATTTCCTGTCAAATCTGGTCTTTGGTCAGCCACTTGTCTTTGACACAAGACGTACAAGAGCAAGCTCACAAGATCCAGGTTTTTTGTGTGGTGTTTTTAAAGGATAAAAAAGATAATAAAAAAAAATTTGATATTTCTGCAGTTGAGTTTTCCCAATGAAAGAAACAGAAAAAAGAAAGAGCTACAGAATAAGAGGCCTCATTCTCAGTTGTACATATAAGGGCTCTTTTTTTCTAACATGACCAATTCCCTTGCTTTCTCAGCATTGTAAATGATAGTTATATCTCTGCTCTTGGACTGTGCCTTTTTTTTTTTAGTTTATAATCTTTAGAGATAGGAAGCTCTGGAAAAGCAAGGATGTCTTCCTCCTTCTTTATCATGTGATGAAAGGAAGACAAAGTGAGAAAGGCAAATCTTGACACTTATGCAAGCTTACCTTCATCCCATATAGGGGGAGAAAGAGCAGTTCTCATTTACTCTTATAAAATTGCTCTTAATGGGAAGCAAAAGGGTTTGGAATGGGTAGAAATGTGTAGCTTGGAAGAGCATCCTTTTGAAGAGGGAAGAAGATTTCAGACAAAGCTATCAAGCTTTGACAGGTAAGAAACTGGCGAAAAATAAGGAAATACATTATTGGAATAGCAGCTTTCTAATAGCTAAAGGGGGCCTAAAACAGATCTGGAGAGGGTTCTTTTGGAATGGGTGGGTAGGGTTAGGACAAGGATGATGACTTTAAACTGCCAGAGGGCAGGGCTGGATGGAATTTTCGTCAGGAATTCTTCCCTGTGAGGGTGGGCAGGCCCTGGCACAGAGTGCCCTGAGCAGCTGTGGCTGCCCCTGGATCCCTGGCAGTGCCCAAGACCAGGCTGGACACTGGGGCTGGATCAGCCTGGGACAGTGGAAGGTGTCCCTGCCATGGCAGGGGTTGGAACAAGCTGAGCTTTGAGGTCTCTTCCAACCCAAACCGTTCTGGAAGACTAAAATTCTATGGCTATAATGCGAGATAAAAAGCTTTTCTTCAAGCTGGGCAGTGGATGAAAAAGCTTTCCAACAGCACAGAGAAAGAAGTAGGGAAAAGCAAAATGCATCCTCAGTTAAAGTGTTGTTAGTGTGCAGTAAGTGAGGCAAAAAAGAATAATACAGAACTGAAGTGGACGTGTACTGAAACAGCTGATAGGCACAGAGGTTATAAAGATGTTTGGGGAAAATACATGTAGTTAAAATTAAGCTAGCATAGCAAATTGACACTGATTTGTCAATACTTCTCAAATACAATGAAGAAGAAATACAATATATACTTAGTCTGTAGCGTTGTTGAAAAGGCTTGTGTGTACTGAAGTGGCAGTCAGGTCTCAATGAAGCAACAGAAAATGTAATTCCTTAACAAGTTACTTCTTCTGACAGGTATTTAGAAGACTTCTTAACTTTACACAGCTTTTCCTGTCTGTTTTTGCTAGCAGCACCATGAAATGCTTAACAGCAAAAATGTTTTTTTGATCAGCAAGCTCTTCTCTTTTTGTGGGAGTCTTGGAAAAGTAGCTTTTCAATTTTATTTTGGGGTTGTGTTGTTTTTTTTTTTTTCCTTTATTAATGACTGCTATCATCCTGAGCCAGAATAGAGGTATTTTATGGTCTTCCTGCTTCTTTTCTTTCAGTGTACAGTAAATGAAAGACTGACCTGCTAAACATCAGTTTAGTTCATCTTCAGTCCAATATTAGCCTTTGGGAAGTGGAGCATGTGGTGGTGGGTTATTTTCTGCAGGTTCACAGAGGAGTGTGTCAAGGCTTGTTGAATGAAGAAAAAAGTAATTAATTTACTGTAGCATGCTCAAAACTCCATGGCCCAGTTCACAGCAGATGTTCATGGTCACTGAAGGAAATACAAGTGTTTAGTCATCAGCTTGAAGTCTAATTCAACTAAAATTATAAAACAAAGTTCTGTTTAATAAAATTGGCTAAAAATAAGTCAGCAGTAGTTTAGAACTATGGGAAACTTCCTAAGATTTGCAAGTTCATTCTTGTCTACTTTTATCTCTAATTTTTTGTTAGAAAGTTAATTTCTGTCAGCTTTCAATAGTTAATTGAAAGCTGATTACAAGCAAAATTCCACAATGGTCATGACTTTTTAAAACAGAAGAAGCTTCAGTTTAGACTAAAAAAACCTACTTCTATTCCTCTTGGAGATAGTAGGAGAGAAAAATTGCAAATACCTGCAGCAGTCAGAGGCAAAGCTTCACCTGACAGGTGAGTACCTGATTCAGGACAGTAGATCAGATTTTGGAAGAACCTGTTATATATTTTGTTTTTTTGGGTTTTTTGAGGTTAGAGATGTCATCAGGTGTTAATAACACGCACATTTAAGTGCAGCACCGAGCTCCTTTTTCTTCTGCAGGTTCTGACCTGTAGATACTGGCCCACATCATCCCTTGATGGATTACAGCAGGACAGATTCAAAAAGCTGCTTTCCTGCTCTCAGGTGTCAGTACCTTGTGGTGTTACTGGCACTGCATTCCCTGCTTTTGTTACCCATCATTATCTCCCAAAACAAGGTTTTCAAAGGCAAATATCTGCCTAAAGCACTAAAAAACTGCCGGGTGCTTACAGGGTGTGTGTTTGATTGTTGTTTGCTGCCACTGGGAAATTTCTCCCTTCTAGGTCTGCAAAGATTTAACATTTAACAGTTTTAAAAATGACAGTGGTAATGCTGATCATGCTGATGGCAGTAGTGATGAAAGCATTGTGATCCCAGTGTCTTTCTCTTACTCCCTTCTTTTAGTTTTGAATTAAATCCCAATGTTTGAATGACTCTTCATTTGGCACCAAATGAAAAAGATAAAAATCCTTCAATGCAGCAGCTTTGCTGCTTTTGAAGCACTTGAAATCTTCAAAACTTCTCAGTTTGTTCAAACACAGGACAGGCAAGTGCCAAAGTGTCATAGAAGTGGGGTTGTTTGGCTTAGTATTAGAATTAAAAGCAGAGGTTTTATTCCTTTAAAGTAGATCTACAAAAGTAAAATATAAATACGGATTTGAATGACTTCTTCTGAGGGCTGGAGAGTTTTCACCGGAGTGCATCTCAGGCACTTGGAATGTTTCAATCATTTAAAAGGGAAGCTCTGTAGCTGTGCTGTCCTAAATTGTGAAAAGAAAGAAAGAACAACCAGAACAATTATGCCTTATACTTACAGCCAACATATATATTTCCTTTATATATCTGTTTTTTAAAATCTGCACTCAGAAAGTAGTTTTTTTCCTCTTAGCTACCAGAGGAACAAATCTAGGCAATCATTTAAAAAAAAAAAAAAAAAAAAGAAAAAAAAAGAAAAAAAAGTGGTTTTTATGTGTTAGGTAGGACTTAGACTAGTTTATGCTCTACATCTAAAAATAGTTCATTGAGAAGTAAAACAAGAGTCTGATAATACAGAGCAGTGAAGCAAAATCATGAGTGAGTGAGAAATATGTTGCAGAGAAGAGGGATGAGAATGCTTTCGAAACCTTCTGTCTATTCTTCTCCCTTCTTCAGTGAAAATTTTGCTCTTTGTCAGGTACATTAAAATGTCACCTTTTTTAAAAAAATTATGTGGGGAGAGAGAAAACACAAGAGCTGAGCAAGGCCATGATGGTATTGTTAGAGTTTCAGAAGAAAAAATAATTTCTTCTGAAAAGTAAAAAAAAAAAAATATTAATTTTATTAAGCTAATTAATTTGTAAGATATCCAGGAAAAAAAATCTTTATTTACAGGATACCTAGGAAAGTTATAGATCAGAAAAAATTGGTCTTTAACGAAGAAAATGCAAATACCCTTGAAACATTCATGTGCATAGCAAAACTTTGTGTCAAATTCAGCAGGTGCTAATGTTATATATTGCTTATATAGGTGTTCTAGGCAAAATCGGAAAAAGCAGAAATAAACTAAAGAACCCAGTTTTGAAGTACTGGGAAAAGGAAGAAATAATCAAATTTTTTACTTTTTTGACTGTAAAATATATTAGAACAAGTTAGATGAATTTCTTAAGTTTGCAAGTATTGTGTAGAGGAGACTCGAGAGGTTATCTGGGAAACTTGGAAACCTTGGAATTGTATTTCTGTAATGGTTATGAATGTCTGAAATTGTTGTTTTACCTTGAGTATATGTTCTGTGTACACAGAGTTTCCATATTAGATCTGAGAATGAAGGGAGGGTTTGGATATTTCTTTGAATATTGCAGTGATGGAGCAAGAAACAGAAGAAAAAAAGTAAATATTATTCAATAACAGCTGAACAGTTGTTTGTGAAACACTGAGTTTGAAGAGTAAGAAATGGGAAGTTTTTTGGTAGTTGTTGTGTTGCTTATTTTTCTCTCAAAGGGTATAGTCATCCACCTCAGATTTGTTCTGATTAATAAGAAAGGAGTTTGATAAAACTGTCTCAGTGTTGAGCCAGGAGGACAAGTGTGGAGAACCCAAAAGTGTGTGGCTCTGTGGTTGAAGGTTAGATAGGTGCCAGGTATTTGGAAGTAATTTTTGTTTCTGTATTTTCTCCTCCTGTGATCTTCACACACCCTGATATTTTTCATTATGTCCATTATAATTAAGTGTTAAAGCTTAAAATTCTGTAAATTGGATTTGCTTTAAATTTTCAACCATATCTGCCTTCATAATCATTAATTATGCAGTATTTTAAAAGCCATAATTGCTATAATAAAATATATATGGAAAAGGGTAATCCAGGTATTATCAGAGGTAATTTACTGAAGCCAGTCAAGAGCACATTTCATCCAGGGTTGCAAAATCATGGAGTGCCAAAAAAACTGGTTTAACTGACTAATAACTTGCTATATTGGAAACAGTATTGAGAAGATATATAAATTATCTTCTTTCCTATACTTTGGTTGTTAAAAGATACTCATCTTTATAATGTCTCTCTGAAAATCTTGTATAAGCCCAAGAGATAAATTTCTAAAGCCCTTTGGTTTTGCTGAACACACCCAAGAGATCTGAAGAACAGGAACTGTGTTTCTGCCTCTACACAGACAGAACTCTAGTAAATTGTAGCAGGCTGGGATTTTAGCTTATTATGAACTCAAATTATCATAGTGGTCTAGACAGTCATCTGGGGAAGCGTTTCTTGCAGTTTAAATACATACATATATATATATATATATATATATATATATATATATATATATAAAAATATATATATATATATATATATATATATATTTAATTTTTTCTAAGGGTAATGTGTGAAACAGTTGTTTTCCCCACTTAGGTTAATTATTAACAAGATTGCATTCAGCTCCAGTGTCTGTGGTTTTGTTAGGGTTTCGGGTCTACTGAGAATGCCTTTTGCCTTTTTCCATTCCTTTCTAATTTACACAGGGGTAGGTTATGAAATATTTTCCCTCCTCATTTTGTGAGTGTGGGTACATTCTGGAAATCTTGGCCTCTGCTGTGGGGACTGGAATGACTGAACTCCAGAGTGGGAGGGTGAGAGTGGAGTGTGGGAAGCCACACTGTGTCCTTTACCCTGTTCAGCAATACCCTTAAAAGGGTGTCCCATCTTGAAATTAAAGTCTTCCTCTTCACTGATCCTAATTTTCTGTTCCTTTGAGGCTGAACTGAGTAGCATTGACTTCATGGAGCAGGGAACCAAAAGCCTGTGGACAGTGGAGTTCAAGTTTACATCTTATGGCCAAGAAAAGTAACATGTTTTTGCACATATAGAGCAAAATACTGGCTTCTTAATTCCTGGGATGGGGAAGAATTAAGAGCTTCATGTGCATCTGTCTGGTTTTCCAGTATCCAAGCTTTGATGAGTAAGGTATTTTTGAAGGAGAAGCATGAGAGAAAGGGGCAGCAGACAGCATGAAGGAGTTCCTTTACTGCTTTTGGTATTTTACAGCAAAGGTGTACAAACATCATATTAGGGTAGTTGGTATAAACTGCTGAATCTTGCAGAAAACCATAAAGATATTATTTTGCTTTTTTTTGTCTCCATGTACACTTTGCCCAAGGGTGATTAAGGCTGTAACTTCCTGCAATGACTGATGATTAGTATTTCACTGTGTGTCAGATTGTGTGCTGCGTTTTGGGATTTCATTAGGTGCAGGTGCCATCTTTATATAATAGCAGACCCTCTGGAAGCATAAGGAAGTACATGCATTTACAAGGAGCTCCAACCAAACCAAAATTGGACATCTTGCTGGAACCAAAAATCAGGAATGCTTCTCTCCCTGCTTTTATTCTGTGCTTGAATTTTTCTATCAGTCTGTGTATGATACTTCATTTACATGTGGAAACGTTTTGTTCCAAGAAGTTTTTAAGCAAGTACTTGAATTCTGGAAGGTGCTGAATTCCATAAATGACAGAAGCGAAGTAATTCCATGTTTGTCTATTTCTGTGCTTTTTTGAGTGTGTTTATACGCAAAACTTTTCAAAATGTTTTGTGTTCTGAAATACTAGAAGCATTTTCTTCAATGTTCAGATTGATTAGACAAAATTGCATTTTATTCCAGAAATATTGTTGCTACTTGGCCATTTCCTCCCCATGTGCTTAGGTGTGTAACGACGAATTTTTAGTTAATAAGAGTTTTAAGATCTGCAGTTACTACTACACTAAGACTTTATCTGCTTAGAACTTCATAACACCAATTATATAAAAATGTCAGTGGGAACCATGGAGTTGTTGCTTTTGGAAAAGAGCTCCTGCTGCTGTTCCAGCCAGAGGAAAATGAGAATATGCATAGAATGGACGTGACAGAAATACTGGTGGAACCTGGAATTTTGCTAAAAGCTACTAAGCCCACACAGATTCCTGCACTGAATCTGTGGCTTTTCCTTCTGTCATTTACAGCTGCCCTCCACTTCCTTTCCAGCTGTCAAGTGGTGTTGTTAAGTTACCCCATCAGTCACAGGAGTTTGTGTGATGGGAATTTTGCATCACAGGAGCTGATCAGGAAAGGTCATGTGGGACCACTAGAACAGTAATAAAATTTCAACCTGAAAAGGAAAGCTGTCAGCTGAATAAAAATGTCAAGACCTTTGTGATGCATTTAACATCAATGTTCAAAACTATTTTCCACTAAGCTGCTCTTCTCTATTACATACAAAAATGAACTTTCTAGAAATTGTCACTTCAGGTAATGACTAAAGAACCTGCTGGGGATTTGTCTCAACTTAGAGTTAGCAGCAATTTAAATTTCTGAGACTTTTGTGATCATTATTTACGCTAATGACAAACATGAATGCTATTAAATATTTTATTAAGGACTTTACACACAAGTTTTTTAGGAAAAGTCAAGGAAAGGAAGCTTTGATTTTACTATTGAGGTTTGTAAGAGCTCTTCAGTCTAAAAATAGCAGTACTACCCACAGATTATGTTTTCCAAGAGAAATTAGTAGCATTGCCAACTCCCTTTCATATTCCAAGAGACTCGTTGTTCATTTCCAGCCAGCAATCTTTTTTACCATAACTTTTTGGATGTCACCTTTGAAAAAAATTCTTTTGATTTAAATCAAGCACAATTCATCTACCTGCTTGTTACCTTTGAAATGTCCCTTATTGTCTACTCTGTGTTGGCAACTAAGCATTTACTGAGAAAAAGGCCCCCAAATTTCCATGTAAAGTTGATCAAAATATTGAAGGAAGATAGATTTCAGATAATATTTAATAAAAATATGCTCTTTTTAAAATTTTAATAGCTTTTTGCATTACCATGACTTACGATCTGCAGATGTTGGAGTTGAGTAAGAAGAATAATATTTACATGTGCATATATTTCAGATTTGTGCTCTGAACCTAAGGACAGTTATGAATATTGCCAACCCTTTCTCACTCACATGAAAAGTTTCTGGTTAAAAATGTTTGTTTCCAGATGCATTGCCTCCTTATTTATTTATGATTCTGTGGGGTTTTTAAATAAAACAATAGAAGATACTTACATTTAAAATTTCAGTCTATGCTTTCTCACTAAAGGAAGCTGAAATTTTAATATTCTTCCAGATAGCTTGCAATGGATATTCTAACTTGTGTAGTTAGCTTTTTTACTTTTCTTCATGCCTCACTTTTTCTCTTGCATGTTCCCTTGGAAGAGGTGAAATTTTTAAGGGCAGGAGTTGTGACAAAATTCAGCTAGAAATTGGATCCTTATATGCGTACCAAAATATTTCAATGTTTTGCCCTGAGTAACAGTAAGTGGTATTTGGGATGTTTAACATTATGTTTCAGGTTTTTAGCTAGTAGGTGTTAGACACAGAAGATATGTGGCAGACAGAATATTCCACATCTATTTACAGCAGTTTTTTTTTTTTTACCTTCATCTGAATCATTTGTTTGGCCAGAGGAACAGGAAGAAAACTAAATAGATGGATACTGAAGCAAGACTAGAAATCTCAACATTGCAGCTCCTTGTCTCAGGATCTTGTGAACTAGACTTTTTAAATATAGGTAGAACAAGAATTTTGAAAAGGAATTAATAGAAAAAAATTCAAGAACTGTAATAGTTGAATAGTCTTATTTGAGAGTACAACATATACACTTTTATGACAGAATAGAAATGCTGCAGCATAGTTAAATATTAAAGTCCATGGTTTGATTTTTTTTTTTTCTTGATGCCAGGCAAAAAAAGTACTCCTCATTAAATTTAATTAAGTTAACAATTTGAATTGTTGATAAAAGTTGTTATTCTTCAGGTTACTGTGCATATTGAATATAATTTTCTGAAGTTAAAAAACAAAACTGTGTAACACGTGCTGAAGATCACTTTCTTTCACCAAAGCAGTTACCCTTTCTAGAGTAAAAAATTATTTGTAACTTATGTTCAACATATGTTCTTTCTGGCAAAATTATTCCATTAGCAGTGCTGGCAAAGGAACAAATGAAGAAACACCTAAGGATAAGACAAGCAAACCCGTATGGAAAAGATCACTGATTCATAAGTGGGAGTTTTTAAGGTTTGATCAGACATTATAATGACACAATGTGTGAAACAAATCCACAACTTCATTCGAAGGTACAAAGTATCTTCAAAATGGCATCTAATTTTATTGCATTTGCTTCCCACATGTAAAATTTACTGTGTGACTCCAGATCTTGATGCAAACAACTGAACTTTACCATTAATCAGAACATGCTTGCCTTCACATTTTATTTTAAAATCTTGTATTTTGCTCATGGTATAGAAGAGCAGCCACTAATCAATCTCTTTACCTTTGGGCTTCATGCTGGGTATACTGAACAATTAAAGATTTGTAAAATGGGTTCACTTTTTATTAATATTATATTAAATTACAGTAATATTTTAAAATACTAGTACTATTACAAAGCATATTTCTGAATAGATACCATGCTGCAGGCTTATGCTGATAAACATTGCTTGGTTACAGAATATGAACATTAGATTAATGCATTTTCCCTTTATTAAGGCATGGGTAGGAACCCAAGCATAGGTGGTTTCCAGAGAATGTATCTCTATTTAATAGGATATAGTAAGCAATAGGTGTATAGGCATCACTCCTTCTTGTACCTGGCTCGTTCATTCTTTGAAAAAACATGTTTTGGTGTCTGGTTATATTCTCTGGTCTTTCTACTGAGCACAGTCCCTAAGGGGAGCTTTTTGTTGCTCGTTTTGACAGAGTTTACAAACAATCATTTTGTGTGTTATTGGAAGGTAGTGAACTCAGGTACAATTCACAACTCTCATTTGAATTTCTAGTTTAATATCCTCTGATGGAATTTCAAGCTCCTTAATGTGGAATATCTTTGGCTAGGATATTCCTGTGGCTCACCAGCCATTAAACACAGAAATACATTATTTGAATTTCTGCTCCTGCTGTGATTCCTTCATGATATCCAAAGACTGATCCTACAAAAAATTGTACCTTGGAGAATTGCTGTAAATTGTAAATTGCTGAGAATTGTACTGTAAAAATACAATACTGTGCAGGAAAACTAATTATTTCCTGAATAGGAATTGATGAGTGAGCTGGGATGTCATGATTGTCAGCCCTGCTGAATGCAAGTTTTGGGAATTTGAGGATTTGTAGTAAGTCATTATTTGATTTTACTATAGAGGACTTTCACCCTTGGAGAACTGAACTCTGAGTGTGTGAAGCAAGGATAGGATTTTCTTTTTATAATGTATTTATTTTACAAGAAGTGTCATTTGTATGGCCTGATGGTCACAGGGGAAACTCAGAGTGTAACTTTGAAGACTATTTGGTATTGATAACCAAGAAATACTAAAGTTCATAGGCCTTACTGAGTATTTATTTTTTTTAATCTTCTTATATCATCAGGCATTTCTGTACTTGTGTATTTAGTTGGCTTTATTTTAAGTGAAAAGCCCAGCTGAAATTAACTACCAGTGTGTATAAATAACTGCAAAAGTCTTTCCTGCTGCTACCTGAGTGACCTGTACCAGAGAGAGGGGGCAGAATATTTACTTCTCTTTGAGCTTTCATTTTAAGAGCCCAGGAATCTCAGTGTAACATCTCACTGGGAAGACCTTTTTTTGTTTGTTTGTTTTTTTTTTGTTTTTTTTTATTATTATTTATTTTTTTGTTTTTTTGTTTTCCAAAGATGTCAAAGCTCTTCTTTTTTTCAAGGTGAAAGTATCAAGGTATAGAAAGCAAGGGTTGTCCCCTTTGCATCTTAGTTGTGAGACCAGCTGCAGCCTAATGAAAGTGTGTGGAAGACAGTGTGTTGTGCACATATTGGTGTAGGAGCCTGCTTTTGCTAGGGAAAGAAGAGGAGGATGGAACAGCAGCTGGAGCAGCCATAACCCCACTGCTGTGCTTCCTTTCATGTGACTGAGTCTGGGTAAAAGCTTTGCATTTTCTTTTTTTTTTTCACCCCCCACTCTTTTTAAGGGTTTCTATAAGGGTGTGCAATCTGGCTTGGAGCAATAAGCTGTTTCTTTATTCCTAGAAAATTTCAGTTAATTGTTGATCCCAGTTTGTGTTTACTCATACTGTAAAGAAAAATTCTCTTTATACAAGTTCAGTGTTAATGAACTAACTATTCACAGGAATTCTGCCAGAAGTACATTTTCATATAGTTTCTATGCTTTATTTAGTGTCCTGCATACAGCTTGGATTGGTTGTATTGTCCCATGGTTTTCTTCTGAAAATAAGTGGTGGTTTTGCTGATTAGTCCTCTGTAGGTAGCACGGTTTGGCAACAGGCATTCCAGCAGGAATGATGATTCTGTGACACTCTCTGGATCTTGGCATGGATCTTGATCAATGTGGACTGAAAAAATGTGTGGCTGCTGTGGTCTGTAGCTCCCTCCCATAAATCACCATGAAGTAGGTTAGGAGCAAGAAAACCAGTTTCTAGTCCTTGTTTGCTTAATCTGATCTTCTCTTTTGTTTGTTTGCTTGTTTGTTGGTAAAATTCTTCTGCTTACTGTGGATTTTACTGGGTACGTTGTAAATGCTCTAAAGCAGTGCTGTGTCTTGCTGCCTTTCATTTAGTTGTAATTTTTTAAAAGAAATGAACTGAATGATAAACCTGATGAAAACTATTGCCTTCAGTGGAAGGTGTCATGCAGCTTCTGTAAGCAGTGATATAGCTTAAATTTCCATGGAATTTTCTTAATATAGGCATCTAATGGATTAAAAAAAACAATTCCTTCTACAGCTGCCTTGTATAACGCAGCGTTCTTTCCTTTTTTCCCCCCAGATTACAGGACAGGCCCGTGCTTCACCCAGGTGAACAAGCAGATGTGCCAGGGCCAGCTGACAGGCATTGTGTGCACCAAGTCCCTGTGCTGTGCCACCGTGGGGAGGGCCTGGGGCCACCCCTGTGAGATGTGCCCTGCCCAGCCCCAGCCCTGCCGCCGCGGCTTCATCCCCAACATCCGCACCGGTGCCTGCCAAGGTGAGCTCTGCTGGAATCCCCCTGTGGTGTCTTGGTTTGAAGGACAGGTGTCTGCCAATAAAGGCAGAAGCTTCTCTTTGAAATGGAGAATATAAACCTCCCTCCCTCCAAATTATTATAATTTTGAAATTAAGGGGCTCTCAGGCAAAGATATGGGAATTAAGAATAACAGTTCTTTACTAGGAAAATTAAAATAGAAATACAGTATTACAAAGAACAATCCCAACCCTGACCGAGTCAGAATACAACCTGACACCCTGTCAGTCAGGGTGTTGGCAGCAGTGCCATTCAATGGTGGCTGCATCCTCGTGCAGTGGCAGATGTGGTTCAGCTGGAGCAGTGCTCCTGGAGAAGGTGCAGTTTTCCTCTGAAGGTTCAGGGATGATGTGGAAAGGTCTGGCTTTTCTCTGGAATCCAGTGGAAAGATGGTAACATGGTGTCCAAAATCTCAGTTTTTATCTAGGTAGGAAATGTTTGGCTCCTCCCCCTGGCTGGAGCATCTCCCAGTGGGATGATGGAATTTTATCAGTCATACAGTGGGACTTAATGGGCCAGCAGCAGATGATATCTTCCTGGAGGGAGGGTGGGTTGTGGAAAAGATAAAGATGATTTCCCCACCTGGTCTTAAAGCTGGCCCATTAGTAGATAATGTGTGCCATGGAGATAAGGAATCACTGCCCCACCCGGTGTTAATAGATGGTGATAGAATACACATTTCTAGCCACATCAACCCATCACATGTGGCAACTCTGACAGTCACCCTGAAAAACCTTCCAGTGCCCTCCAAGGGTCAGTCTTCTCCTTGTGTGTGTGGTCTGTGTTTTGAGATGAAATCCGGGTGTGCTTTGCTGCCTCCAGATTTTTGCTGCTGGACCTAGGGAACAAAGCTGAAGTGCCTGGAGAAAAGTGATTATTAATCAATACCAAGGAAAAATATTTGATGTTGTTTTTCCTTATGTGTCAGAGCTAGGCCTCTGCCTGCATGCAGCAGTTTATGTTTTGCCATTCCTCTTGAAGTGATTAATATGTTTTAGACACTCTTTTCATAACAGTGTCAGGAACAGAAACAGTGCACTGCAGAAGGGGAGCATGTTGCAATCTCCAAGTCAAGCTCCATTGAATGACTTGGCCACATACAATGGGTCCTTGAAACTGCTCTGCCAGACTGACCCTGACATAGCTTCTGGGGCTTCATTTGAATTATGTGAGAGATCAGTGGTTCTCTTTAGCACCCATGCCCACAATAATTGTGTTTTCTTTTTCTGGCAGGATATTCCCTGTGGCAAATAGTTTTAAAGTTACCCGTTTAACCACGTTGCTAAATTCCGCTGGGGAGCATAGAAACAGTGTGGTAGTCTACTTTGTGCGGTGGGTAAACAAAGGAAGTTTGAACAGCCGTCATTTTTGCTACATTTTTGACATATAATTGCTAAATAGGAAGCTCGGATCGTATTTATGTCAGTT
The DNA here is from genome assembly GCA_030060385.1 of Muscicapa striata striata. Classification (NCBI taxonomy): domain Eukaryota; kingdom Metazoa; phylum Chordata; class Aves; order Passeriformes; family Muscicapidae; genus Muscicapa; species Muscicapa striata. The sequence continues at coordinate 365,610 of JAREIS010000405.1, read as the reverse complement.
GGGTTTAGCACGCAATGTTACAAGGTGATGACAAGGCATAAATAAAAATGCTTGGCCTTTCTTTGGGGAAAAGGGAGAGACAGAATTTCTTTATTTCACAGAATCTTCGCCTTCCAGCAGTTGAGATATTTCCATTTAGGCTCTGAGTAGGGGTAACTCCTGACCTGAGCTATATGGTGTGAGCAGGTTGGTAGCACCATGTCTGCTCTGTTGTGAATTACCAGCCCACTTTGATGCAGGAAGGGAATGGATGCGGCACTTTGTGCCTTTCCAAACTCCTCATTATGGTGCAGAGCCTGTTGAAATAAGATCACAGAGTCTCTGAATGGTTGGGGTTGGAAGGGACCTCTGGACATCATCCAGTCCAGCCCCCTGCCAGGGCAGAGCCACCCAGAGCAGGTGACACAGGAGTGTGTCCATGTGGGACTGGAAAGCCTCCAGACCTCCCTGGGCAGCCTGTTCTGGTGCTCTGCCATCCTCAACAGAAAGCTCAGAAGAAACCAAATGTTTCCTCTGAGGGTTTTAGAAGCAAACAGAGGGATCTGTCCTGCTTTTCAGTGCTTTTCTTTCTGTTGAAGACATCATAGTTACAGAGACTTTGATATAAGGAGCAAAAAACCTCTTTGGTATTCAGTAAAACTACATTTGTTGTGTATCAGTTAGACCAGACCTACTCAGTCCATACTTCAGGTGTTTGACATTTTTGGAGTGAATGGTTACATCAGCAGATAGGCAGGTTTGGGGGTTGGTGTGAACAGCTCAAAATCAGTGGAACTTGCAAGCCTTGCTGTTGGAAAACAGGTCATAATTTCAGTGTGCGTTAGATACCTGAATTTGACAAGATGTAACTCCTAAGCAGCAAGTTGCTTCTACTCTGCAAATGATTTGCATGATTCAATCTTAAATGGGTCTTTAGCACCTTTGGAGGGTTAATTATGTTTTCTGAGTAATGTTCTTGTATAGAACATTTTAGTAGTACTGTTAACTTTATTATTACCATGAACAGGTTTAAAAAGAAAAAAACCAATCAAAATTCAAATTGTTTGGTTGTGTTTCCTTTTTATTTCTTTCCCCCAGAAGCTTCTATTCAGTGATGTCTTAAACAGCAATTGTAGCTGTTTAGACATCCCTCATTCCAAGAATTCAGGCACGAGGAGCTTCAGTGTTCTGCCTGAATTAATTTTATTGCCACTTTTGCATGGCCTTAGGAGCAGCATGATGGCAGAAATCCTGTGTTGGATGTTCTCCCAGTTCTCCCTGCATTCCTCAGCAGTCCCATTTCCCACCTACACCCTTTTCCTGCAGACAGTTAATTTTTTGCTCTAAAAGGAGAGAAGAGTGGTCGTGGCTGAGTAGATTTTGAAAATAGGAAGGTTCTTCTTCCTGCCTCTGTTGTTGACATGCTTATGTGCATATAACCATTACAGGAGATAAAATCCAAGAAAATTTGTTCTGTAGTAGGAATACACTGTCTAAATGTTAAAGGCACTGATTGAACTGGGCAAGAGAGAGAAGACAGATGGAGGTGCAACTTCACAATGAAGAGTGATGATTTCTTTTTGTAATGTGGTGCTTGGTACTAATGTGTCTGAGCTACTGAGAATATTGGCAGTGCTGTCTAGGATCACTTACTCCTGTTGTGAAAATAATTATTAAAACAAGGGGAAAATACCATGATATTATTTCTCCTGTGTGCAGTATTTCTGCTCTCTGGGGTGCAGAGGAAGAACCAAAAGTTTTCCATTGAATTCATGAATCTTTTTGTTCCCAGATCAGTTACAAAGAAACTCCCCATACATATTCCAGGCAGAATTAAAGAGACAATTTTTAATTTGGATAATTTTTGTCACTACCATAGTAAATAAAAAACTTCAAAATTTGTGTATACAATCTAAGTAGATTTATTTTTCCTGAGCTTTTGGTTTTTGGAGTTTTTTTTGAGGAACAGCCCACGGATCAGAAAGGGAAAGTGCATGTTTAAAGTTAGCTGTGCAAATCCCACAGGCATTTTGCAGAGAAAACTCTGCAAAAGCACAAAATCTTTTTTCCTTTACCTAATATTAGACTATGAACACATGGAAACATTCTCCTGAATCTGTAACATATTGAACTTTTGTATATAGAGCTCTGTCTACAGAGTTATTCATCAAGTTTGTTGTTTATGGTAAAAAGTTTCTTGTGTTAATATGATTGAGGTTTAAAAGTGTAAGTGGATAATTAATAATGCTGAAACTCTTATGTGGTTTAGCCTAACTGTCAAAGATACAAAAAAACCCCAAAGAAACTTCATTTCAATTTGCTTGTATTTAAAAAAAAAATCCATACATTCTAAAACAACATTTAGGAAGCAATTGATAAAATATGTCCTTTTAGTAAAAAACTTCTGTTCTTCTTGTCTCTTCTCTGTCCCAAAACACCAATAATGTGTTAAAACAAACTCTAGTTTTCAGCAAAAGTTGATACTGACAAAAAAAGCATACATCTTCTAACACACACACATATATATATATATATATTTAAGCTTGGATTAAAATTGAGCATGCTTGCTTTTTTCACAGTTAAATACAATGTAAGTACCTTAAATATGATGTAAATATGATGCATTGCATCATTGGGATTGGCTCTTCAGGCTTCAGCAAAGCTCAGCATCTATTTGCCTTCTTAAAAGAACTGAAAGAAATTGATGGAAACCAATGGAGCTTGAAATTTGGTTCACCTCAGGCCTCCAGTGGTGATACTTCTGTTTCTGGGAGGTGTTCATTGCCTCCTGCTGCTGCCATTAATTCACTATTCCTTGACATCTTCGTTTTTAAAACTGTGTCAGACACTCTGTGGATTTTTAACAACTGATCTGCTGAGACAGGAAACTTAATTTAAGTGTTAATAAGGGACAAAAGGCACAGGCACGCTGTGTGTGATAAATGCATTTTGAGCCCCCAGGGTCAGGAGACAAACACCACATGTTTTACTCAGTAGGGAGCCTCTGGGTGGGCTGTGTATAAATAAATGCTGGAACCATCTTCCTTCTAAATGTTGCTAAGTCATGTCAAGGTTCACAGAATCACAGAATAATCAGGGTTGGAAGGAATCTCTGGAGAGCTCCCAGTGTAGCCCCCCAGTCCTTAAAATACTTCAGACACGAAGTGTTTGATTTCCAAGTAAACAAGCTGCAAGCACTGTTTTTTTAAAAAAAAAAAAAAAAAAAAATCTATGCCTTTGATAAAGTCCTTAATCCACTTGCAGTCTAACTGTTGCATTTTGGATATTGTAATATGCTGGCTAAATCAGCATGGATAAATCACCCCAAAAAACCCAAACCTGCAAAAAATGCTTCCCTTCTTTGTGGACTATGAGAAATTTTACTTGCTTAAATGAAAAAGCAGGTGACTGACTGGACAAGGCAAATACCATATTCTTGCCAGATGTTACCTGGGGGCACCACACAGCTGGAACAAACAGGTCCAGAAGGTTGCTGAAACACCTGGATGGTAATTTCATGGTACAGGTACTAAGGGAGCCAACCAGGAGAAATGTCCTGTTGGAGAGTTTTGTATAAAAAAATGTTCAGATACAAGGGGTGGTTTATGTGTAACCAAATTAGAGCTGGGAAAAAAAAACAAAAACAAAAAAACAGCAACAAAAAAAAACCAAACCAAACCAAACCACCACCAAAAAAAAAAAAACAAGCCAACAAAAACCCAACACAATTTGAAATGGAAGTAGAACTTAATGAAATGCAACAGGAAGATACTGAAAGTAACTTATGTATCTTGTGTCAGGTAGTCAGATCTGGGTCCTTTTTTTGTGTTTGCAGATGTTGATGAGTGCCAAGCTATTCCTGGAATCTGCCAAGGAGGAAACTGCATTAATTCAGTAGGTTCATATGAGTGCAAGTGTCCTGTGGGCCACAAACAGAATGAGGCAACATCAAAAATGTGATGGTAAGTGATGCTGTAGAGCATACCTAAAAAGGGGTTTTGCAGAACACTGGAGCACTTTGGTAATGAGCATTATTAAATTGGTGAATTCTTCTAGTGTCTGATCTGGACAGGCATAACATCACTGAACTGTGCTTTATGTTTCTCTTTTGCAGCATCCCATGTTTTTACTTGGCTGTTCCTATTTTGAATTAGATATTTTTTTTCTGTCTGACTCTTGTGGGTAAAAAACAGTGTTTATTCTCTTTGAAAATTCAGAACTATTGATAAAAACTCTGTGTGTGAGTAACTGCTGCTGAGTTACTAGAATTTTCTTTGTTTTCTAAAAGATACAATTCAGGTAGATATTTTTGGCCTAGTGACTAATGAGTGGAAGCAAATGTGGTGTTTTGATGACTCTGAGTAAGTGAAAAATACCAAGGAAATGCCATTCTCTTTTAGATAAAAAATTAAGTAGACTAGATTTAATAAGTGTAGTTTAATAAACATAGACCACATTTGCTCAGTAAATATGTCAATGCAATTAAGAGCAGTAGTTCCTTAAAATTTAAAATAACATGAAAGTAAATTGCTAAGGTTTTGTGAGTTTGCTGAGGACTTCACTGATTTCAGTGACTTGTTCACACCTTTGAAAGAACCCAGAACCTCAGACTTCATCCCAAACAGTGGATGTTTTCACATTTAAGTTGTGTTGATAAGAGGAGTTTGTTATTAAAGACTTTGACTTGTTGTTTGCTGGCAATTTAATTATGGTACCAAATTACATTATTCACAAAAAAAAGTATTCACTTACAAGCAAATACATGGTTTGTAGCCAAACATCCTCTCAGAGTTTTACTGAGATTTGCCTGCAGTACAATATTCACACAAAAAAATAAGTAATATAGTCAGTTTAAAAATCATGTCTTTTCAGTGAAAATGTTTCTTCCAGTGTTGTTGCAAGTAATATTAAGTAAAAATTTTTAAAATTCCAAAGGTTTTTTTCTGGTCCTCCCCTCCACATTCTTCTGCTTTTCTGAGTTTTGGGTTTTTTGTGTGGACTAGTTTAAATTTCTACTCTTGAAAGGGTAGGCAGCAGACAGGTATGTAGATGCTCATGGTTGAAAAGGAACAGTGAAAGTGAGAAGGTCCCTGAAAACTTCAAAAATTGTATTAGGGAATTAAACGTTTGGCATGGAAATTGGTGTGTTTGTCCCTGACCTCCTGGTATCAGCACATGGGGATTTGAAATACAGGGTAGGGTGAAAGAGGAGAGATATGGAAGGAGGAAAAAAGGGGAAAAAAGAAGGAAAAAAAAGAAATAGAAAAAGAAGGAAAAAAGGAAAGAGAGAGGGGAGAAAGAGGGGGAAAAAAGTTCCTTGCATTGGCTTTCTACACAAATTAGTTCAAGTACAAATTAGTCCTTTATTGATCTAGTCCTTGATTTTTACCCACAGACTCATAACCTGTTTGTCTATAATCCATTCTTTTTTTTTTTTTTTTTTAGAAGTGCACTTGTTTTTTTGATTCTCTTAGCTGTGGTTCTTTTGATGCCAAAAGAATGTATTCAGAGACATGGTTCCTTTCTTCTGAAAATAGTACTTAGAGCATTCTTTGCATTCTGTTTTAACTTTTCTAAAGCTGGAATTTTTGAAAACATTATTCTGCACTTCTTGATAGTATCCACAAGACAAGGTGAATGTATTTTTACATAGATCTTAAAAAGCTGTGGTGCTAGTGAGACAATGCACAATAGAAATGAAACATCATCTGCAGCCTGATTTTGCTGTTATTTCATGGGTCACTAATCAACAGGTCTTCATTTCCTGTTGTTGGCAGCCTGCTGCAGAACAAGTCATATGTTCTGGCTTTTTGTCTTTTAAGCCCCTGCCACTTCTGTCTGTGGCAAAAGTTAAACACTACTTAGTCCCTGGTCACTGCTTCCCTAGTCAGGTAATTCCCCACAGGGAATTAGGTAAGTAACAGCTTGCTCCTTGCAGTTTGTACCATCTTTTCTGGGGAAGAAAAACATTGGGAAAGTTCACAGCCAAGGTGGTAGTGCCAAAATTATTCCAGGATAATACCATGGTTATATTACTCTAGTGATGGAGCAGGGAATGAAAGATATGGTGTTGTTCTGGTTTTTTTACTTGTATGCTTAATTAAGTGTTCATAATCTCTTAAATTTATAGGGAAATAAATTTATAGGATTAAATCTATAGGAAAAACCTATTGCCAGTCCTCCAAACAATTGCACTTGCAGTTAGTAGGACAGGCAATTTGAATGACTTACATGATTTTGATTATATATATATATGTATCTATATATCTCTGTGTGTGGATGTGGATTGGGCCATTGGTAAAGATGTAAGAAACTGGTGTCCTATGAGTTAACAGAACCTGTGCACAGAGAAATTATTTATTAGCAACTACATTATTATAATGAGGTGGTTTTTTTTGTCACAAACATTGTGTAGAAATGATGTGGTATGGAGTATTCTGCTCACTCTTTCCCTTCTTTTAGGTCTGGAAAAGCAGATCAAATCACACTTACTACAAAGGACAAAATCCAAGTTGGAGTCACTAACAGTCAAGGCTCCAGTGTTGAGAGGCTGGAATCTTGCCATAATTATTCAGACCTTAACTATAGCATCAATTTTCCTACTTTAGAAGGAGAGATTTGAGCTTCCCTGTATACTGTCTGCCCCTGAGCATCCAGATGTATTTTGTGGGTTGGGGTTTTTTGCTCCTGTTGTTCTTCCTGGAAACAACAGCACTTGTTAGAATAAGTAGGGATATCCATGTTGTGCTTTTTGTACCATAACAGTTGAAAAAACATTTGGGAAAAGTTGTTACAAATATTGCACCAAATTCCAGATATCCAGTGCACCAATGTGGTGTCTTAGCTAAACAAAAGAAAACCCCAAACCCTCCACGTTTTTTTTTTTTTTTTTTTTTCCTAAAAGTTTTGGTCTACAATATACTGAGTTATCACTGTCTTTTGGGGAATGAAATGCTGTTAATTTTTAGGATGTTAATATCTCCCAGAGTTAGTTGAACTTACATCTTTGGGTTATTCAGAGAAGAATTAAATGTAGAGAAACTGGGAAGAGAGAAACTTTCACTTATGCTTGTGCTTGCTGCTTTACAAAAGGGGTGGAGTATTACTTATTGTGTTCCAGGGATCTAATAAATGTGTTCCATTTTTTCTCCTCAAATAACAAATACATCATACTCATTAAATAGATGTAGTTAGTTGTGACATCCTTTACAGTTAAAGGTCTTCTAAGAGGTAGGATTCCTCTGTTACTTTTCCAAAAAGATACATTACTATGTACAGTTGATATCAAAAGGTTAAGACTATATGAAACAGATTAAGGCCTTAAAAAAAAAACAACAAAAAAACCCAAACAAAAATGTAGCACTAAGATGGAAAGAATCCATTAAAAGAAACAGCTCTATTTCAGATTTTCCTGCTTTAATGTATAATTTCATTTGACTGTATGCTATTCAGACTTGGTCCTACCTTCCTACTTTCTAATATTTATTTTCAAGTCTGAAACTATTTTCAAGGTGCCCTTTCCCAGAATTCAGCAGTTGAAAGCCCCATTTCTGGTACTTGTAATTCAGTTATTTATAAAACCCTGCTTTCCCTAGCAGCAAAAGCCATGAATTTTGAATTGCAGGTAGTGGCTGGGTCTTTTTGGCAGAAACTCACTGGGTAATAAATCTGCAGAATTTTTGTCACACATTTAAAAAATTGTTTTTCACATTGAGACTGGCTGTCCCATCCTGGGTACAGCACTGAAATCATTCATTCCTTAACACAGCATCTCCTCTTACTTATCTTTGGGGCATTTTCCCTGTCATGTATTTTGGAGGCAGGGAAGGGAAGAAAATGAACAACTTTTTCAATCAGCCTCACTAAACATTGGCTTCCTGAGGTGAAGTTTCAGAATTTCCAGTCAGAGGTAACAGTGGCATTTTGAAATAATTGCACTTGCAAGAACCAGGGAGGGGGAAGTAGAGACAGAGATTTGGCTCAAAAACCAGTGAAACCAAAAAATCCAATTACTTGTTACTGCTCCAGTAAGTTAAATAAATTATTCTTCCCCCAGGTTTCTTCATTTAATTGGTTTTGCTGTTCACATGCAGAAGACTGTGGAGTCTTCCTTCCACTGCCTGGATTTTAGGAAGATGCTTTTTTACCTTCCCAGTTTCCTGTCATTCTTGGACAAGAGCCCTAGGCAGCGTTAAACTCCCATGCATATAGCCAGTTATAAAGGATGGTCTGCATCCTGCAGCTTTGCAGAAGTGGTGAAAAACTTCCTTCACTTGCCAGCTACAAACTCCCCTACTCACTGCTCTGATGGGCTTTGCACTGTTGCACTGGTCTGGAATTTGGCAGCCCCCTGTTACACAGAGCAGCTCATTTATCAGCCTGGTGACACCTCACTTTATGCATATTTACACACAAAATTGTCTAGGTGTTCAGGTGGCACCACTGCTTCCAGTCAGCAGAAATACTTGGATGCACCAAAGGGTTCATTTGCATTTGAAGGACTTGGCCAAAGTTCTTTCTTTGTGTTAGGGAGTGTTAGGGGGCCAGGAAGCAGTCAGATCTCATGAGCAATATTTGTGTGGTCACAGGAGGCCCAGAGATGTCCTGGCTGGCTGCTGTGCCATCCTTCTCCCTTCAGCCTGGAAGCAGGATGTGTATTTTGGCATTCCAGCTGTAGCTGTTCTGTGCTTCTCAGAGGTGGCACTGAGTCATTCAAGAGGAGGAAATCTCAGCCTGCTCTGGTGTACTCTGTGACTTGAAGTGTTAAACATGCATCTATTAGGAAAACCTCCAACAGGTGGCAAACAAAACTATTTTCAGTAAGCAACCATCAGCAATATTTTATTTGGAGCTGAATAACATATCAGAAAAGCTCTCTTTCCCTTTTTTTTTTTAATGCAGAATGTACACATGCTCTGCTAATTATCCCATGTCCTTTCCTTTTTGGGTAGATATTGATGAATGCAGCATCATCCCAGGGATTTGTGAGGGTGGCGTTTGTTCCAACACTGTGGGGAGTTATTTCTGCATATGCCCAAGGGGTTTTGTCACATCTGTGGATGGATCCTGCACTCCAGGTAGGTGCTCCAGCCATCTGGCACTTTCCCCCTGCCCCAGGGCCTCACTCTGTTCTTCAGGCAAATGTAGGAATTATTAATTATATTTGTTTCTCAAATCTACATCTGATGAGTCCAAAAGTTAAGCTCACTTTGATTTTAAAGGAGCAAACATTTATCCCTATTTGGTGTTTCAAATCCCTCTCACACACATTAATTTAGCTTTTAGTGGTCACTGTAAGGCACAAACATAAACTCAAAAGGGATTAAGTAGCATATGCTGACGTGCCACTAATTTGTCAGAAACAGATAATGAAGAAAACAAAGTGTTAGATTTCAACAGATTGCGTCTTTTACAGGACAGTTTATTTAATAGCTATTTAATAGCTTATTTATTTATTTAATTATTAAATAACATTTTTGCTTATTTCCACGTGTCTTGATTTCTTATACATAGGTGCATGTGTCAAGTATGTAATTTAAACCATTAAAACCAATTAACTATAAATACTGCATACCATGTGTAAAAAACCTTTACAATTGCTCACAGTAATGTATTTTCTAGATCTCATGTGGTTCTTATTTCAGGTGTCTCAGAGTTCATTGTTCTCATATTAGGGAGGGGACAGGAATTCCGAAGAGGTTCATGACTTGCAGATAAATGATACGAGCCAGTAGCAACACAAAACCTACAAATGATTTAATAATTTTTTTAACAATGTAGCCACCTTCTGTTATTCAGGTTCATCTGAAGAGTGCCAACTTCAAATACATTGTGGCTAGGCTCAATACTGAAAACCTATGATTTCCAATATGATCAAAATTTCTGTGGATTTTGGCGTATTTTACAATTTAATTTTTAAAGTCAGCTCCCAAAATCCGACTGCTGCAGAAAAATCACATGCCCTAATCTGCAAAGGGCAGGTCCTTATGTTACAAAGAAAATGTGTCCAAAAGTTCTTGTGCTCTATCATATCAGAGAATAATTCATATCGTATAGAAGTGTATTTTGTCGTTTACTTAGGAGAAAAGTGAAGAATGTAAACCTTAAAACAGAGTACTTTATTCTTCCTAGTTTAAGATGAATATTTGCTTTCAAACAAAGCATCAGGATCTGCTCAGATCATGTATTTTCAAATTAATTGAGCTTTATTTGCCATCAGCATTCAGGACTGTGACAATAAAAGATCATCTGCCTTGAAGGAGAGTAGTTTTCACATGGCATTACTAAATAATCTGTTGTATTTTCAGTCTGAGCAGAGCAGATTAGCATTTTTTCAGTTAGATACATCTGAACCAAGGAAAAATTAATTAAATTAATTTATTGGTGTTGCTCTTGCTACATGAAGTTTTTTATATATTGGTTTTTTTATATATAAAATCCCATTTTATAATAGTATTTTTAAAGTACTTGTGTTTGTATTGCTTTTTGTCTTTCATATCCATATTTCCTTTTGGACTGAGCAGACTCTAGGATTGCATGGTGGATTAATGCAAGGCTAATGCCACTGCACCTGTGTGATCCTGCAGTAAACCCAGTGTGGAATATGTGGGTCAGATAATTATTGGGTGCAGTTTGGATGTTGTGGGGTGTTTTTTGGTTGGTTGGTTGGTTTTGATTTTGTTTTTTTTTTAATACAACTTTTAAAGCATTTTTGTCCTTACCTCAGGTGAACACAGGAAGGTAGCTTTGAGAGCTCATGTTGATGCCTTTTTCTCTGGCCCTAAAAATATGAGTCAGACAAAATTAGGGTGACAAGAGGGGTGCGTTTATATGAGGATCCTCAAGTACAGAAATTCATCAGGTAGAAAAGGCTGAAGATGCACCTGCCATATAACCTGTGTACAATTTTTATAGATTCTGAAAATTAGCGTATCTGACAAGTTAGGAACCCTCCTGGTGAAGTAATTCCCCCAGTTCTAGCACCTTCTAGATTCTCCTCTCTTAGGATGAGATTCAGGCCCTGCTTACAAAAGTCTGTCTTGGAAAGTTGTTTTCAGCCCTGGTTTCTAAGGAAAACTGAGATAGCACAGGGATCCTGGAATTTGTTTTTTCATTCTCCCTAGGAAAATGTTGAAACTAAGCTGCAATATGAGGCTACAAAACTCCATTTGTAAAGGATACAGACAATGTATAAAAGAAAGGAGGACAAAACCACAATGGCATCCATGTCACTATTTCTGTTTCTTTTTGTTTTTAACTTGGCTGCCAGACCAGAGAGCAGGCAGCTGTTTCTCCAGCTCTGCGAGCGGCCGCTGTGCGCAGGAGCTGCCCGGGCGGTTCACCAGGAGGCAGTGCTGCTGTGAGCCTGGCCACTGCTGGGCCAGTGCCTCTGCTCCAGAGGTGTGTCCTGCCAGAGGATCTGGTGAGTGCCCTCTTGGTTTGGCTGCCTTGTTTCCTCCTGCTTGCTGTTCATTTGGGTAGAGGTCACTGGGGCATTTTAAACTGCTTTAAAATGTAGGCTAAACAGAAAAAACAAAAGGTCATCATGGATTGCAGTATTATTAATTTCTGTGTTTTTAATACTGGTATCACCATCTGTTAACCATTTTTCCTTTTGGTCCATAGTTGTTTGGCACTTGTTTCTTTAATGTCCTTTTGTTGACTTTGGAAATAATTTTTGGGAAGTGGGGAAGATTTCGTGGTCAGGCTCAAAGAGGAAACGACTCCTAGGGTCCATAGTTAATTTTGATTTAAAGGAGCAGCTGCTCTATTGTTCCATTGCATTTTGGGTTACTTTGAACTAGAATGCACCAGTTTTTAAGTTGTTCTTTTGAGAGGAATAGTGTTCATCCTTAGTGAAAGGTATTTTCTTTATCAACACCTCCGAGAACCCAGGGAGTTACAGTGCTGCTATCAACACATCAACAAGACTCTTTCAACAAACAGTTGAACAAATATTCTTTATTTGCAGTATTCCTTTTTATTATTTCTTGTGTCCTCCCTCAAACACCACCCGCCCACAACCAAGGGGGGTTCACAGCGACAGAAGGAACGCGCGGCATGGGGGAGATGAGGAGCTGCCATCTGGTTTTTGCAGCACACGGGGAGAGCTGTGCCTTCCTCCCGAGCTGGCTGTGTGAGGCTGACCTGCCCTGTGCTCTCTGTCCCCTGTCTGGCAGATGAGCACCGCAGGCTGTGCGTGGACGGGGCCCCTGCCCGAGGTGGCTCCCGGCGCGGCGGAGCAGGAGGGAACGGGTTCCTTCCCGGGGGCAATGGGAATGGCTTCGGACCGAGAGGAGCAGGCTTCATCCCCATCCCAGGCAGCAACGGATTCTCCCCAGCTGCGGGTGGAACAGGGCTGGGAGCAGGTGGTCACAGTCCCACTGGAAGTGGCCCTATCATTACAGGGCTGAGTAAGTGCTTGCCTTCTGACTTGATTCACTGCTTTTCTTTTTTCACTATTCCTTCTGTTTTTGCTTAATTTTTACTGCTCAGTCTGGATATGATACGATGTTCTTAACACTTAAAAATGACTTTGCTATTCAAGCACGTTTTAAACACCTCAGCTGATACCTCAGGAAGTTCAGGAGCCCTTTTTTCAACAAGAGCTCAAAGGTAGAGGCTTTTGCTTGAATTCGGTTACAGAGTCCCTGAGTGTGTGTTCCTGTTGAGGTGTCTTTGTCAGCACTAATAAAACTCCACATTTCTAAGTGTTTTCAAAAAACCACCAGGGTTTAAAATAAACTGTCTTCTGTATTTTCTCTCCCAACTGTAAAACCTACTTACTCTGCAGAAACACAGCCTTGGCTGAAAGCCTAAGTTGAATAATTTTCTGGCAGAAGTCTCATGGATGCAAACACGGCTTATGACATGTGTACACACATCTCTGGGATCACAACCACAGAGATCATAAAATGTAAGAAGTGTTATTAAGACAGGTACAACAAAAATTACTTTGACTTTCACACAAATCCTGGTTTATCCATGAGTTCCCTACGGTTCATCAGGCCATAGACAGAAATGGTAAACCATATTTAGGAATGTTTGCCTAATACAGTTTTTATTTCCAGGAACTGTTTGTTGTTGTTACTTTGCTGCCCGGTCAACAGATAGTGCTTTGAAAAAGATTTTTTTTTATGTTTGTGCACCTGATAGCATCCTTTCTGAAGCCAAGTGTAATATTCATATTTACTTCCATTTGAAAATCTGATTATTTGCCTCTCATTCTGATTTCTTTATATTAGCAATACTCAATCAAACAATAGACAACTGCAAGCACCATCCCAACCTGTGTTTGAATGGACGTTGTATACCAACCCCGTCTAGTTACAGATGTGAATGCAACATGGGATATAAGCAGGATGCAAATGGGGATTGCATTGGTGAGTGCACATTTCAAAATCCATTATTCTAATATTCTTCACCTTAAAATCTGGGCTTTTTTACAAAAAGAAATAATATTAATTTTAATGATACTGCTCTTCAGAGAGTGCCAAGACCATCATAGTAGTTAAACAAGAATATTTTCAGTTTTCTATGAGACCAATCTGTTTCCTTACCAAGAAAAAAAAGATCTTTGTAGATATTGGTATTTAGTATTCTTATTCCTGTACTTGAAGGCTATTGTGCATTTTTGTCACATTCAATAAAGTAAGTTCTGCTTCATTTTCTCTTTTGTTAGGCTCACAAAGTTCCAATTTTGGGATGTGGTATTGTTATGATCAAGATGATGAAAGGTAGAATTTATGTTTTGCCTCCTTATAAGGATTAATGGCAACTTGAAAGATATAAAATAATTTTAAAATTGCATTAATTACCTTTTGGTTAAATTTACATTTCATATGAAAATACAGAATGCTAACTTTAACAACAAGAACTCATTTTAAGAAAACTCAGTTAACAGGGAGTCCACAACATTCCCAAGTAGTTGCACTGCTTCCATAGTCAAATATCCAAAAAGTTTCCAGAGCATCTAATCTAATTTAAACACTACATTTGCAAAAAAAAATTGGTTTATTATTATTTCTTGTCTTATCTTCACTATACAAGGAATGCAGTTCAGTACCTTTATTTCACTTTTCTGTACTTGAAGGTTGATATAATTCTTCTTGTCCTTTATGATACAGCAAGCCTGAATCCTTCTAGCTTTTTTATTTGGGTGAGAGTTTTCTGTACCTCTGATCTCTGACTGGGAAGTTCAACAGGCTTTAATCTCTTGTTGCATCCTTGGGTCTCAGGCCATAATCACATTGTGCATTTTGGGGAGTAGGAGTTTTGGGATGTCTGTCTTGCATGGCTGTTCTTCATAGAGTATGGAGAACCCTGTCTCATTTTTACAGCACCAGGAATCAAAATCACTGGAATCAATAATATTTTTAACTCTGGTGGACCTTGACACTCAGGGATTTTCTGGCATCTTGGACTATCTTATCTTTTTAAAATCTAGTTCACATCTTGTGTTCATATTTTCATTACTTGGGGGTCAAGGTGAAAATAACATGTGAAGCACGTGGGTTGTATCAAGTAGAGCTATATGAACTTGAAGTTCTTAGGTTTTCAGTTGTCATTGGAGCATGGCAGTAATCTGTGGTTTGAAAGGCTCATCAGCTTTACATGCCTGGGTGCTGGGACAGAGAATCACAACGTATTCTTGGAAATGTGGCTGTCATTCTGTCCCTGTCTCTTCTGTGGGGTTACACTTGCTTGGCAGATCCCCTTCTAGTCCAGGTAACAGTGAAATTGTATTTAATTTTCAGTTTGGGGTCTGGGTGACTGAAAACTGTGAGGTTTGGTTATTTGGTGCATTGAGGGGGGAAAAAAAAAAAGTTGACCTGGTTAATTCTCTAGTGTGCAGGCATGTGCCCAGTAAAAATGTGTATTCACTTAAGGAACTTAATCATGACTTTGCAATGCTTACCTCAGCATGAAAGAGGAGACTGAAAACAGAGACAGTTTTGGATGCACTGGGATCAAAACAAAAATTTCAATTCCTTTAACAAAAGCTTAAGATGCAGTGCCAGCTACAGTGCTGACCCATGTTGAAATCAAGGGGAAAGACCCCCAAATTGCTTCAAAAATGTTTAAGTGTAATTTTCCCAATTTTTTCCTGCATGAAATGAATCAGTCATTACTAATTTCAGCTACAGTGTTTTGCCTTTTCAATAGCTGCTTCAATTCAGAAGATCTTTTATAAGAGAGTGAACTCTATTAATTATAAATAACTCTGTGAACTCTATAAATAACACAGCTTTGTTTCACTGTTATTTTCTAATTGTGTTATGAAGAAGTAGCCAAATTATCTTAAGTTCCCCACTGAATTTGGGATTTGTGAACAGTAGTTGCTGCAAATTACACAGAAAATTTCTTGGAAATGCAGGTAGGAACTTAACTGCAAGGATTTCATGTGTGTGCTGATGCATATTAATGAATTAATGAATTTCAAGGCTTGCTTGAATATAATTTGAATATTTCTGTATTACTGGAAGAACAGTCTTGGGGCATTGGAAACAGGGTTAATGGCACATAAATGAACATTATTTTTGTACTTCTCTGTCTGCCTGCTCCCAAAGCAATAAATTAAGGATCCAGAAATGGTTATATATTTTTCTGTTAAAGAAAAGTTAAAGAAAAGTCCTGTTTCAAGATTAATCCTGCAAAACCAAAAAACTATGGTGTTAGTCATTGTTCTCTGACCTAAACTTGCATTATGCTGTTCTCACAACACACCATGCCTGATGGGCCAATGACCACGAGTGTCCTAAGTGGTCTGACCCAGAATGGTCAGTCCTTTTCTCCAAAATAGACAGCTTTAACTTTATTACCTTTCCTTAGTAATTTCTGCTTATAAAAGCTCTGGATAAAACTGTAGAGACTATTAAAAAAATGGGAGCAAACCTGTAGGTGTGCTGTGTTGCATTTTAGTTGACTTGTCAATACAAATATCCCTATTTAAAATCTTGTGATTTGTCTCCAGAATCATTGCAGTAAGTCTTCTAAGGGGGGGGTTGAGAAGTTTCCTACTGTGCCTAAGAGAGTTCTGACTATTGTTAGAGATGAAAAACTGAGAAGTGGAGTTGTGTGTGAGGCAAGTGCTGAAAGAGAAATATTTGACATTGAAGGGGGTATGCTGGGAGACAGAATAAATGGGTTAAATATCTCTGTCTCAGATGTTTCCTGTTTATATGGCTGGAATATGCATGCTTTCTATGCAAACTCAAAGCCAACAGCTCCTTTATACTAACATACATTTGCCATTTCCCTCAGCTATCAAGAGCTTATAAAAATAAGAGCATCTTAAGATGCATGTGGAAGTCATGTGATGCACATGGCTTTGGAAGGATTTTCAAAGCTTAAGTCAGATAGAGAAACTCTGCATTCCTGCTGCAGAGTTTATAAAATTACAGACAGATCCTTTCTAGCATGAACATGGGCTTTTTTTTTTGAAGCAAGTTGAAGCGTGTAATAGAAAAGGTCCTAAATGTCATTCTCTGCAGGAAAACTAAACAAAATAGATGAGTGCTGTATGAAGAATTTTAAACTTCCCTCTGCACTCGCTTATAATAAAGCAAGATATAAATACAAGTAAAGTTATTTGAATAAGGACACTTGACAAAAAATTATTGTCAAGATGTGATTCAGAGTTTGATCTTCTGTTGGTAGCTGAGGACTTTGTTCTGAAGGGGTAGTGCTCAATCCACCTTGACCCCTTCCCATATCAGCTGAACACTGAGGAAAAATCACTTATTGTGAAAAACCATCCTACTCATGACAAGGAGCATCCCAACATCCAGGCATGGCAGAGAACTACTACAGTGACGCTGACTGGCATGCAAAAACTCAGTTACCTCTGTATTTAACACCCTGAATTCTCCTTTTCTTTATCTTGTCTCAATTCTTGTGGTTTTACTGTCGTGGTTGTGCAATCAGCAGGTATGTAAATGTGAATGAGCTAATTACTTGGGAGGGGAGGTATTTGATTCTTCCATTTGCTTTTCCTTTATTCATTCAGCTGTTCACACAGATTGTGTCTGGGCACCAAGAGTGCTGTAAACCAGACCATTATTTTAGTGAGTTGTGTAAACACAGATCTCTTTATGCATGCTGATGCTCCTGCTTTTAACTTTGTGTTCATTAGCAGAGGAATTCCTGTTAAATATGTGGTCTCATTTATGCTTAGATTAGAACAAAATTAACCCTTTGCCATCTTTTATAGTGAAGTTATCAGTGGAACAGCACTTTCTAGAAAGTGCACATAAATATTCATATTATTTCAATTTGTTGTTGCATCTCGTATTCCCAAGATGTAATGATCGAAGTTGTAGAGCCAGATTTGATAAGGAGTGAGTGGAAATGATCACAAAAATTACCCTGCGATTTTCTTGGTATTTCTGGAAGCACACACTGTGAAACACATGGGAAAATCATTCTTGTTAGGAACTGATCAACAGTGGCTTCAGAGCTTCTTACTGCAGCTTTCACCCAGATGCCAGAAACTCCTCCAAATCATCACTGTTTTTGTGGTGTTAAAACTCTGCCTAAATGAAGAGATGAGTAATTACAAATACATTGTAAATGAAATGAAGGGTCTTGCTGGGGAAAAAGTCAAATCAGCAAAAGTTGCTGATAAAGTGGGGAATTTCATCAAGGGATCCATTTGTCACCTGTAAACTGAGCTCTAACGGAGAGTAACTGTTTAGGTCATCCTTTAAGAGCTGCAGTGGGGACTGAGCCACTCTGCTCCCTGGCTTACAGTGGGCAGGGGTCCTGGAGGGTTTACAGAAATGTAATAGAGTGAACAATCAATGTTATTTTAGATTTGGGAATAGCTGTTGTGAGCCAGAGACACATCTGACTCACTGGTAACTACTGGGCATCAAGTTTGGGAAGGGTTCTTGAAAATAACTGTTGAAGTTTTCAGAGCACCGTGTCAAGTAAAAGTTATTTCTGAGCAGTTAGCTGACATTTAAATTGGTTAAAATGTGTTTGGTTGCACCCAGGTACCCAAAAGTTTTGGAAAGGAGGGTAAGATACATTACAGAAAAGAGTTAGGTTAAATCTGGCATTACTCAGTGCAAAGAGGATGCAGTGGAGCATAAATAATTGAGATGTGGTTAATGAGACTGTGGTCTCATTAAGAATCCCTCCTGCTGGTGTGCGGGCCCTCCTCACTTTTTTACAATGAATCTGTAATGTAATAGGGGTAGTTTTTGGATGCCATGCTTTGCTCTAATTTCAAAGTACCTATTTTGATTAGTATTGGTTTTATTCTGAAGAAGCATAAACGGTCATTGAGTTCAATTAAACTGGGTCATATTAAGTCAACCATCAAGACAACCACCAGGTCTCAAAATCCTCAAGAAAATAATTTTTCTATTGTCCCTCAAGGTGCTTATAAATGATGCAGTGCCACTTCACTTCATACAAATGCCTGCCTAGCTGAACCAAGAACAGCCCTGTGTTCCCAGCAAAGTGATTTTGCACCAAGAACAGGCTTTACTGTTTAGCATTTGGCTGCTAGTTACTATCTTTTTCACTCAGAAGCTTCCAGACTTGGGGAGAGGGGAAAAATAATGCTGCAGATGTTGTGAAGTCACTAATGCTTCTGTGTGCTGCCAGCAGATGTTGATGAGTGCACATCAAACCCCTGCTCCAATGGGGACTGTGTCAACACACCTGGTTCCTATTACTGCAAGTGCCACGCAGGTTTCCAGAGAACTCCTACCAAGCAAGCCTGCATTGGTAAGAAAACTGCTCCATGTCTGCTGGCATTGCAGATGTTCTGACCCCTTGCCTCAGACTCCTTTTGAATTTAAAAAATAGGAGTGCAATTTCAGTAAATCCCAGTGTTAAATCAACTGGAATTCTAGATCAGGGCTGCTGCCTCATTTGTTCTGTTGTTGTCTTTTAATATTTATCCATTATTCTGGAATATCCATCCAGAGAATTTCCCAGATAGGAGTTCTTGAAAAAAAAGAAGTCAACAAACCAAATTGAATGACAGCTGCTTTTTTGTGTATGTGTGCAGATGAAAGTGTGAGTAGGTTTTAAAAAGTACTCATGAAGAAATTGCAAAGCATCGCAAAATGTTGCATTTGCTGTACATGTCTGTAAAAATAATGCTTTTCCCTGATGAAAGGAGACTCATTTTTTAACTAACTTTTGAACTTTTTTCTAAGTCATGTTTAAATGACTTGCAAGTGTTCTTCAAAGCAGTAATTGTCCCTAAATGCATTTTTGTCTTACTGTAGCTCTCTGTTTGTGTAGGATTTAGTTTGCTTGGCTTGGTTTGTTTTTTCTTCCCCTTAGATATCGATGAGTGTGTTCAGAATGGTGTTCTCTGTAAGAATGGCCGGTGTGTGAACACTGAGGGAAGCTTCCAGTGCATTTGTAATGCTGGGTTTGAGCTGACTACAAATGGAAAAAATTGTGTGGGTAAGGACTCTTCTTCTAAAGAATGGGGCAGGCCTTAGCTTAGTACAGTTCTAGAAATTGTACTTCATATTGAAGGTAAGGATCACTGAGGATTACCTTTCTTGAAATACTGTGAACTTAGGGGCCTGTCATTCAAATAAGTATCATACAGAGCCATATGATTTCAAAGAAAAATTGTATTTTTTGTAATTTCCATTTTTGAAGCTGCACCTCTCCTCAAGAGTCCTAAGAATAGTGTTTTTCCATAAAGATTCACAGCAAATGATCCATAAATCAGCATTGCTCAAGAAAATACCTGTTTTTGATTTTGGCTGCATGGTGTCGAAAAAAAAACCTTGCTAGGTAAACAACAAGCTTGATTCTCTCAGACTGTTGAAGCTTTTTATCCTCTCATGTATGAAGGAAAGACACCCTCTTCTTGCATACACAGCCTGCTGAAATACGCAAAGCAACTGATCACAACATGAAAAAAAAATTACTGATTTTTCTCTGGAGTGAAAACTCTTGAGCTACTCTATCAGAGTTATGATTAGAAAACAATCTTTGAGTGATGAAATATTCCACACCAGTCCTGACTGATTATTTTCACTGTGTTGTCTTCTGGAGGGTGACAAGCTAAAAGCAGTTTTCTTTGCAATGTTTCGTAGACCATGATGAGTGTGCCACGACAAACATGTGCTTGAATGGGATGTGCATAAATGAAGATGGGAGTTTTAAATGCATCTGTAAACCAGGATTTGTCCTGGCTCCTGATGGACGTTACTGTACTGGTATGTGAAACTTGGGGGATATTTTCCTTCTGTTCATCCCTGCAAGAATGGCAGTCTGGTCACATGGATTGATTCAATGCCATATAACACCTTGCTGCTCACTGAAGTAGATTTCTTTAGCTGCATGGATTAGAAACAGATCTTTACTTTACTGAAAAAAGTATTTAATAGTATTGTGAAAGCCACAACCATCAATAAATAATCTTCTGAAAAGTCTTGGAGCACTGTAAAGGCATCAAAATATTCAGGCTCTTTGTGAAATGGTAAAGTGAGCAGCAGTATGGTAAATTTAAGAGGTTTGAAAGATTTTGCATTAATGAGCCCCACACCCCCCTCAATTTTCCACATCATTATTCTGATAATTCAGAGTACAGAGCACTCACGTCATTTTACAGGTCACACAGCATTGTGAACTTTTTAAAGTGCAGTCACTAAAAACTTCCTTTGAACATTTTAAGAATACTGTCTTATTTAGCTTCACTTTCAGCAAATTAATTGAAGATACCTGTTGCTGCCCATAGAGGTAGATTTGGGCTTGAGCCACTTCTAGTAAATCTTCTAAATTTTTAATCTTCTGATTTGAAGTTGAGCCATTTCTACTAGTTGTGATTTTCTTAATAATATGCAGTTGTGCTTAGAAATTGATGACCACTTAAAAATTATTTGAAATTAAAATTTATCATCATAAGGATATTTTGTGTCTAGTGCTCTTTAGCCACGCTTTATAAGCAAAATTAAAATATCAAGGGGAAAATTTATCATTGATTTTGAGAATATGAAGTACCTCTAATCCTACAGTTCTTCTGCATGCTTTAGGGATGTTTTTGTTTGTTTGTGCAGCTGGAATTTTGATAATTTCATTATTAAATTTTTATTAGAAATAAAACAAGGATATTATTACCTGTCTGAAACTATTAGCTGTAATTTTGCTTAAAAACAGAATGATTGCTGAAGTGTCTTGCCTCCTCTTAGATATTGATGAATGCCAGACATCAGGAATTTGCATGAATGGTCATTGCATAAATACTGAAGGCTCATTCCGGTGTGATTGTCCACCTGGCTTGGTTGTTGGAGTTGATGGTCGTGTGTGTGTAGGTAAGTCAGATTTATTTTTTTTTCCCTAGAAAAACAAGTGGAATTATCAGGTAAATTAATTATCAAATGATTTCTGTCTAAATAAATTTGACATCAAACCACAAACAAGATGCAATCCCATAATCCTGTTGTTAAAAGACAAGAAACTTCATTTTTTCCTCTGTGGAATTGAAGAGGTACTACCTCTTGTTTACCTGTTACTCATATAAAAATAAGCTTAAAGTAAGCTTAAAGGTTACTCTTCCTAGCATCTCCTTTTGGTTTTGAGACACTCTTTCCAGTCTGATGATAAAAAATATTTTTTCATGTAATCATCTCTTATCCTCTCAGATGGTTCTGGTTGGCATTTAAGAGATTCTTCACTAAGCTCTGCTAGGAGCTCTAGCATATCTTCAGGGAGCTCATGGAACAAAAAGTAGGTAATTTTCAAGCTGATGGAGAATTAAGAAGTATAGGGGACAAGAAATACCCAATCCCTTGTTCTCTGCTGATTGCTGATGAGGAGGGAGGAGAGGAATAAATATTTGACAGGGATTTATGAGAATTATGATATTGTGTGTACTTTGCAATTCTGCAAAATTCCTTAATTTAATCTGCAGGAGATTACATCTTTTCCCTCCGAGTACCAGAGCATCAATTCTATATCCCCTAAATTTCTCCTTCCCCAGCTCCTGCATGTGTCTGTCATCAGGCACATTAATGACCAGAGACTCTACAATAATCATATTAATTAATCAGTGCTGTGACTGTTCTTGATGATGGACTCATGGATGTTGTATCTGCCTTTGCCTTACCAGCATATTTCCAGATAAAGGAAAAACATCACTGCATCACGATGCTTGGAAGTTCTCACACCAAAGGGATGGGACATGTTGCTGTTATCAGCTCATTTCAAATAACATTTCAGATGGTGCAAAAGTTTGAAATTCTTCATAACAAAACCTAGGACAAGTGTTTCTACCAAGTGCCAGCACAAGCTAGCCCTTTCTGTTATCACTTCAGCTTTAAAAATGCAGGATAAAAACTGAGACTGTCTTAAAAACATAGGCTCAAAAAAAGCTAACACACATTCTCAGGCTCTCAGTTGGAACCCAAATTTTGTTGTTTTAAATAAATTAAATGTTCTAGTAAGCAAAACTGTGCTAAAGATTGAACCAACAAAAGCAAGTTGTGTTCCCTCCTGTGTGGTAGCTGAGTTGTTTTCTTCTGGTTTATTAAAAGTTTGGAGAAAAGCAGTGAGAAGTTAAACAATGAGAAAAGGCTGGTGTACTGTTTTAAATATTGGAATTTCACTGCTCAGAGGCCCACCAAGAAAACTAGATTTGAGTACAGGCTGTTCAGTACCTTTTATGTGTTCCAAGTTGGCCTCATCTTTACCCCTGTCAGTGATACAGCTGCAAAGAATCAATACAGTACTCAATTTTCTGTGCTTTCAATTACCTAATGTTGCCACAGTACTAGCAGCAAAGGACTTGACAGGTTGGCCATCACCTGTGAACACCATTTATTTAGAAGTTACACAGCTTTAAGGTTTACCATAAATGCTTACATTTTCAGCAGGAAGTAACCTTCATAGGACAAAAAAGTCATAAAACAGAATCACGATATAGTTGGAAAATTCATTTTAAAAAGATGATGTAATTATTCCATCCATAATGTAGCATAGGAAATTTCAAATACTGCATAACAAAATATCCTCACACATGACTTGAAAATAGAATTTCCAAGCCACTCCACTGTTCAGAATTGTGTATGTGTGTTTATATATAATCCACATGCTGGGTTAAATACAGGAATTCTGTGCTATTCTATTTCATATATTGCATGACCTAAATAATATTTTTCAGACTTTCTGGCTGCTAGAAGATCATTGGTAGTTTGAAAATTAATAACTTGAATTGGATATCTTGTAAGAGCATTCCCACAAGTCTGCTAGGTAACTAGCAGGGAATATGAAATCTAAGAGCCCACAGTCCAGCTGTCCCCCTCTTTCTCTGAGCTCTGTTTTACTTCTGAATAATTGCCTTGATCCTGGTGGGAGTACACTTTTAAAAAAATGCTGTTTTACTTAGTATTTTTAAGTATGGCTGAGTCAATCACAAAATGTTATACAAGCTTGAAAAAGGTACAGCAAAGGGGAACAAATGCTCGGAAAAGGAACAGTTATGGAGTCATGGAACAGTTAGATAAATACTTGGAGCCAAACTTCCAATATTTGAATATTTGCAGGCTTTTTAGGTTTGGCTGTACTTCCAGCTGCAGCTCCATGCTTGGACACCTCAGCTGGCTCTGTGTGTGAGCGTGTATCACCTCAGAACTTGTGCTGAGCTGTGGCTCCAGCTTCACACACTGTTTGTTCTCTGCTGAGACACCTCTAATTACCTCTGCCCACAGCCAGAGTCATCCAGGACACAGCAACTAAGCTTTATTTTACACTGGTGATTTTGTAGAGCCAAATGGAAAAGTGTCATAAGCCTGATTTGTCCTTCTAAGGCTCCTGGATGGGGCAGTGACTTTCCTCAAGTGTGGGTCAAGCACTGGTCCACCTGATATTGACCACAAATTTGGTGATGGTGATTTTTGTAGGTATTGAAGTGCTACAGTACTAAATTTAAGAGTGTAGAAGTGCTGTGCCTTGGGGAAGAGTGGAGAGTGCCATAAACAGGTACTCAGGTACAGCAGCAGCAATGTTAATCTCTGATCCGAGGCACAAAGTAAATTCTTGGTGCTCTGAAATGAGTAGCCAAAGGCTAATCAAACTAAACAAGGGGAGCAGCACAGGTTCATCAGTAAGGTGCAGACTCAGAACTGTTGTGAAATGGAGATCCTGAGCTTTGTGAGGTGCCTGCAGCAGTTGAATCACCCCCAGAAAGGTGCCTTTAGTTCTCATTCTTGCTTGTGGCACAGCCCAAGGGGGATTGTGCCACAGAATTGCTGTTTCGCTTGTGACAGAGACAGCTTGGTTCTTCATCCTTCACAGGCTTAGTGAATCACTGACTCTGTAGATCAGACTGTTTTCCTGTAACTAGGCATGAAACTGTCCCCAGATTCTCTGTGTCACTTCTCTAGAAGCACTGATGTATGCTGAAGCACTTCTCTCTTGTGCAGAGCATTTGCTCACTGTATATGTAGCTTCTTTCAGCTATTTCCCACACTCCAGAGTGTTTCTTTCCCACTTTCCAGTCTTCTGTCCCTCTGCAGTTTCCCTTGGTGCCATTTCCTTCCCTTAATTTGCTTCTCCATTCCCTCACAGACACATAACCAGGACGAAGCTTCCTCTTCTGTGACAGGACAGTGGTTGAAGTCCCTTTGTTCATGGCAGAACTTGTCAGAGTGGCAACTGGAGTTGTCTGAGGTGGAGGGAAAGGGTGTAGTGCCTCTAATTATTTTGCAAAGTAAATGAGCAGACAGTTCTTGTGCAAAAGTCTTTGACTATTTTCAAGCATCATAATCTTTTCCTGATGTCAAGTGCAAGAAAGTTGTACTGGCTTCACCTAGATTCTAGGCAAGGAAAAAACTCTAAAATGTAGGACATATTAGCTGTGCTCCAGAATTATTTGTTCCATGGGATACCAAAAGCAAGAGAAAACATTTATGTGCAGGCATTTATGTTATACAGGAGCCAGCTTACAACACTCAAAGAGCCGACAGAACACATAAGGAATTGCCAGTTCTTATTTGGATTGGCTCTGGATATTCAACATTCACTGTAAAACTTCTCATGCAACTTTTCTTTGTTGTTTTGGGGTCATACTTCAAGCAAGTAACTGTCTGGATTCCCTCAAACCCATTTCAGTTTCTGAGTCCAGGCAGGCTCATGTCCAGGCCACATGCATGGTGGTTTTACTGGGGCACTGACAAGGAGCATGAAGTAAAGCTGTGCTCTGTTCTGGCCCATAAAGATACCTGAAGCAAAGAGTATTTCTGCAGTTCCAACAAGTGTCTGTACAGTTACAGGAGTCAAAAGTAAAGGCTATTTACTCTATCTGTATCCTGCAGTTCTCAGCTACACATTATTAGAAGGACTTTCCAATCACATGCTTGTTACAAGATCTCTAATACTATCCTGTAAGCAAACATGGGAAAAAGCACTGAACCTTAGAAAGACCAAAACCAGAAAATTACAACAAAACCCCAAACAAATGCATAAAAAGGAGTCTCAGAGACTTTCTCATTGTTCTTGGATAAGTATAGGAGATGATTTTTTCTGTAGATGTAGGTATGGATGGTCTGTCTTGGAAGATGCTTCTTCCTGCATCTTACTGGTCAAGGCTGTCAAATAGATTTATGTGATTAAATCAGCTGTAAGATTGGCAGGATGTACGTGGTGAGTCTTACAGGTGTATGGTTGGCCTGTATAATTTTCCTGCTGTCTTTTTTCAGCATGTTTTTTCGGTTGAAGAACCTTTCAGATGTTGTGTGTTTTGTTTGTGTGATAAGTGGTGGTTTATCCAGGCCATCAATTCCAGCCCTCTCCCCAGGGGTGGCACTTCAACTTCCAGACTGGGTTTTTAATCACAAACACCCTGAAGTTTCTTATAGTCTGGGCAGTAGCACTGCTTTACTCACTGCCTAGTTGTGTGTCAGATTTGCTAGGTTGCTGCTCCCAGCTAGATTTTGGGGCCTCTGTGCTGATCCAGCGCTGGTGCCTTGTTTGTGCATAAACCTATTAAGATGGTCATGTCACATAAATGCTGGTCTGAACAATCTGCTAAAATTGCATTTCTGTTCATGGTTTTGTAAATTCAGCTGGAGACCATGCCCCTCCTTTCAGAAGCAGGTATTCTCCCATATTACCAGCCCTGGGCTGCTGGTGATTTATCCTGCCTGGGGAATCATTTTGAAAGCCAGAGATGTCTGTGGTACTTTTCAAAGGGAAGAATCAGCCAACACATGCTGATCCAGGCCATCCTGGGCCTTACTGGGATATTTTTTGATGGATTTACAGAGCTGCTTTGAGGTGTGGGTCACCTATGCTGGGTCCTTTGGAGGCCTTTGAACTTACTCCCAAAATCCTGGTTTAGGTGGTTTGAAAGTGTGGTGTGGAGAAAGCCCCAGGAGGTAACCAGGCTGAGAATTTGCCTTGGTGCCATCAGGATTATTAAGGCAGTGCACATGTAGCCAGTATGATCTTTTTACTGAGCAGAAATAAGGGATTTGAGCTTTTGGGAGAGCATGCATCCACTTCACTTTCAGCCTAATGAAATAATTCCTTCGTCCCTTGCCCTTTTTCCTCAGATACTCACGTGCGTAGCACGTGCTATGGAGGCATCAGGACAGGGCTGTGCGTCCGTCCCTTCCCTGGTGCTGTGACAAAGTCTGAATGCTGCTGTGCCAACCCTGACTATGGTTTTGGAGAGCCATGTCATCCTTGCCCTGCTAAAAACTCAGGTAAGATTTTGTGTTTCATACAGACTTCAAACAAAAAAAAAAGAAATCTTGCTGAGGTCACATTGTTGATTTATTTCATGCCCTAAAGAAAAGTCAACAGGGTAAATTTGGATTCCTGAATTGTTTGCTATAAGTAATAATTCTTGCAAGAGAATAAGCAGAATTCTTTAATGAATCTGTAAATTTTCTAATCCAATCAATCCAGCTTAAAAGAGCAGCCCATATTATTTTTAGAAATCTATATTTAATTTTAGAAGAATCAATTCTTTAAGTAAACCTGGGGATTAATTTTTAAAAAAATTGCTTGACTATAGAGCTGAGGTGATGCATCTTGGACAGAATGTCCATTTAGTATTGTTTTCTGAAGCAGCAGAAAACTATTCAGAAAAAAAAAGTAAAACTGACAATGTGATTAAATGTAATAGCTTGAGAGGTCAACTGTTTCAAGATGGTAAAGAAATCACCTGAGTGTTTAACTCTGGTCATCTAATTTTGGTTTTCATGTATATATACATGAAAGTTCAGGATGCAGTCTACCTGTCAGATTTAACTGAATTATCTAGAAATGGTTATTTCTTGTGAACATTGGCATTTCATTAGTTATGTTGTAGAAAAATCACTCTGGAAAAAGAAATCATGTGGATCTTGTTTAGGATGAAAGGAGGTGAAGTAGAGCAAATAACATTTTCTTTTCCCCAACATCTCCACCTCAACTGAGCAGCTGAGTTCCATGGCCTGTGTAGCAGTGGAATAGGCATTACTGTTGATGGAAGAGGTATGTTGCATATTTTTTTTAATATATGTGATTGTCATGGCAAACCTTGGGAGGAAATTTCTGAAGTGCTTTTTTTCCTAGAATGTAAATATAAGTGGCCCCTCCCCCAACTGGTTTGGGAGGCAAACTTCTTTTGAGAAAAGTGGAAAAATTGTTTATTTACCAAGCAGTTAACAATTTAACAATTCGGCTTCATAGAGTCACCCCAGGACAATGATTCAAAATTTAAAAAATTATCCTCAGAATTAGATTTTTTGATAACATATTAGAGTGGAGTTTTTAACCTCAAGATTAATATACTGGTTTTAGTATTTTAATTCTTGAAGTAAAATATTTGAATGTTGTCTAGAGAAAAGGCTGGAAGAGTGCATTTTGCCTGACACTATCAAGGAAAAAGAGCAATCTGTCTCAGAGTTCTGACTTACTATTTTTTTTTGGTTGGTGGGTTTTTTTTAGATTAGATATTTTTTCAGACTGGCATAAAACAGTTCTCTGTCATTTGACAGGAGTCACTTGCATTTGCAGTTGATTTTCAGTCAGCTGGGATAGTAATAGAGCAGTTTTTCACTCCAGATCCAGTGTTCACTCATGGACCATTTCCATGGACAGATTGTTTCTCTGTAGAGTTAAAAACTGGAAGGGAGCTTAACTGAAAAAACCATATCCTTATGAAAAAAAGTCCTGAGAGTGACCACTTGCATTTAGTATTGGAAACTGTAAAGCTCCAGATCCTTTTTCTGGTACCACAGACACAGGGATTTTAAAAAATAATGGCTGAGCCAGGTCTGAAGTAGGGGCAAAGCATGCTGCAGCTTCCAGATAAGTAAAATGTGTTAAAGAAGGAATAGGAGAATATAGGAATATAACATTTATTGCAAGGTATTTGTCTGATGTGTTAATAATTATCCTTGTCAGCATTAAAGCTCCTATTCTATGCAGCAAGAACAGAATAAGAACTCCCATCTTTACATTTAGTAATAGCCTAAATAACGGTTTAAAATAGCACTTAAATAAAAGAAATTATCGAGTTTTTCTGTACTGTTAGTATTTACATATTTTTTTCTTCCTTACTTAACATGTTGTCAGCTTGTATGAGTAATTTGAAATCCATGGAATTTATAAATTCTCTCAGTTTACTTTTCAGTGAATTACACAAGGCCCATTGAAGAATATCTCCATCTCAGAGAAATAATGTCAGCATTCAGTAATACTGTTACACCAGCAGCATCCTACCATAAGAATTTGCATGCAGCCTGGTAGAGAGATTATGTGTCCTTTTGGAGGCATGTAAAATACAGTTTTTTCATTAAAACATTGAAACAACTGTGCTGTCTACCAAATGCATGACAAAGATCATGGGTTCACATCTCAACTAAAATCCTTTTTTGTTCAGATTTCCAGAGCAAACACAGGGTTCTCTGTTCATCTTGTGCAGCAACATTGCAGCCAGTTTTCATGCTTGTACACTCCTTATGTGGCTTGTCCCAAATATTCAAATGTGTCTAGCAAGCTACAGGATGCATTTTGCTCTAAAGAAAATACAAATCTGAAGTAGTATGTTAAATCATATTTTCTTACTAAGTTTTTCAGATGTTTCATAGAACTGAGTTTTACCCAAGGGTAGCATGCTTTTTTTCTAAATGCATATATGATTAAGTGTAAATCAGTATCTAAATTGCACTATGATTAAAGAGGAAATGTTCTTTACAAAAAGTTGAGACCTACACATATAAAACAAGCCTTTCATAAAGTCACAGCTAGGCCAGCACCCTTTCTGTTCAGGGCTTGGGAAAGGAACTGTTTAAAGTAATTGGATTACCATATGAGAAGAAGGAAAATATTGAAAAACCCTCTTTTCCTGAGGGTCAAGAAGTATTAAAATTAGTCTGTTACTCTTCTTATAGTTCATATGAATATTTTGGACTTTTCCAAGTACAGCAGAAATTTTATATGGGACTGTAAGTTCAGCGAATATAACTCATCCATCATCCTGTTCTGTCTGTCTGAGAAAAAAAATTAAATTTCCGAAAAGTTCTTATAGGACTGAATATGCTGTAGTTTGACTTATGCATTACTTCTGTATTAGGAAAATTCTTGTGTCAACTAATAATTTATAACTTCTTACCTAGTAAACCACAGGCACTGCATGCACAGGCTAGGTGTTTTGCATCAAGCTTTACCTTACAAACATGTAGTTTCTTGTCAGTTTAGGTTGGAAAGGATATCTGCAGGTCATCCAACCCAACCTTCTGCTCAGAGCAAGGGTATCGTCAAAGTTGAACCATTTCTCAAGGCCTTGCCTGGTGGAATTTGGAAAATCTCCAAGCATGGAGCTCTTGTAGCCTCTTTGGGATGAAAAAAAGCCCCGTGCTTAGCCACACTCAGTGTGAAGAATCGTTTTCCTGGTGTTTAATTTAAATTGCCACTGTTGTATCTTGGAAGTGTTGTCTATTGCCATGTCACTGCGTACCTCAAAGAGGAATCTGGCTCCATCTTGTCTGTAATCATCTGTTAAAATCAGAGAAGTGATGTTAGAGGTCCCTCTGATATCCCCTCTTTTCAGCTGAACAAATCCAGTCCCTTCAGCCTCTTCTTACACCTCAGGCAATGATGCTGCTGAGGGAATTTAGCCACACTGACAGGAGGTCTGTGTAGTCCAGGAGCACTCTGAGGGGAAAATTTGTAATCCAGGTGATAGTTTAAGCAGGGCAGAGGTATTACTGGACCTGTTGATTATCAACACAGATGAACTAGTTAGTGATATTCTGATGGCAGCCCCCCTGTTGGAAACTCATGCTGAGTTTTGAGGGATTTGGGATTTGGGGAGTAAAGACACCCTGAATTTCATGAGCATGAACTTTCAGTTGCTTAAGGCACCACTGAGTGGGATTCCCTGGGGAGCTGCCCTCAGGTTTAAAGGAGCAGAACAGAGCTTTGAGGATGTTTTCCTGAGATCACAAGAGCTGTGAGAAATTAGGCAAAGAAGGCAAAGACCAGCATAGCTGAGTAAGGATCAAACTGAAGAGTAAGAAGGAAATGCACAGTCAGTGGAACCAGGGAAGGATGCTGTGAGGAATAGAGGAAAGCCACCCAGATGTGTAGGCATGGGACTGGGAAACTAGGGCACTCTGGGGCTGAGTTTGGCAAGAAGTGCCACGAGTAGGACGGGATTGTGTAGGTGCATTAGGGGGCTTGAGGAGTGGAGTCATGTGAAGTGGCCCAAAACTGGACACAGTATTCCAGGTTTGGCCTTCTAGTGTCAAATAAATGAGAATAATCACCTCTTCCAGCCTTTGGGCTGCACCTGTGCTGTGCCTTGGCTCTGACTGAGAGCCCCAGCATCAGGTGTTGCCCACACCTCTCACAGGCATAGCTTTGTTGTGCCTGTTAGAGTCTGACGGTCTTGTGTTTTTGTGCTAATGCAGATATTAACGAGTGTGCTTTGGATCCTGACATTTGCTCCAATGGGATTTGTGAGAACCTGCGTGGCAGCTATCGCTGCAACTGCAACAGTGGCTATCAGCCCGATCCCGCTGGAACCAATTGTGTGGGTAAGTTGTTTGTTGTTTTTTGTTGTGGATGAATTATTTACCATTGCATTGATGCTGATTTGGCCTGACAGAATTCAGGTCACAAGACATCTACTTCTTCAAGTTACAGTCAAAATGCAAAATACCTGGGATGATGCTTTCCTCAATCACTGCAGACTGGTTATTCTTACTGTATATTTTCCTGTCATTTGGTGGGTGAGTGCTGCTGTTTGGGAAGTGTGAGCAGGAGGAAATATTGCAGGTTTCACTCTCCATCTAATTAAATTTATTAGTCATGTCCATGCATGAAATCCAGAGAGTTCTTTTTTTTTTCTTTTGGGAATTCTTACATGAAAAAAAAAGTACATTATACCACAAGTGAATTGTATAATCATGTTGCTTATAGCTTGGTAATTTTAAGCAGAAAGGCAAATTTTGTTTAAATTAAAAGCTGAAGGAAATCTCTCTGAAACCATCAGGATGTCCAAAGTATTGTCCTTAAGTACTGCATTTATTTTGGTGGATTATTACTCTCTGCACTTAAAGGTGTACTGCTGTTGGTGCTCAACAGAACTCCACCAGTTTTTCTGGGGAAAACTTGTTCTATACAGCTGCGGTATAGTTTTCATATCAAACATTCCTTCCTGGTGATGCAAAGTAAATAAAGTGTCTCCTTTCATCTGCTTGAATAAAGGAACTTTACATCTAGTTACTTCCTAAAGCCCTAAAAATGACCTTTTGGCAGGAAAAGCACTGCTGCAGGAAAGCATTGGTGGTTTTATTTTTAAAATGCTTCATGCAGTATTTGTTATCCAAGTGGATTTTATGGGAAGGGGTTTTGTTTATCTAGTTACTCTTGGGATTAGGTAAGTGCTAGTATAATCTATATATTTTACTTAAATAAAGATAAAGCTGACTGAATGTGAGGATGTGTTTATTCTTGGGTAGAGTTCCTCCATAAAAGAATTTAAATTGAGCACTCAGATAAAAGGTTAACAGATTTTAATTAATGATACAGTTTATGAGATGCCAGGAAATAAAAATGGTCATCAGTCAGAATGCAGACAGTATTTTTGTCAGGTCTGAGTGGGTTTAAATCACGAGCCACATTGTTTGGTGTTTTTACAGAGCATATCACAACAGATTAAAGTCTAAATCTGAAGTTATTCCATGAGATTCTAATGAAATAATGCATTCATCGCACTGCACAGTTTGGGCTAAAGGATTGTATGACAACAAGCTCAAAATTGCTCTTGAAAATGTCAGTTTACAAATTTGTCTCCTTTCCTTGATTGAAATCACATGAAGTTAGATTAAGGACAGGTTAGTAAAGAAGAACTCTTTTTAATTCATGGCTGCCAGACTTAAATATTGGATTCATTATCTGGGGAAATTTAGGCTTTGTTGTCTGAATCCTACAGGAATAAGCATAGCTTAGAAAATCTAAAGCAGTTGGGGAAGCGAAAATTTTCCAGATTGCAGTTATATTGCATTCTTTTCTTCTGTATTTTAAAACTTAAAAACTTTCTAAAAATGTGTTTGATTTAAGATTTCAGTTGCAGTATTAGGTTTGGGAAATCAAGCAGTCAGTAAAGAGAAGACAACCTGAAGCAGGATAAAATGTCATATTTATCCTGACTTATCCTATCAATATTCTTCTAAAAACATTGGTTATTTTGATATGTGATGGACATTAAAGGAAAAGGCTTAAAATTGTATATTTTCTTTTTTTATAGAATAAATAGTAGGACAATGAGGAAGACACATTACTTTTTATTAGAGTTATTTTCAGTTAGTTTAAGAGGAGTTCAGGGAATTGTGTTAATATATTGGACTTTCTGAGCCAGTGTGCTTGATATCCTGGTCTTAATCATTGTTTTTTCTTAAATACAGTTGTCCTCTGGAGGGAAGGTACATGTGCACTCTTGAGATGGCTGCCATACATGAACTGAACAGGATAGATTACAATCCACTTCATGGATAACAAAAACAATTTTAGCCTATAAAACAGAGTTAGAACATTAATTAACACACTGATGTTTGTGTGTTTAAAAAAAATAAATAGGTAAATTACCGTTTTCAAAGCAAACAGACCTTTCTGAACTTATATGGGTTTACTCATACAAATGACAAAAATAATTTTCATTTCACCAAGGCCACTGACCAAACTCAAACTACCAAGGTCATTGCAGGAAAACACAATTATTCTTTTAAGACTAATCATGAACTAATTTGTGAGTTTTCTAGCGGAAAAAAACCCCAACAACTTTAAAGACAGAAGAGAATTGTTTGCAGTAGGAACTGGAGGTGAATTAGAGCTCTGAAGGTAAGAGCTGTAATTTTTGGCCGCGGTCTGTCTCTTGCCCTGCAGACATTGACGAGTGCTCTGTGAATGGATTGCTGTGTGACAACGGGCTCTGCCGGAACACCCCGGGCAGCTACAGCTGCTCCTGCCCCAAGGGTTACCTGTTCAGCTCAGAGACTGACACCTGTGAAGGTGAGGAACCTGCCCTTCCTGCCAAATTTGCTGTTTCTTGTGTCATGTCAAAGCGAAACACTCACGGGAGTGATGGCAGATACCAGAGGAAAAGAGAGAGCTGTGATGCTGCTTAAATCTTCACACTTCTCTTTTAATTTCTCTCCTTTTAATGTGTTAGGTATTGCTGTTGGATTTCTTTCAAAGTAATAATTTAATTTTTATATGATAATGTTTTCCTTTGCTTAGCTACAACATTTTTAAACTGCTGTAGAGGGGGATACATGCTTGCCTTTGATCATGCAGCAGGAACACCATGTCTGACATTTAGGGAAGTGCATCTGTATTGATCACAGAGTCTCCTTTTTCTTTTCTCCCTTCTTCTCTTCCTTCAGTCTGTGGTGATAGTTAATTCTAGATCAAATCCTGTTGTCTGTGATGCATTCCAGGACCTGGGTATTACTGCCTAGGAATACTAAAATTGTCCTTTATTTTTACAGTATAACCAAAATTGCTTTCTTATATTATTATTTAACACAGATGTTAAAATGGCAAAAATGTCCTATAGCAGAAACTAATGATAAATTTTAATTTAAAAAAAAATACATAGAAAACTGTACCTCCCAAAAAAATGAAATTGAAAATATTACCTTATGTGCCAGCTCAACTCTTAATTAGTATTTGGAGTAGTAGAATTTTCCTGGTATTCTCTTTTATTTTTTATTTGCTTCCACAGTCTGTAAGTCTCAGTATTTGTAATCATTAGGAAGTTTTTATAGTAAATGGTCTGACACTTCTTTGAGTGATGGGGAGGCTTAATTCTTTGTTGCAAAACACTTGTTACGTGAGCCAGTGTTATCACCCAGATTTTTCTGAAGTGGTGGAAGGTATTACTGTCCTCATCTCATTATTATTATTAAGCAGATAGATGTTACTGCCATACACATAGAAAGGAAAGTGGAAATGGTTCAAATTATGGCAGCATAAAATCATTCACATGTTCTATACAAAACATCTCCACCCCTTCTATGTAAAAGAAATTATATTCCTTTATATTTTAATACATGGGGGTTTTAGAGGTCACCTTTAAAAGTTAGTTCTTACTCTTTTCTATGTTACAAATTGGTATCACTTGTGCAGAGTGGGGCTTTTCTTGTGCCAGCCCTCATGGCTTTACTGAGCTTTCCATGCCAAATTGTCTCAGTTCCTATCTGCCTGCAGTGCTCAGGAATTTATTCTCCAGGGTCTGTCTCTGTCGTTAGTGTCTGTGCACTGGAAGATTTCTGTCTGTGAAACCAGTGTTCTACCTGCCCTTAATGTGCATGTTTCTCGAGGAATCTTCCAGACAGAAAAGCTGATGTAGTATGGTAAGGGGAGGTGCTCACTACCAAGAACATCAGAGCATAAAATACTGACCTAAAGCTGGATAAATGAGGAGCCAGAATGCAGACAACCCAGCCAGTCTTGTTGAAATAAAATGTATTTACATTTTCAAACCACAAACTTGGATTTATTTTTTAATGGTAATGATACTGTTGCTATTATTAATATGTCTAATAATCTCATTGTTAGATTGGTGTCTAAATTTAGCCAGTCAGGTAAAAAAAGGTGGTCAGGAGGAGCTTTATGTAAAAGTGTCTGTGAAACCTATTAAATGTGTTGCTTTTCTACTCATGTTGGGTAGGCAGTAGTAATGCTGGGTTGGCAGCAGAATAAGAACTTACTCTCTTTCTGCCCAAATCCTGTTTCTCGTAATTCGTTTTGGAGTTACAAGTTCACTGGTTGTAAAAACCTTCTGTAGCCAGGAGCTCCGTGTTGAGCACTTTAAAATGCTCTGCTGCTTATTACTCACCAAGAAATTTTTAGTATGACTGTCATCAGCAACTCTGAAGAAACAACAAAACCCTTCACTGTTTTTGTTTGTAGTTCAATTGAAATTTTTTATCAGTTTGTAGCGAGGAGTACGAGACTTGTTTGAGGCTCCACAGTCCGTGAAAGTTGAGATTTTTATGACAAGCTCCATGGTTTAGTTTGTGTTTCCAGTGACATAACTAGTTAAACGTAAACCAGATGTGCTTTGAAGTTCATTTCCAGGAATGTACAGCGGACTGTTTCAATTTTGATTTCTCTGACGTTTACAATGTACGCTCACTTCACTTAAGAGAAAAAAATTTTAAAAGCACACCTCAATAAATATCTTCATTCATAGTAGGTTTTATTTTACCATACAAAATAGTGTTAAAATACATTTGATTTCTTGCTCACTCTTTTAAAAATTACCATTTTATAGCATTATGAGAAGGTGTAGGGTAACAACTTTTGGAGTTTGTTTACATTGTTCATAGTTTTTCACTTGATTCAGCAGCCCACTAATGCTGAAATGCACTCAATATCATCTCTTTTTTTTTTTTTTTTCCTGGATGGTGATTTTGGGATGTAGTCAATTCACTATTATCAGCCTACTACTATCCAAATTCATTGGGTTTGAGTTTTTTCTTTTTTTTCTCCTTACTTAGCACGGTGCTAAAGGATATCAAATACAGAAGGGCCTGGAGCATGGCCCATGAAGCCAAGAGAGCTGCCTCTACTTTCCAAAATGTTGAAATGTTTCAAAATGTGTTGAACTTTGGCCCTTCTATCTCCACTTACTCCCTTATTTGGTTGTAGTTTCAGAGACATTGCTTTCCAGGTGCGGCCCTCAATTATTTTTTGTCAGGTTTTGGTTTAAACTCTGAAAATTTGAGACAAAATATGTCTTTTCTTAGAAGAAAATTTATTGTAATCTTGCCTTGCTAAATGCCAGGGAAAATTAAAGATAGGCATGATAATGTCATATTACTGCCATAAATGTGAAACAATTTTAAGTTTCATGCATCTTCTTGAATTGATGTTTTGGATAGTGGACCTGTCTGCTTTTCACTTTGTCTTTCACATTGGTTGTGTCTGTGCAAACCTGTGTGAGGTCTTTTAACAGCTGCCACCTGTTAAAACAGTGTGACACTTTACATGAAAATCACCCATTTTTAGTTTCAACTACCTTCACAGATGATGCCTGGTCCCTCATGGAAATTTCTCTGAAGTTGCAGCTTAGTAAAAGAAGGGAGGAATACCGTGATTGTTTGGCAATTGGTTGTGAGATTGTTTGGATCATCAATTTTGTTAGTTGTCCTGTCTTTTCAATTTTTTCTCATTTTTTTTTAAAGCTAGACAAACTTCTGAAAGCAAGATGGTGGATGGAGAGGAAGCTAAAGTGTCTCTTTCTCCCAAAGTATTTCTATTCAGTGGATTATTTGACATAAAGTACATACTTAAGATTCCTTTTTTGTGTTAATGTGATTTATGATTTTAAGAACCACTTGGTTTCTCTGCAAAGGCAGCAGAGAACACTCCCCACTACTAGGTGTTGCTGGCTGGGGAGAGAGTGGGAAGCAGCAGAGGCAGGGAGCATTCCCTGGGTAATAAAAAACTGAGGTAACAGAGTATGAAATATATTCACAGGGAAGAGAAGGCCTTGGTGCAGAGCAGATAATTGCTGGTGAGGACTCCTGATTGCCAGCTTATAT
Organism: Muscicapa striata striata; assembly: GCA_030060385.1. Classification (NCBI taxonomy): domain Eukaryota; kingdom Metazoa; phylum Chordata; class Aves; order Passeriformes; family Muscicapidae; genus Muscicapa; species Muscicapa striata. The sequence continues at coordinate 328,600 of JAREIS010000405.1, read as the reverse complement.
GCAGAGGGACTAGGAGCTTTTTCTGCCAGAACTAACAATGAGGCACATTGTCCTGACCTGATAAAGCCTCTTAGATTTTACATCCTGGTATCTGTGTATGATTTATCTTTAAAATGGGCAATCCACAGTTTAAGACTAGGCTTCAGAAGCGTGAAGCTCTGTTGTTGAGAAAGTTGCTGACCGTCAAAGCCAAGTCCTGTTTGCTCTTTGTAGATAAGTCCATTAAATAAAAGACCTGTGAAAGCTGGCTTTTAAATTAAGGGCTTGCTTTTGGCATGAAGGGAGACATCACAGTTTCCAAAGTTTACTGATTCTGGGAAATTTTTTCTCTCTCTCTCTTGCTTTATTATTTTTTTTAATAATACATACATATTAAATTATATCTATTTAAATACTTATTGCTTCCTGTGATGCACAGATCTCAAGTGAAATGAAGGCTTGATGCATCATATCAAAATAGCAAATTGTATATCCTAGAAAATTTAAAAAAGTATGGAGGACATTTCAATTTGCCTTGAAAATGATCTCTTATTGTGATGCTATTACTATCTTTAGTGCTTAGCTAGATATTGAATTAGGTTATATTCAATTTAAATTAAGCTGGTTTAATTTATAGATATTACAAGATATTCCTCAAGCACTGCTAGTAAAAGCAAGCACTAAACATTTTTTACTTCTGGCCTGCCAAAGGGAACTGGTTGGATTAGAATGTAGGGCTTGATTCAGGATGCATAAAAGTAAAAAAATTAGTTGAGTTCAGAAAGAAATGGTGGATGTGCATCAATTCTTCTTGGAGAGAATTTGTTTGTATTGTTTTAATCTTAAAACTAATTCCACTTAAAAGAAAAAATCAGCAAATAATGCTGTCTGCAGGGGTCCTATTCTTGCATGTGAACAGGCTTAAAAACCTCAGAGGCATAATAAATAGGATTTTGGGGCTAAAGAGAAGTACCATTTACAGTATTCCAATTGCAACTGCTATTTCTTCAACCTTTCCATAACTAGAGAGTTGCAGCCAGCATTGTGATATTTTGCTTCTGACAGGGTTTTCTTAATTCTTCTCATGGAGCCATAAATGGCAGAAACAATGAGGGCTTTGTTTGTGCTCTGCATGGTGTGGCTGTGAATGCATTTGCATTCTGTGAAAAAAGAGTTTTGTTTTCTCAAGGGACAGTTGCAGTTGATGCTGGAGAACTTTATGGTCTGTGATGTTGGAAGTTAACTGTCCTTGTATAAAAGGGCCATTTAATTAACACTTCCAAAATTATGTGCACTTCAAAAATAAAGGCTACCTGTCTGTCCCTGTGTCTTTTGAATGCCTTGTTGGGATGAGTGGAGGGACAAATATTTTAGGCAGTCCTGGCCCCTCACAGTCCACAACAGCATTTAGAGAGTATAAATTACTGTGCAATACTCCTCAGAAGCACTCTCCAATTCTAATAATCTCTTGTCTCTTGATTACAGATATAAATGAATGTGAAAACAGCCCATGTGTCAATGGTGCCTGCAGGAACAACCTTGGGTCGTTCCACTGTGAATGTTCCTCTGGCAGCAAGTTGGACTCTACAGGACTGATTTGTATTGGTGGGTATTTCCTCCTTTTATTTTCCCTTTGAATAAATAAATAAATAAATACACACACACAGACAGACAGACATATATTCTACATACATATAAAAATGTTGGCATCCTTTGAGGATTATTTTGGAAAAACAGCAGAATGCTGCAGAGATTTTATCAGAGTTACATTCATTAATTTTTTTTTCCCCTTGCCTTTCTAAGAAAATTCAAAAGGCTTGCAGTCTTCTGTATTTCACAGGTGTTGATAAGCTGCCATTATTTCATATTATTTGTGTAGCATAATTAAAATTATTCTAGAATATGTGCCCCAACTGTATTGCAGTGTCATTCATAAGTGAGTGTCACTTTTAAGTGAGTGATGCTAATTTTAAATGTTACTTTTGTTTTCAGAAGGATTTGTTTGGTGTTTTCCATTCTAATTTCATGCCTTGTCAGGATTTTCTTAAGATGGCAAAATGAATGCAAAGACTCGAGTTTCTATTGAATAGTGGAATTCTTTCATGCCTTAATGTGTTTTTTAAGTGAATGTTACTTTTGTGCCTAACTCTTCTCTTGTATTTCCTTATAGCATCACTGGCTGGTGAAGTCTATTATTGTTTTTGTAATTTTCATGTTGTGCTAATTTCTTGATATAACCACACTAACCTATGCTTTTTGTACCTCTTATTTTTAATGTTGTATTCTTACATCTAAAGAGGCCCAAGTTCACCAAGAGCCTAATTTAACAGTGTTCTGGATTCACTTTGCAAATGGTTTTTGTTGGATTGTTTACAGTATGATGTCCCATTTGGCCTGAATAGCAGTGATAAATAACATAAAATATAAACAAAAAAACAGCTGAGCAGTCAGATAAAAACTGAAGAACAGGATCCAGCTACATACTGTGAGCCTAATCATTAGTTTTTCATGTTAACAAAAATTGTCTCAGGAACTATGTTTTCCCACTACAAGTGTGAATATGTTAAGACAGAAGGGTCAGAAGCAGAGTTAATGCAAGGCATACAGATTTTTACTGCTAGAGCCCAGTTTTTCTACCTTGGCCAAAAATTTGTTGACATTGGAATCAATGAGAGGAGGGCAGGAAGGGTTATTGAAAAGTGAGCGAGGGCTGGAGATGACAGGTGGCTTACTGTGTGGAAAAACTTAAAAATGTTCTTATCATATGTATTCCATTTTAAATCTCAAGTTGATTTTCCTCCATTAGTCCTGTAGAGAAAGACTTGCATATTAAATATGTGTTTTTTTTTTTTTTTTTTAATCAGATTGCTTCTGTAAAGCACTGCTATAACAAAAGAGACCTTATTCCTAAACATAAATGAAGGGCTAAAATTGTATTGAGGTTTAGGATTTTTTCTGTTCTACATAGGAATGATGAAAGTAAGGTAATGTCTGATTCTGAGAAGTTTGTGGGTTTTTTACTTTAAATTTGCTCTCATGTCAGAATCAGAATCAGTATCAGATTATTCAGCATAGATGTGAGCCATTTGTCTCTTTCTGTGAGCTTTCCTGGGCAGAGAGAAAAATTAGTTGCTCAAATTACAGTCAGAATTCAATGCACAGCATTTACACTCAGATTTAAGCCCAGACCTTTAGCAAATGAGGGTTGTAAGTTCAGCAGTTAAAATATAAAGTTTCAGCAATGATATTGACATACTGTGCTTGCCCATGGGCTGCATTTGCAATATTAAGACCATGCTCATGGAGAGAAAAAAAAAGCGGAATTGTTTTTGTAGCATACTTGAAGCATAAAAGTGTTCTGTTGCTATTTTGGGACTTGCCCATACCTTAAGGATACTGCCATTTATGCTTTTTGAAATACACACTTTACATGCTTTTTAGTCAAGATTTGTGGAGTTCATCCAGTGCACAATAATAGGATGCCATCTGCCTGTAGTATGCATATATTCTTCTTCAAGTCAGAATCAAAGAGATAAGAGCAACAGAAGGAATGCTTTGATGTTGGATAATAACTCTTTCACCAAAGATTTTTGTCTGGACAAAAGAGACGACGCAAAATAAAGGAATAGCCTGAAAAAGATCAGCAGACTTTGGCAGGATAGTGTGGATGCAGCAGGTGTGAACAGAAGCACCTGCTTATTTGTAGAATTTAAATAATTTTTGAGATACTGGTTTTGATTTTTCACTCCTATAAAGTTGGCAAGTTAAAGGCAATAATGTTGAGCTCTATATTTATGCACTTGTTCAAATATGGAGCTCTGTCCCACATGTTTGAGACCAATGTTAACCTAAATAATACAACAGTTTTACACTTAATTGTAAATGAAATACCCTGCCCAGTTTTTGGGCCTGATTTCACTCATATTATTGGGTGAGATTTTTTTCCTGTTGCTTTAACCAAAGAAAGGCTGTGCTCTCTGTGGTCCACATCATTTTTTAATGTGACAGCTTGGTAGAAGAATTTAAACTGTTTGGAAGAAAATAAGTTTGAATGATTCTGTCTTAAGCACACTGTTCCTGAGCATGACATATTGGCTTTTTTACACATACAGTTTTTAAATGTTAAAGCCAAGTCCTATTCTCCTTTCATTATTCATCAAACTAAATTTGTCTGGGTCACTTGCTTAGCACTCTGAATGTGCACCTTCATTTAAACCCTGCCCAGGCTCATCGCCTGGTTTGGGTCTGACCTTACAGGCTGCTTTTGCTCTCTGATCACCAAGGCTGTTACCTGTCTCAAGAAATGTTGTGCCATTTGAGAGTAACCTTGTGAAGGTAGGGAAGTGTAAAGGTAAAGATAAAACCCAAGAATGTACCTTATTCAAGATTTGACCAACTTTTCAAAGTGAAGCCAATACAGCAGCAGAGCCAGACCCCTAAGATAATATAGAACACTCCTACCCACCACGTTTTATTTTTTTAAAATATCCTTACAGTCTTGAAGGCTTTCCTTCAAAAAAGACAAGAACACCTGCATTTCAGAAAGGGTTTAGGCCTTCAACCTGGGAAAGGGCATCCCAGGATGGGATCTCTGCTTTTGTATGTTTTAGATGGATCAGTGATTTGCTGAAGTAAATTAATAAATACACTGCAGTGTCTGGAAGACCTCTGCCAGCTGTGGGACCTGGATGGTAAAAATGCCCTTTACACCAATTCTAAATTAAAATGTGCATGAAATTACTCTTATGGAATTTTTTTCTTTTTAAAGAGAGCCTGTGTTCCCTTGGTCGGTACTCTGCCTGCTGGTGTCATGGATGTGGGTGCCAGCTCTTCTGGTGTGACAATTCTGCATTGTTTTTGCTTTCTGTTCTGCTGCAGACAGCCTGAAGGGGACTTGTTGGCTTAATATCCGAGACAGCCACTGTGAAGTCAACATCAATGGTGCCACGCTGAAATCTGAGTGCTGTGCTACCTTAGGAGCAGCTTGGGGCAGCCCATGTGAACGGTGTGAATTGGGTATGCTCCAATATCCTTCATCTTTTGGGAGAAGGGAATAAGTATCACTAGTAGACCTTTATCATCTCTGTATATTAAAAAAACCAAACCAAAACAAAAAACCAAACAAAAAAACCCACCCCCTAATAAACAAAACAAAAAATCCCAACAAACCAAACTAAGCAAAAACCACGAAAACCAACCCCTCCTCCCAAAAACCTATGAGAAGAAGTTGTCTTCTTTAGAAGTTACCTGTCTTAGACTTGTAATCTCCACCATCAGAGATCATTCTAATAACTTTGAAGCATGCCAGGAAATAGCATGTGAATAGACCTCTTAATGGCTACAATATGTTTCATCTCCACAAGGACTGTGTATTGACTGGGTTAGAGAGGTAAAGGACTAAAACAGTAAAGTGAAATATCTGGTGAAATTCTGGATGGCTTTTTATATTGTTGGCTGTTAACACCTTTTTCCCAGCTCTTTTCAAACATGTAGCTTGTGTACCATTATTGATTGCAGAAATCAAGACTGCAGGATTAGTTATGGAAGCTGGAAGCAGCAATGTAACTGTACTCTAGTTTATGGCAAATATACTGATCCCCTTAAGGTCTGAAAAATGCCACTGGCAGCTGAACTGGTGTCAAGATGTTTTAGCCTCTGATTTTTAATTGGAGCAGTAACTGTGGGCACATGTATCCCCCCTAACAAGCAGAGTGCAAGCAGCATCTAGCAGAGCTTTTAACTCCACAGCTCTTAACTCTGCAGTGCAGCAAAGATATTCCTTTGGACTTCAGGAAGCAGCATGGTCAGGTTAGACTGGTAAAATTGATCAAAATCTAATCAAATCTAGACAGATGATTAGTTCAGATTGGGTGTGTTTGGTCCCTGAATTTCCTATTCTGTAACTAGTTAAATTACAGCAAGCTCTCAAATTATTATATGATGCTACATTTTACATGCATCTCCTAAAGTAATCTCAGATCCATTATTAAGCTTTGGTAGGGAAAAAAGTAGCTGATAATTGACATTACTACAGTTTTAAATCTTCAGACCTCTTAAAGGAGTTTTACCTTTTATGAATGCAGAGACTGATCGGATTAGATGCTGATAATTTCATGAGTGAGTAATGGTCTAAGATTTAATTTCCTCAGCTATTCACTTAGCTTAAACAGCATGTATGAGTCAATGCTTTTCTTGATTGAGGCTAGAGCAGCCCCCACCTTACACCGTGAAATTACTAGCAATTCTGAAGCTAGATGTGTTTTTGAATTTTCTTCTCCTGCCTTCCTGCCACTCTAGAGCAGTAACAATATATTTTTTGTCTTGATTTCAGACACAGCTTGCTCAAGAGGATTTGCCAGAGTGAAGGGTATTACCTGTGAAGGTGAAGTTTTGGCTTCTTTCTCAAGACGTTACTTTTCCCGACCCCTCTTTGAAAACATGATAAAAGGGGCTTTATTGTGTAGTTTCTTTCCTGTCACTCAAAATTCTTCATAGAGCTGTAGCTCTCCCCTTGGAGTCAGCAGGTAACTGAACTCTTTGTGTCCCTGACAGACGTAAACGAGTGTGAGGTTTTCCCGGGGGTTTGTCCCAATGGGCGGTGCATCAACAGCAGAGGCTCCTTCCACTGCGAGTGCCCCGAGGGGCTGACTCTGGACGGCTCAGGGCGAGTGTGTTTAGGTAAGAGCACACCCCACTCTCACAGCTGTGCCCCACAGCTGTCCAAAATCCTTCTTCCAGGTGCTTGAAAAAAAAGCGTGGTTTATTTCTGAATTATCCCAGATAATGTTTTGCTCAGATACCAAATATCTGTGCCAGTTCAGAGAGGAGCTGTTAGTTCCTTCGAGGAATGAGTTTGTTTTGAGGCTTGTTTTTCCCTCAGTGCTGTCAGTAGGCTGTGCTAAAGTGCTGTCCCTGCTCTGACTCCTGATCACTGTCCCGGGTGATGGATGGTGAGCACAAATATGCTGGTGTAAATTAGTCTTTTTTTTCAGGGCACTGGCTAGTGTGTGTTTTGTTTCCTGACATTTGGGTACACAAGTACAAGGCTTTGCCTGCACACTTTGTTGATTTGTATTCTGGTTGACCTGCTTTGCTGCTAATGAGAATGGACCCTTGAGTATCATAACCATAATTAACTTTTCTGCAAATCCCATTGTGTTCTCCTGCTACTAGTGTTACAGTAAGCCTACAACAGTCAGCTTTTTTATTTTTAATCTGTATTCAGTGCACTATTGAATTAATTAATTCAGTAATATAAATATAGGGAGGCATTTTTTTTTTTCTTAACCACAAAAGCCACAAAAGGGTCATTTCATAGGTCAGGATACATGGTACAATAAAGAAATACATGTGTCTGTCCCAAATAAAAGAGTAATTTTATAAGTGAGAATACTTGGTACAGTGAAGAAATACAGGTGTCTGCCCTGTCAAATACACACAGAATCCTAAAAAACACGTCATGTGAGGGTAAGGATGTATCTTGTTATTGGGAGACAGCAAAAGAAATTCTTATACCTTTATGTGGCACAAGAAAGACACAGAAATTTAACTATAGTGCAACATTAGCAACTTCAAATGGCTGAACATTTTGCAGAAATGCAGAGTCTTGAGCAGGAGCTGAGTGTTAATGTGTGCTTGTGTTCTGCCAATTGATGGGGGTGATTTAAAAAATACAGACACAGAGGGAAAGAATGGTCCTATTTTACTAGGAATATAAAGGCAACACAAAAGTAAAACAATGTATTCAGTAAAACCACAGGCTTGGCTTTAGCAATAAGCAGAAGTAAGCAAGGTAGTGCACCTAATTGTTACTATGTGAGAGAAATTATAGTGATTGAGAAAGATACATCACCAATTGCCTAAATACCATCATCCAGATTCTTAATCCCTGTGGAACCTCATTCACAGCAAGGATCTGGAAAACTGTTCCCAGCAATTGGCAAAATCCTATGCAATGTGTCCACCCATAGCTGAGATCTCCAAATTCACCTCCAGAGTGAGTCCAGCTTTTATAGGCCCAAATCACCAAGTCAAACTGGCCTGATTATGTATGTTTAGCACATAAACTCCTGGATCTGATGGCTTGGCCAAGGCCCAGGCCTCAGCTTGGAGGGTTTCCCCTAAAATACCCTACAAACAGGCCTCTATTCATGAAGAAACTGATGCCTTTTCCAGGGCTACCTAAACACAGAGGCCAGAAAAAAACAAGGGAATAAAAAGTGGGTTTATTTTTTGAAAGGCCTTCAGGTACATTTAGGGCAGACAAAGCTCCCAGGGGCTACACCCAAAATGGACAGCGGGTCACAGGTTTTCACACTTTTATAAGTTTGGTCCATTTGCATATTGGGGGATTCATCTCCCAATTACAGCTTCAGGTAATGAAGTAATTTACTCCAAGCTTGATTCCCCCAACTCACTTTTATTTACACTTCTAGGCCCTGAGGCAGTGAGGTGTCCTTGATTCCCAGCCTGGAGAGGAATTGTTGTGTCTGCCCAAAATGGGGAAGCAGCAGCTCACACGGAATATGGAGTTTAGCCTTATACACTAAAGATGTACTGTATAACTACACTTCAATGCAGGATTATATAAAATATACAAATACATGAAAAATATCCAAGGTAAAATCCTAAGGCACCAATAGAAAGTTTCTTAAAATGGTACACAAGGCTATACTTGTGTAAAGAGAGCTAGCATAAGCATCTTTATCATCTGTTTTTAGCTAAATAATACAGATGGTGTTAATCACACAGTGCCCAGAGTTCATCTTTTAGGTCCCCTCTGGCTGCGGCCTGCTGCCCAGGCCTCAGCTGAGGAGAGGGACAGACGCCTGTTTGTTGTTGTGGGGCGCAGATATCCGCACGGAGCAGTGCTTCCTGCGGTGGGAGGAGGAGGAATGCGCGCAGCCCGTGCCCGGCAGGCTCCGGATGGATTCCTGCTGCTGCGCCGTGGGAGCGGCCTGGGGCTCCGGCTGCCAGCGCTGCCCCGCGCCCGGCTCCGAGCAGCACCGCGCCCTGTGCCCCAGGGGCCCCGGCTTCTCCAACAGGAGGGATGTCCTCACTGGCAGGCCCTTCTACAAAGGTGAGCGATTGTTTCATTTTTGGGACCGAGGGTTATGGTGGGTGTGTCCCCAGGAGTGTCCTGAGGGAATTCCAGGGTTTGCAGCCACTTGTTGTGTGCTTGAGAAGCAGGATAAAGGCATTTGCGTGAAAGAGCTGATGGTACTGATGCCTTGGAGTGGCTATGTAGAACAGAAGCTAGAAATTAAGAGAATAAGACAAAATTAAGATGTCCTGGTTTGAAGGACAGGTATCTGCCAATAAAGGCAGAAGCTTCTCTTTGAAATGGAGAATGTAAACCCTCCTACTTCCAAATTATTATAATTTTGAAATTAAGGGGCTCTCAGTCAAAGATATGGGAATTAAGAATAACAGTTCTTTACTGGGAAGATTAAAATAGAAATACAAAAAACAATCCCAACCCTGACAGAGGCAGAATACAACCTGACACCCCATCAGTCAGGGTGTTGGTAGCAGTCCCATTAAATGGTGGCTACAGTCCCCTGCAGTAGCAGGTGTGGTTCAGCTGGAGCAGTGCTCCTGTAGAAGGGTGCAGCCTTCCTCCAAAAGTCCAGGGATGATATAGAAAGGTCCGGCTTCTCCTCTGGAATCCAGTGGAAAGAAGGTATCTTGGGGTCCAAAATCTCAGTTTTTATCTAGGTAGGAAATGCTTGGCTCCTCCCCCTGGCTGGAGCATCTTTCAGTGGGATGATGTAATTTTATCAGTCATGCAGTGGGACTTAATGGCCCAGCAGCAGATGATATCTTCCTGGAGGGAGGGTGGGTTGTGGAAAAGATAAAGGTGATTGCCCCATCTTGTCTTAAAGATGGCCCATTAGTAGATAATGTGTGCCATGGAGATAAGGAATCACTACCCCACCCAGTTTTAACAGATGGTGATAGAATACACGTTTCTGGCCACATCAACCCAACACATAAGAGCATAAAGGTGGCTGTTTATTGAAGGCCTTCAACAGGTTCACCGTGGGCCTCGAGCCTCTGAGAGAGGCCATGCCCAAGATGGACAGTGGTCACAGTTCTTCACACAGTTAAAAGTTTGTTAATCAGAGGTTAATCCTCCAATTACAGGTTCAGATAATAAAGTAATTTACCCCAAGTTTCTTCCCTCCCCAACACACTTCTGTTGACACTTCTGGGACCCGAGACAGTGAGGTGTCCTTGAGTTTCAGGCCTGGAGAGGAATTGTTTTTCCTGAAGAAAATGGAAGAACAGTAGATGACAGGCTATGGTGTTTTAGAGCTATACACTAGAGCATTACAGGATCTGAAAAGCATAAAAGCTAAATCCTAAGGCATCAACTCTGGGGTCCGAGGATGAATTGTGGGTGCATCTGAGAGGGTATCTTGAGGAAATTCTGAGTTTGAGGCTGCTTGTTAAATGTGCTTGAGAGATGGGATAAAGGTATTCTCTGCTCTCACGGGAACTTGAGAGCAAAGGTGCAAAGTCTGAACTGGGTAAGGAGAAGAAAGTAATTCCTGGAAGGAGAGGAGCTCTGAATTATGGCAATAATAAAATGTGCACGTTTTTAAGCTAGTGCTTTGCAGGGGGTGAACAGATCATCAAATGGTCTGTGAAGTCAGTTATTTTAGATATAAGCATTAAATATCACTAAAATTTGACCAGGGCTCTCTGGGAGATTGAAGAAGGATGGATTCTTTCTTTGGTGTGCAAAACCAGTGAGTGATTAAAAGAAGAGAGTGTTTGTTACGTTATGATCATGAGACAGTGGCGACAAGAATCTGCAGTGACAAAGGAGTAAATAAAAGTATTTTGTCCAGTTTTTGCTAGCTTCACCTCCTGTACAGCAACAACAAAACAGAATAGACTGGAAAATACTAAGAAACCAGACCCAAATTTCAGATGGCTAAAACCTGAGAAGAAAAACTGTAGTTTTCTGTGTCCAGGAGCTCAGACGATCCAGGAATTCATTAGTATTTCTTTTTTTGTTGTTGGTTTTTTTTTTTTCTTAAAGATATATTCTGAAGCATTTGTCTTGGAATATTTTGAGTTGCTTGAGAAAACTATAACAGATTGGACCTCTACTTCACCATAAATAAGCTTTGATTTTTAGGAGTCGTTACTCTCAGGCAAAGCTCTTGATTTTTGTTGGTGATTTACTATAGAAATAAGGAAAATAACAACAACATTAGCAACAATAACTTCATCAACATTTTTATGATATTTCATAGATCTTGTCTGGGCTGAGATTCTCTGAGGTTTGTCTTCCAGTTTCTGTTTTTTTATTTGGACCACTGTTGTGTTCCATTTGCAGAAATGCATGGGAGGTAAATATTTATTTACTTCATTGAAGATGATTGTCCGTAAAGGACATTGCCTCAGCAAATAATAATCACAAGAGTGTAGGAAATCCTTGTCCTGTGCAAGATCCTTTAACAGTTTGTGTAACCCAGCATTGAGGGTAACATTTGAAACACTTGAACATTGAAACATTTCACTTGATAGTCTACAAAAGAAAAAATACCATTTTCAAAACTGAGCTCCAGATAAAACTCTGTCAGTCTCCATTTAAAAAGAGAACCCAGTTAACCAAGTAAGAGTTGCATATTTTACAAGCTGGCTCAGGAATACCAGGAATATTGATTGTGGCACAAAGCAAACTTGAGCACCATAATTTCAACTTTCACTGCATTTCTTTGCTGATAAACATAAATTTTTAATGACTGGTTTGTGGATTGTGAAGCAAATGAAGCATGAACAGTCAAAAGGGCAGGGAGGCATCTTGCTTCCAGTCAAGTCTCCAAGGATGTCCCTCTAACTCAAACCCTGCCTTGTATGCTCAGTGCAATTGATAAGAAGGAACAGAAAATTCCCATTAATTCCATAAATCTTTGTGGTTAAGAATGTTCATTTCTTTGTTTTTATTCCTAGATATCAACGAATGTAAAGTGTTTCCTGGCATGTGTATGAACGGTAAATGTAGAAACACAATTGGAAGTTTCAAATGCAGATGTAACAGTGGATTCACTTTAGATATGGAGGAAAGAAACTGTACAGGTGAGGAAGCCCTGCATTTTCCACAGTTTTCCTGGAATCATGGAATAGTCCTGGTTAAAAAAGAGCTGAAAAGACCAACTCCTCCAACCTGTTGTGGGTAAAGGGAGCCCAGATGAGATTACCTAGCACCCTGTCCATCTTGGAAGCATCCAGTGATGGGGATTCCACCACATCCCCAGGGCTTTTTAAAGGGACTTGCTCTTGTGGCATAGTGTGGTGGTCTAAAAACCAATGCCATTAATTTCCTTCAGTTCCTAAGAGCTTAATCTTTGGACAGAATGGTCTCTCAAGTTTCCCTTTAAGAAACTGGTTATTTTATAAATACAGCATTTTTAGCATTTTATAATTGGTGTTTAAAATGCTCAGGTCATGCTGTATCATTACAACCTCAAAAATCAATAAGAATCACCAGCAAAGTCAAGTTTAATGTTCTAATACAGAGATTATCTTAATTTATGTTTCTTACTTTCTGGTCATTGTATTACCAAATGAATTTAGAGACTGCAAGTTAATTTTCATTTAGATTTGATGGCTGAGGACACACAAGAGCACCTCAGCAATTCTGACACAAGTGCAATATTAACTCAGGGGGATACAGACATATGAGTTTAATTTACGAGTTTAGGATTTTGTTCTTTACTGTCTGGAAAATCTGAAGATAAGCTTGACAGTTCTGTGGCTGTGAGGACTTGGATGCCTGCATTGTGGGTGGCTCTGTGCTGAAAATGGAGGAGGTTTTGTTACAACATACAGGCGTCCATGAGTGTGTCTGCATAATAACTACAAAGTGTGGGTGGTAAGGCATGTTCACTGAGGTTGGTCTGGATGCTAATGTTGCCCTAACTGGTGATTTCCTTGTTTTTATAGTGATTGCATTGATGAAGAATGCATTTAACAAACTTTATTTCTAAACTAACCAGAACAGGTCAGAAAACTCCCTGCAAAAGCTTTTTTCCCATCTGTTCTGTGGCGATGAAATTATTCCACTGAGCAGCTGTAGAGAAACAGGTTTTCTTAAATAGATGACCTTTTTTCCTTGTTTTAAATCAGCAAGAAATTGTTTTATAAAGCTTGTAGGAGCCCAGATACTCATTAGTATCTCAGATCTGCTGAGTGGGTCTGACACCTCCACACATCTGTGAGGACTGGGTGTCGTCACCCAGCAGGAACATGGACAGTGGCACAAAGTCCTCTCCTGCAACCCTGATCTGTTTCACTGGATCATATCCACATTAAAATTCCTCTTTAAATCTCTGACTCACTGCCAGTGTGATTTAAAAAGAGCTCTTCTGTCTTTTCTGCTATAGTTTTTCACAGTAGATTTCATTCAAACTTAACTAACAAGACAACCAGTGAGCTGTAAATCTAGTTTGATAGGAGCTAATTCCTAATGGAAAGGGGGCATGTAAGCTTATAATGCTATTACTGGATAAATATCTTCATCATTATCAAATTATAATCAAGAATACTGTAGTCACGGAGTCAGTTGATCCCTCTGTAAGAATGGTATCTCAGAATGTTTTACACTTAGTTATTTCCTTAATCTAATCTTAAATTACACTTAGTAGAAACAAACTTGTTACATAGTTTACTATGACCGGAGAGCTCTGTTGACACAGCCTTACCAATCCTTTATGAACTCCTTTCACATAATCAGATGTTTCTGTAATTTTTCTCTGTTGATTTGCGTATTGTATATGGTTTATGTAGACTTAATTTATAGTGAAATTTTTTTTTCTGTGAAGAGCAGGATAACCTTAAACTCAGTTTGGTTTTTCTACCTCTCCACTGCTGTGAAACAGACATTGATGAGTGCAGGATCTCCCCAGACTTGTGTGGAAGTGGTACTTGTGTCAACACTCCTGGCAGCTTTGAGTGTGAGTGCTTTGATGGCTATGAAAGTGGATTTATGATGATGAAGAACTGCATGGGTAAGTGTTGCCAGGATGCCCTGGAGTCTCCATTTGCTGTGCAAAGCCTGGCTGTTCTCTGAGCTGCCATACTGAACACTTCAGATGTGTCATTATTGTGTCTACATGAGTCAGATATGCAGTTTACAGAGACAGATAACTGAATTAAGTATATAGCCTTGCTTGTTCTTTATACTAATTGCTTATATCCTTAAGAGACACTTATTCTGTACAGATATTTTAGAATAGCAGCAACTCTTCACACAGTTCATTTAAAACTGCTCATGGGGTACCCAAATATTTGGTAAAGCTAGGAATAGAAAGCTGGAGTTTCAAAAGCAGCATCAATCCCTTTTCATTGCTTCTTCTAGAACTCCAGAAATTATTTTTTTCCTTTCCTGAAAAAAAAAAAAATTACATCTCTTTAATCTGTTTAAAGTTGTAAGAATAGGTCTGGAGACACTAAAAGGTGTCTAAAAGGCCACCTTAAAAAAATCTTGACTTAGGCTGCTGTCACCTTTGCTTGTTTTCTTGCAAATTGTGATGCTTTTAGACTTTTCCTGGAAGTCCAGAAGTGTGAGTGCATTCTCCACCTTGAACATATTTTGTTTGTATTTCTCTCCACCCACACCTGTAATGTTAGCTGGTTTTATCAAGTTTGTGAGTCAAATATTCAGTTTGCCTTTATGACTGTAGCCAGAATATTTTCCAGCCATACCATGGCATACACAAGAGGTACCAAACTGAGAATTTATCTAGGTGAAAACTGAGACACAAACATCCACCATAACTGCATCCACAGACAAGAATTTCACTGCATACATGAACAGGTGTCTGGTTGCCTTAAGCAATTAAAAAAAAAATACATACATCATATTAATGCATTGTTCTAAAAGGCAATGTCCAAAAATTTGCTGCCTTTGTGTCCCATGTTTTACTCAATATCTAATGTTAAATGATGAATTTCTGGTTTTCTTGAGAGAAAAAAATACCCATCTTTAGAGTTAATAAAGATATGTAATTTTTGTTTGTCCTGTTGCGCAGCTTGAGTAAATGAGCAACACCATGAAACAATTTGTTTTGTCACTTGTGGGCACTGGGAATTGCTTTTCTCTTTGTTGCTCCTTATGTATGCCCATTTTATATCTGCACATGATGGTTTCTTTGCAGATATTGATGAGTGTGAACGCAACCCTCTGCTGTGCAGAGGTGGCACCTGTGTGAACACTGAGGGGAGCTTTCAGTGTGTCTGTCCCCCAGGTCATGAGCTGTCACCATCACAGGAGGAATGCTTAGGTGAGTTTCAACTCAGGAAAATCATCTTCAGTTTGAGGAACAGTCTCAAAGGTGAGAGGTGGAGTCCCAGGAGTCTCTTAACAAATTAATACTCCTGCTTTATATTAGTGTATTCAAATCAAAAACTAAAAGCCTGTAAAATCCTCAGTGCCAGCAATGCTGTTGACTCCAAAGAAGAGTGTTTTATCAGGCCTCTTAGAGGTTATTTTGCAAGTGAAAGGACTCATGGGAGCAACTTTATTCAGTCACAAAAATGCGTTATCCTGTCTTGAAATGCATCTCTCCTTTTAGCCTATGAACTAAAATGATTAAAAAAAAGGAAAGAAAAAAGGGAAAAAAGAAGTTTAAAAAGAAGGATATTATCTCTGCAGCTTATTTTCTTGATGGAAAATGGCTGACTTGGTAATTAATGCCCGCAGCAGACTCTGCAACTACTGCTCTCAGACCTGAGTCAGAGAAGATAAATCTTTGAACACTAGCTTAAACAAGCTGTGCAGAACTCCATTCCTTGAATTGGAACATACCAAGAGCAATAAAAAAATAGAGTATACCTGAAAGCCACCAGTTTGCAATATTACCTCTGATTCTCCCTGGAACCTGAGCTGTTCAAAAAGCTGTTAAATGTTCTGAATTGCTACTGATACGGACTGTTCTTCCCCAGATGTAAATGAGTGCTCATTGAGTGACAGTCTCTGCAGAAATGGCAAGTGTGTGAACATGGTTGGGACGTACCAGTGCTTCTGTGACTCTGGCTACCAGCCCACTCCTGACAGACAGGGATGCACAGGCAAGTGTTGTGCACCTGCACATGGGGGTTTGTGCTTCAGTTTCTCTCCTTGCTTTTATTTCATTTCACACCTTCCTTTTTTACAATTAGCAGTGTCTGTTTTCTCATGTTCTTTGAGGCTTATTATGAGCTGTTGTGGAAATACAGAAGTATAAAGGAATTTAAAGAAGGTATAAAAAGATGGTTGCTGTAGTGAACTCTGCAGGATACTTTGAAATTATGCTTACTGTACTACTCCATTAAAATCAGAGGTTTGACCTAACAACCAGAAAATACACCTGGATTTCTTGATCAAGCAAGAAAAGCCCCATGCATTGATTTTTCTTTTTATCTTTCACTTTTTTCTTCTTATCATAGGCATCTCTTTAATCCTTTTCTATAATAATACTGAATAATGTAGCTTCCAGCACATCAACTCCTTGCAAAGGAGAACAGCAGTACTGGAAGGGTTTTTTATTTGCTTGTTATGGCTCTTTTTTAAAAAAAACACAAATTTGTGGTACATTTCAAGCTTTAAATTTCTCAGGGTTTCCCTCTTTTTCCTTTCTGAACTTTTGTTTCTTGAGCCTTTTTTCACACCCCTAGCAATACACAGGAACAAAAGCAACATTTAATTTAGCCACTTGCTCCCACAGGTGAAAAAGCAGTTGGAAGAGAGTAAAATGAAAATCAGAGACAGTAGAATGAGAATAAAAATTCAAAATGAAGCTACTGATAGACTTCTTAATGTAAAATGTAAAGGGATTATGATTTTTTTCTTAAAGAAGTAGACTTACTGCTACCAATGTTGCTTCCCCAGATATTGATGAGTGCATGATAATGAATGGAGGCTGTGACACCCACTGCACTAACTCAGAAGGCAGCTATGAGTGCAGCTGCAGTGATGGCTATGCTCTGATGCCAGATGTCAGGACATGTGCAGGTAGGTTTTTGCACCTGAAAAACTCCAGCTTCACATCTTTCAGCCAAAATCAATGTGGTGTTCCAGCCCATCCATGCCAGAGTGACAGAATTATTATCTGCTTTTTCTTTTCCCCTCAGATATTGATGAATGTGAAAACAATCCAGATATCTGTGATGGTGGGCAGTGTACCAATATCCCAGGGGAATATCACTGCCTCTGTTATGATGGATTTATGGTTTCTATAGATATGAAAACTTGTGTTGGTGAGTAGCTGTGTGCACCAAATTTAGTGCAAGTCTTGAAAATTCTGGAGCTTTTGTTTCAAGATGTTCTTCCTACTGCGTCCTTGGAAGTGGGTATTGAAATTATGTATACTATAAAAAAAAAATCTGCATGCCTTTTGCTAAGTCCTTAACAATAAACCAGGCCCCATAGTTAAGAAACATCAGTGTGATTTTACTATAATGGAATATGTGTACTGAGAAGGGATTAGTTGAAGGGTGCAGAAGGGGGCACTTCAAAAATTTTTCATTAGAAGGAAATTATTATATGTATGTTTTAAGAAAATTATTTTACATTATTCCGGTAAGGAAAAGTTTGCTTCACATTGCTTTAATTATCATTCCCAAAAAAGATGGAAACAAATGGTATTTGTTTTACCACAAATCAGAGGTATTTAGACTACACATTTATCCTTACTTGTTTTAGAGAATTTACACAATAGAACAGCTGAAATATATTACGACCTCATATAGTAGGTATTTTCACCTGAAATAAAATGTTCCAAAATTACAATAATGTCCAACTAACAACTAATTTATAATTACCTACAGATGTGAATGAATGTGATTTGAATTCCAATATCTGCATGTTTGGGGAGTGTGAAAACACCAAAGGCTCCTTCATTTGTCACTGTCAAGTTGGGTATTCTGTCAAGAAAGGAACCACAGGGTGCACAGGTAAAACAGATTTCCAGTGGATGTGTCACATGCTTTGGTTGGCTTCCAGGTACAATAAATGCACAAGTGTTCACACACGAGAGAGAGGTTGGTATCTGTAAATAATTAAATATATATATGTATCTGAGTGTTTCCATCTGCTATCATGTGCCAGAGTTTTAAAGGGAGTGTTCCTTCACCAGTATCAATGCTGGAGGCCCCCTACAAACTAATTTTCAAGATTTTATCAGCACAGGTTGTGTGAGCACCCATGTTTCAGATCATGGGTTGGGGTGGCAAGGCTGCAGTTGTGTTAGAATTATTTTATCAGTGCTCATTTGCCACATGTACCTGGAGGGTGAACTCATCTCAACTCAAACTGCAGGAAATGGCCATGTGGTCTAAGGAAAGAACAAGAGGAAAAATGAAAGTAAACAAAAAATCCTTCAACCTTTGCCAACAATTTTTAAAGTTCTGCAGTCACTCATAGTCACTCTACAAGTTCCTGTGATATTTAAGCAGTACATTTTCTTTTGCATGCTCTCAAGAATCCAGGCTCATCTAGAAGAAGCTGACAGAATTTCTCCTGCAGTTTCATGTTTAGGAATCTGTTCTATAACTACTACAGCCCTCGCTGTATAATTATTTTTATAACTGAAAGGTGGCTGTGCACCCAAAGGCCTCATCCCAGTTTTAGACATTAAAAAGGTCAGCATATTTCGTATTTCTGGAAAAGAGCATTAATTTCAAGCTGAAAAGCAGTTAGAGGAAAGTGGACTGGTTGCCATGTTTACAAACAAAGAGCAAAAATAGAATGCAATTGTCACTCCTTTTTACTAATACAGAATACAATAGCTTGCTTCAATTATTCTATGTTCATAAACATTTGTTTTTTAAAGGACTAGAAACCCTCACAGAGGAAGTATGTAAAAGGGACAGAATTTTTAATATTATGATGTAAATACTGATAGTTTGTTTTGTGCTTGTAGATGTGAATGAGTGTGAAATTGGAGCTCACAACTGTGACATGCATGCCTCGTGTGTCAATGTGCCAGGAAGCTTTAAATGCAGTTGCAGAGAAGGTTGGGTTGGAAACGGCATTAAGTGTATTGGTAAGTATATGGAAAATAAAGATTTTTTTCTCTCTCCCTGCCCTTTTTTTTCCCCCCCTTTTTTTCTGAAAGTATATAATGTGACTGTATGATTAGTCCATTAGAAAAAAAAAAAGAATTATTCCTCTGTCTGCTGCAGCCTGTGTAAATGTGTATGAAAGATTATGTTTCACAGATTTGGTTTTCTAAGAAAAAAAAACATGCAGAAATGTAATGCTGTAACATCTTACTGAATTAACTATGTATTTTACAAAGTTTATATGCAGCTGCTATTAGAATGTGCAAAAACCGACAAAAACCAGAAATTAAATGGATTTTGTTTTATTGTTTCCTGTCACGTATTTCCAGTCCTTCAAACATTTTTTTGTGAATTTCTTGTAATACATCTGACTTACAGACCCTGGTATAAACCAGATTGGGACTGGAGGGATGGAAAACCTGTATCTGCTTTTGCTGGGCTGGTGTAATTTTGTATGTCCCCTTGCCTTCATGTTTCAGTTTGCTGGGTAGAAGATTGTGATACTTGCTTTTTGTTTTGAGAACATTTTGGGATCTGTGGAAGAGGAGCTTCATTTAATGATTAAACTTTATTGATGTAATGTGCTAAAAAAAAGTACCATATATGATTTCTCATTTCTTTTTTTTTTAATCTTTTTTTTCTTTTTTCTCATACATATTAACATCCAAGTGAATAGCTTGCATCCACCCTCATGGGGCTGCATCATTTTCACTTGTATTACTCGAGGAGACTTTTAAATAAGTGGCAGATTTTAACCTCACTACATTTCTTCAGTTCAGTTTCTAAAATTAGTTTTTTGACTAATTAGCTTTTAGCTAGTTAGTTGGTTTTTTAACCAAAAATTAGGCTTTTTACAACTAATTTTGAATTTAAGCTCTTGAACAGGACATTAACATCCAAGTAATGAGTCAGCTGAATTCCATCTGTTGCTCAGAAATATTCTGCCCAGGACCACATGTTGTAATTTAAAGGAAATATTAAAATAGAGTCACTATAGATTAACCCTGTATCGTCTAATAAAAAATGTGTGCTTTTATGGAGACATAATCATGCTTGCAGTGGTGCTGGTTCTCTTGCCAGTTAATTGCCAGCCAGTTTTCTAATTGCTGTGCTGCTGGCTGCACTTTTTTGACCCCAATGTGCAGATCTTGATGAATGCTCCAATGGGACCCAGCGGTGCAGCACCAACGCCCAGTGTGTGAACAGCCCGGGCTCCTACCACTGTGCCTGTGCAGAAGGCTTCACTGGAGATGGCTTTACCTGCTCTGGTAAGGAGTTTTTGTCACACCTGACTCTTATTTGTTGTTCTCTTGTATGGAACCTTTGTGAATTAGACCTAGCCCGCAGCGCAAGACAATAAATGTGAAAATGTAATTTAAGATCAAGATGCTTCCTGTCTGCATAAAAAATGGCGTCAGAAGCACCTGATTTGTTCTTTTGATTTGTGTGCCACTTGGACTCACTGGATCCATTTTTAGGGGGAAATTCCTGTCTGCTGCTTCTTCCTCCACTCATCACCATGACAATTACTTGGAACATGCATGTCCTGCTTGCAGCAATGCCTCTAGTCAAGAACACCAAATGCCAGCTCTAATACAGTTCCTCTTTCTAGCATCATCTATTTTCCATCACTCTATTAGTAGAACAGGATGTGATCATTAACATAGGACTTTTTCAAAAAAGAAACAAACTGCTGTTAAAAAACATTGCCTGTAATCACTGCATTTAAATTTGTAGGTGAGAATGGATATTGTTATTCACACAGAAACTGACTCAAAATAAACTGCCACGTATGATACAAAGTATAAAGGTTTTATATTAAATATTAATTACTATGTCTTGGGCTACTCTGCTCTTTATCACTTACAGAATGGAGATGTAATATTATCTCTGCTCTCAACTTTTAACACATCCTGTATTTGGTCAGCGTATTTACAGGTCTGAAGAAACACATCCTGATGATGGTAAAATTCCTAGAAAATTACTGCGAAAGTATTCATTATTGGCTAGGTGGCTAACTACAAATAAAAACTAAATTACACCTTAGAAACAAAATTTTCTGATTAGTAGTGTAAAGTTTTTTATTCGATAACAAAGACCGTCAAATTTTACTTGGTTTTTGTATTCAGGTTTTTGGTTTATGAGCACAAAGTTTTATCCTACATTGAGCTTCTGTGTTTCTTTAAAAATCAGATATAGTGCTAATCGTGGACTAAGAAAATGAAGAAAGCATATAAAATTTTTTTTGGACAATCATAAGCATACCTGAATTATCACTTCTTATAACTTATCACTTCTTATGATGACAGTGGTGAATGGTGAATGCCCTCCCTTGCCATTCTCTTTCTTTATAGCTCTTTTGGGGTATACATGTATCCTGATGTGCAAGCAGTACTTGTAATGTTCCTCACGCTTGAGGAATATTTTCTAAAATGAATGTGATAATAATTTTCTATGTATGATTTAGGAAAATTTGCCTTTTGAACATTTTTTCTGTCAAAATTGCATAGCGGTACATGCAAAGTTTTGACTTTTTAAGCAATGCATTTAACTTACTTGTCAAGATAGTAGTACTGAATCTTAAGTTTGCATTATTAAAAAAAAATTCATCTATTAATGAAAAAAAAGGAGTAAGGAATTGTGGCAAGGTGAAGGGAATAATTTTGGAAACTGTGTTTGCTTTTCTGCATTCATTCAATTTACTTCAGGGTATCAAACATTCTGTTTTATAGCTTCAATGCTTAACAGCGCTATTATTTTGAACATCAAGATGTATTTACGTGTATTTTTTGCTGGTGAAACCTGTAGTTCCAGAGAGGTTTTCCTGTCTTCCACAGATGTTGATGAGTGTGCAGAAAATGTCAACCTGTGTGAAAATGGGCAGTGCCTGAATGCCCCTGGCTCCTTTCGCTGTGAGTGTGAGATGGGCTTTACTCCTGCCTCCGACAGCAAATCCTGCCAAGGTGAGCTGCAGCTGCTGCAGCCTCAGCTCTGTCCTCTGAGCTGGGGCTGGCTGCTCTAAAGCAAGGAACAAGCAACAGGACCTCAGCCTAAATGAAAGCAGAGAAAGCACCACGTTTCACATACAAGAAATTTCTTCCGTGTGAGTTATGTTGGAAGGTTGCTTTCATCTTTTTTTAGGATGTTTTCCTGGCCTTCATTCGTAAATCCCAGAGCAGAGGTTTGCCTCAGAAAATTTGTGAAATATTTTTTTAGATTCCTTTTTGTCACTATTGGATAGTGTATAGAAAATCCTGTGTTATCTTTCTAATCCAGTTCAGCTTCTATTCCCTATTGTGTTCTTACACCTTTTGTTGTTGTTGTTGTTTAATATGACTGTATAGTAGATGAAAGCATTTTAGCTAGCTCCCCAAAGCTGTTAATTTATTTCATATTTAAAGTTGAAAACCACATAACATCTTTGGACACTAAAATTCTTGATGAGATATGAAAAACAGGTTTCAAAATTTAATTTCTAAGTTCAGTCCAGAGTGTGGCATGTTCTAACATTCAGGTGTACATGGATGAATCAGACTTCAGAATAATTCAGGTGCTTCTGAGGATTTACCTGTGCCACTGCATAATCAGACTTGTTAATTATTATTAAGTACTGTCAATCATCTTTACTGAATTTCTAGGTGCGTCTCAGTCATATCACAGTGGTGCCAATGGTCTAATAAAAATCCCCTAATACAGACCCAAACTATTGCAGCCAACCAATGTTTTGAAAAACAATGTAATTCTAATTTTCTAATTTTTGGGCCAATGCGTTGAAGGATTTGGGTCCAACGTTTGAAGGGTTTTGAAGAAATGCTTGATATATTGCTGTGAATACAGCAGAGATCTGAAAGCATTCCATTGATTAGATTGTGCTGTTGGAGAAGTAAAATATCTGGATATTGAATTCTTAAAAGAACTTATCTTTCATTTCTCTCTTTTTAAAAGTTAATATATTAATTTGTCCTCTAGAAAGGAGTGTCCTTGGTTGATTTCTACAATCAAGGGGCAAAATCCAGTCTTGATTTAATGAAATAATTGTAATACAAATTATTAATTTCTTCAGAAGTCCCTTGAGATTTAGCTTCCCAATGACCTGATTTGGAGGTTGTTTCATGGCCATACTCCAGGTATTTAGAAATTTTATTTTCCAGATTAAATTGACTTGGGACTTTTGGATGTTTAAGGATTCATTTTCCCTTAAAAAATGTGTCTCTGAACATGCCCTCAGAAGTTAACCTTTCTCATGTGTTACTATAAAGAGACATTTTATCACTTTTCAACCTCTGGCTGAGATAATCCAGGTTAAAAGTAGATATTTTATTACTGCAATAATTTTAATACCGCTTTTGCACATCTTGTGCAAAATTAGTTCATCAACAGAGTACTGTACTCAGAATTTCAAATTAAGATTTTGCTGTGCTTTGTAAAATGATATTAATGCTTTCCACTTCCCTGTCTGTGCTAAAAATAATTCACTAATACGTGCCAGAATTGCATTTGCCTTTTCCACAGCTGCTTTATTCTGGCAACTTAAAAAGTCTTGCTGTCTGAGAGTACATGGAGGGATTTTTTTTTTTCCAGTCTTATCCTACTTACTTTCAACTCAGAAGTCTCTTACAGTTTGTGCCTAAAGACATAGCTTTGCAGTCAGTGGTGTCAGTGTTCAACTCCTTTCTACACTGCAGCTGACAGAATCATCCAATTTTCAACTTGATTTCATCTTCAATTTAGATGAGCATGCAGGCAGCCCTTTGGATGCTTTTTAGCTCATCTCTGTGTAGTTACTACGTAGCTCTTTCAAAGTGGGCTTGAGAAAAATCATAGATAATTCTTACTTCCTATATTCCTATATTCCCTATATTCTTCCTCCAAGGTGATATGACTGTTGATGCCTACACACTCTCTTTCTTATTATACTTTCTTTACAATTACAAATTCACAAATACAAATTTTGTGTAGTGTTCTACACAAACTCAAAAATGTTACTTTTTTAAATATTTTGTGTGTGTCTCCTCTTGCTTTTATAGTGGAATGACACATAATAACAACAGCAGCAATAATAATTGCAATGATGTGGTAATGCTGTGTAACTTTCTGGTTTTAATATATTCCTTCAGACACAGATGAGTGCTCCTTCCAGAATATTTGTGTGTTTGGCACCTGCAATAATCTCCCAGGAATGTTTCGTTGTATCTGTGATGATGGCTATGAACTGGATCGAACTGGGGGAAATTGCACAGGTAAATCACTGCTTTAAAGAAATACATCAACAAAAAGGGTGGCTTCTTAAATATGCAAATGGTCAAAGTTTATTTGTAGTCATTTGGTGAATTATTAATAAAATTTTCCTTTAGTTTCAGCTAAAATTCACTTGCATTTGAAACTTTCTTGCTTTGTTGTCTTAGAAAGAAAAATTCCCCTTTTCTGTCCAATGAGCAGATTTATGAATGTGGATTTCCTATTTTAGATGTCGATGAATGTGCTGATCCCATTAATTGTGTTAATGGTCTTTGTGTAAACACTCCTGGAAGATATGAGTGCAATTGTCCTCCAGACTTCCAGCTGAATCCTACTGGAGTGGGTTGTGTGGGTAAGTGAAATCTTCCTGAGATATCACTTTAGAAATCACTGCTTTTATGCAAAATGAGATAGAAAAATAACTATTCCACAATTCTGAATATCCTGTTATACAGTTTTTCAGTGTTGTCTCCCTCGACATCAATAACTGTGAATGTTCTTGAAGTGCCAATAACTTCAAGAGCACAATATTACCTGAGTTCCTCCTTCTAGGTGTGAAATTACAGGTGAATGCCTGCTGTTCTTTGCTGATCGTGGTGTGCAGCTGTAAGCACAGCTTTTGATGTGCTTTTCACGTAGATAACCGTGTGGGCAGCTGCTACCTGAAGTTTGGACCAAGAGGGGACGGGGGCCTGTCCTGCAACACCGAGATTGGGGTTGGAGTCACTCGCTCCTCGTGCTGCTGCTCACTGGGAAAGGCTTGGGGGAACCCCTGTGAGACCTGTCCCCCTGTCAACAGCAGTAAGGAAATGTTCTCATGTTCTCCTAGTGCTGCATTAATTTAGAAGGGATGGAAAAAGAATTTACAGTCTTTTTCTGTGTTACTGTGCATTGGTTATTTGAGACAAGTTTCCCTGCCACTGTCAGAGGTGTGGACCTGAGCATCACAGACCTGACCTGGCCTTTAGTCTTCTGTCACTGACTTGGTGCCTGTTCTCACCCTAATAAATCAGTGCTACCTTTAGAAAGCACTTCTCACCAGACCAGTTGATACTTTAGGTAGTTTTGGGCACTTTATTTTGCTCTTACTTTTCTCCCATTTAAAAGAAAAAAAAATTAAGAGATTTGCAGATGGGATAGAGTGCATATACCTGCTGTATGTATATGGTAGGGAAATAAATTAATTATGCTTAGAACTCAAATCATGGCTTTAATTTGGAAGGCTTCATTATTCTCAGATTGTTGATAACTGTTGTGTATTTATATCTAAGTCACTCATGAGTACTTTCAAAACTGTTACCTAATGATGGTTATCACCTTTGCAGAGCTTTGAAAGTCTTCAATGAATAATGCAACACAAATGTCAAGTATGTTGCTCTTTACAGCCTCATAATAGTAGGAATTCCAAGTTTAACACTTATCTTTATCAGTGGTATACTGACATTTCATATTAAAGAACTAATCAAAACAGAAGATATGTGCATCTGTAAGGACACAGTATGGAAAAATCAGTATTGTGCCTGCCTTAAGAGTATCTGAGATTATGGTTACAAAAGAAAGCAGAACTCCTTATCTTACATTGTTTTTCTTTTAATCTAATGCACTTGCTTTATTTACTGGTAATAGGTAAAAAAAGTAGAAACCAAATGACTGTAGAAAGAGCAGCCATTAAAGCCACAAATGACGTTTTAT
Source organism: Muscicapa striata striata (assembly GCA_030060385.1). Taxonomy (NCBI): domain Eukaryota; kingdom Metazoa; phylum Chordata; class Aves; order Passeriformes; family Muscicapidae; genus Muscicapa; species Muscicapa striata. Next base: position 302,632 of record JAREIS010000405.1, on the reverse strand, counting down.
GATTCTGTTGTCATAATTTTATTTTTTGTGACACTGACACCTTGTCTCTTTTATGCCTTACTATAGCTGAATACAATACTCTCTGTCCAGGGGGAGAAGGATTCAGACCAAATCCTATCACTATTATTTTAGAAGGTGAGTTTCTTATAAATTACTGTGATGACTAATAGTAATAATAATAATAATAATAATAATAATAATAATAATAATAATAATGGTTCATCTTTGAAAAGGAGCTGCATTTTTCAGAAATCATTATATTTAGTGCAAATCAAAAACCACTGTTAATGTGAATTGGGAAACAACATGAATAGGCACACAGCAAAAGAATATTGGAGAAGTCCAACACCATTTCAGTAGGAAAACTATTTTGTGCATACCTTTTGTGTGCTTCCTTACTTTAACTGGATTTCAAAATTGGGCCCTGAAGGATAAGTCATTTATGAAAATTACAGCTGATCAGCAGAAGGTGCAAATGTCAGGAAATATTCATCAGACAAAGCAGCTCTGGTTCCAATAAATAGGCAGAAGTGAGGAATTAGATGCCAAATTCCTGTAAACAGCAATGGAACATTTGGCTTAACAAGCTGAAACTGCTCCTTAAGGGCTGTTTGAATGGAAGAGAGTGAGCATCTTATCCATGCATTCCTGGAGAGCAATTTAGAAGCCAAAAACCCCAAAAGAAACCACAAATGACAGTTCAAAGCTACTAGTTGGCAAAATGTCAGGGTAGTACTTAAATTCTCTTCTTTCTTTTTATTCTGGAATGAAAATACTGTGAGGTTGTGTTTTTTTCTTCTTTTTTTCAGACATTGATGAATGTCAGGAGCTGCCAGGTCTCTGTCAAGGTGGAAATTGCATCAACACTTTTGGCAGCTTCCAGTGTGAATGCCCAAGAGGTTACTACCTCAGTGAAGAGACAAGAATCTGTGAAGGTTGAGTCCTTTGAACCCCCTCCTCTGTCAGGGTGCAGTTATTATGAAAACCACTAATTTTTAACCTTAAATCCATAAGTGGGCATGGTACACCCTGCCCTTACCTAGAGTCTTCCCTAAAACCATTGTCTTTGGCACCAGTGATCCAATTAGCACAAAGCATGAAGTGGAACAATTGGATATATTAATGTTTATTTTAGGTATTACACCTCACACATGTGTATTCAGTAAACCAAGGGGGTATTGATGATTTCTGGCTTCTTGCTTCAACACCTTGTATCCTCTGCAAGTTTTATGATGCTCCCTGCATTTTGGGTGCGAGCAACAGTTTAATTTATTCAATATGAAGTAGAATTCATACTGGTTTTCCTTCTGTGTTTGAGATTTTTCAGAACTGTTACAACCAAAATTGTAAATTGACCCAAAAACTAAAAAGTGACTAACCCTGCTGTGAGAAGATGTTAATGTCTTTTGTGAGGTTGATTTGCTCCTATTTCAGTGGCAAGTTCAAGAGCTTTTAGTTTAGTTAGTGTGTTGTCTTGCACTTATGAGAACTGGGGCTAAACTTAGAGGTTAAAATCAGAGCTTTATTTTTCCAAGCTATTGTTTAAATGAAGCATTTCAGTCATCTCAGCGTGGTTTATTATGGTCATATTCCTCAGAAACATTTTCTTGGATTTGGACCTCTTCTCCCTCATCAACTGCAATGCTTTTTCCTTGGTCTCTAGATATTGATGAGTGTGTTGCACACCCTGGTGTCTGTGGTCCTGGCACCTGCTACAACACCTTGGGGAACTACACTTGCATTTGCCCACCTGAATATATGCAGGTGAATGGAGGACACAACTGCATGGGTATGTGAAATGTCATTTTTACTAGAAATGCAAGAATATCAGACTGCTTGAAGGCCAGACCCTGTGCTTTATGTTTATTTTGACTATTTCTAGCTCCCAGTTGGTGTCATGTTGCCAGGAAAGAGATCCCTGTGATTGGCATGCAGCATTCAAGGGCTCTTACTCCCTAACAGGGCTCACAGTTCACTGGTTTGTTCTAGCTGATCATTTCCAAATGGTGGGGTTTACCATACAAATGGAGATCTCACAAGTTTCTACACTGTGTTCATGATTTCTTAGGAGTTTGCCTGTTCCCCCTTTGTGTCTTTGAATGAAAACAGAAGATATGTCATATAAGTCCGAAACAAGAACTGTGGATTACATCAATCCTTAAATTACTTTAAATGCCTGTGTTTATGTTGCATTCAGAAAACAGAGTTAATGAAGCATTGTCTGGTTTGGTAGGGGGTTGATATTTACATAACACCATAATTATCATGATGTTGGTTACTTCATAAGTGCTTCTTTTCTCATATCCAGACATGAGGAAAAGCTTTTGCTACAGAAGCTATAATGGAACCTCCTGTGAGAATGAACTGCCTTTCAATGTGACCAAAAGGATGTGCTGCTGCACATATAATATTGGGAAAGCCTGGAACAAACCTTGTGAGCCATGTCCAACTCCAGGAACAGGTAAAGCCTTCTGTGGTCACCCCATTTTTTTACTTTCTTTGGTTATCTGCTACTTTGACCTAATAACTAAAGTTAACATTTCATCCCAAAAAAACTTTTACTGAGCAGTAATACTGGTATTGCAGGTACTGGCTGACCAGAGTTACGTCCTGTCTAATCTGTCTTCCAGGATAATTAATTTAGGAGAGTGTGAGTTAGTTCTTGGTAGTTGGAGACACATTTATCCTGATAGTCCTAGTCTGTCAGAACATCAAGATTGGGTTTCATGCTCGGTGTAGGAAACCTTTCTAGATTTTTCAGCTGTGTCTCACATTTGATTCATGATCTGCTTGGTTGCTTTTACGTTTCCTCTACTGAAGGTGACTGAACTTGAAAAAAATTGCTTATTAAGTAGGGCATTGCAATGGGAAGTAAAAAATTCTCATTTGTAAATGGAGGTAAAAATAATAAAGGACAGTTCATTTCCAGTCAGTCTTTATAGAATTGATTTCCTGTAATAAAGCACCCCTGAAAGCTCAACTCAGAAAAGTCATTGATGGGAGAACCACCAGCTTATTGAAAGACTGACATTTATTGAAAGATCTTTTACATTTGAAAAAAAGAGCAAAGATGCTTAGATAAAACTAAAAAACTCACATGCCTGTTTCATACAAACACAGTTTATTGTTTAATTGCCCCAAGTTTATGGTTTAGTATCACTAAATCTATATCTCTGATGCTGTGATTTAAAAATCATTTGTGATTTTAGTGTGAAGAATGTATTACTTCCATTCCAAGTGGTTTATCCTGGTGATATGAGGTAAACAACAGATAATTTAAGAAAGATTTTCCCTCCCAGTAAAGAGGACAAAAATAGGACTGAAAAAAACCCAGTCTTTTTCTTTTCCTTCTTAAATAGGAGGAGAGAGAATGAAGGAATGCTCCTAGCAGTCAGGAATGGGAAATGGAAGAAAGCTTGAGAGAGGAAATACATGTTTGCTACCACAGAGACCTCATTAAATTCTTTCTCATAGTAATTTATCTAAATGTCTTACAATTGTCATCATGGTGACAACATGATGAGAAAAGTACAGCAAACTGCTAGCAGGGATTCATGCAATTAATGTTCTTGGGTAGAAGAAAGAATTCTCCTTTCAGATTAGTGACGCTCAAATTCTCAAAAACTTCTGCAGCTTTTAATGACTTGTTAAAACCAAAATTGCTTGGTATTGTGCAAGGAGTTATAGGGTTTAAATATTTCCTAAAATATTTCCATATTGCCTTTTAGCTTTTTTAAATGACTTTACTGTTTTTGCAGGCATGGTTGAAACTTTTTCATGAAAAGTTTCTTGTGTTAGGGATCAAACTTCCAAATGGAAATGGTTGAACAGCTACATTTATGTTCTATAATCTGTTGTTTTGCAATCTGGGTGGGGGCTGCACATCAGAGACAGGGGTTGGGGTACACTGACCCTGACCACGTCACCAGACTGAGTCCAGTGCTCATTAAGAGCATTATTCTGCCCTGATGAGGATTGTAAGTGAGCTTCACATGTCCATGCATTCCTTTTTTTCTTTTTTTTCGTGGTGAACAGAGCTCCTTCTTCCTTTTTCTCTGTTTATGCTTAGCAGTCAGTCTCTCTTTGGTGACTTTAGTAGTAAAGACTGTTTGGTTTTACACATTATACAGATCATAACTATTAGCTATAACTATTGAGACTTTAATCAGAAATAATAGGGTTTTTTGTTTGATTTTTTTACCTGAAGAAGTGTAGAAAGCTGCTTCACTGTTAAGAGGTAACAAAGAATGTACAGAACTCTTTCTTGGTTCCAGGAGTGCCTGATCTCAATTTTTTTCCTATTATGTGACAGATCTTTTAGTCCTAAAAAATAGTATAGTTGTAAGTGTGTGGGATTCTGAAATCTTTTTAAAGTCATAGATGCAAGGCCAGGCTTCTAGAAGGTAAATTTCTGGCATGTTTTTGTGTGGATATTTTGGCACTTGGTGTTTAAGTTTCATACCACCCTTACCTAATTAAATACTCTATCTCTACACAGTAAAAACCTGGTGGGGGGGAAGTGTGATAAACTGAATTCAGTGAAATTCATGAACCATGGAGGTAGCATAATAGAACAAAAGAGGTCCTGCAACCCTTGGAGCTTCTTCCTCATCCTCCCAGACCTGATGTTATTTATCATGGGAGCAGGAGGTCACTGCCCACTTGGACAGGGTAGTGAGCACAGGGCTCTGTTTTTGTCTGATATATTTACTGACAGGCTTAGTGACAGCAGTAAATGGCATAAATCTCCTTGCAGAAAAGAACTAAGTTGCTAAGCCTCAGATCTTGCACATAAGTAGAAGATGAAATATATTAGTCTATTAAATCTTTTTAGTAGCATTTATTAAAGATATATCTATGAAAAAGCAGTAAATTGCTGGATAGTAAAGCACTGTGGTAGACAGCTGTGTAGCCCTGTACCCTGTACTGCAGGAATAACCTGGGTGACCATTTAGCAGCCATTAAAAAATAGGACACAAGAAAGGAGAAAATACTGGTGTTCATATATACTGTATTCTGCTTGGCTTAGAGAAGTGACTAAGTATGTCTGAATGCAGGAAAAAGATTTTGCCAAATATAATTCTGAACAATGATTAACTAAATTTGCTAAAAATGAGGATATTTGGTCTAAAGGAGGCAAGAATTATTCCATTTATAATGGTAGTTAAAATTTTCAGAATCATGAGCTGCTGAGGAGCTGCCATTAAAAAATGTAGATAATAAGAAACTCAAACTACAGCCAGTAAAGGCTATTATGGCTCCAGATTAAAGAGCATTACTTGCAGGAATACAGAAGCAGCTCTTTATTTTTCTTTTTTTGATGCTAGAATAATCTGTCAGTATTTCAGGTTTAGAGAAGCATCAAAGTCAGGCTTCATACTCTTCCTTGTGTTGGGCAAAGAGGTTTCCTGTAGGTCCTCAGCAGCACCAACAGTGGGCCAAGCATTCATGAAAGTCTCCAGATATTAAAATTCCAGAAACTCTTTGAATTTTATGTCAATCTGATGTTTTTGTAAATTTTACCCACTTTTTAAAAGCATATTTCACTTTAACCTAATGCCCTGAATGTACAAATAACCTGCCACACACCTTGAAATGCTTCCCTGGCAGTAGTTTGGGAACTGAATATGGAAACATACTTTTTCTGAATAATTTGAATGCTGATATCATAGAAAAAGGTGCTGAATAGCAGCTGCATGGTTACTGTTTGCAAACTTCATTTAAACTGGTAGTGTCTTCACACTGGAATTGCTTCATTTCCCTCAAATAGGTATAAATTCCTCTGGCATTATTATGCAGTTTTGCCATGCTTATCATTGTAGGCCTGTCATTTTTTACATTTCTACCTAGATAAAAAAAATATTTCTGTAAATGTGTAGTAACTTTTTGTCTAGAGAGCACTGTTCTGCTGCTAAAACACCATCTGCAATAATTAATAGGATCCATGCTAGAAATTTTTCTCTGTGTGTTGCAAACCCACTCAATTTCAAATACCTCTCCTAGAAAACCATAAGTTAATTTATTTTGCACCTCACACCAAGCATTTCCCGTTCTCCAAGTTCAAAAAGAGGATATAGAAGGAGCATATTAAAAATTGTGGGGGTTTTGGAACATCTCTTTTTAATGCACAGTCTCCATTCTGCCTGAACAGTTCCATGGAACTAGTCTGCAGTTTAATTCCACAGAAAATAAAATAGTGTTGTGAAAGAAGCTTAGGTACTGGGAAATTGTATTTATTTCTCATATTTGGAAGTGCTGCTGTAGATTCTCACTACAGATGCTTATAAAGCAGGAATAAACCTTAAGGAGCTTTATTTATAAAAAGAAAAAACAAACAGAAAAAACCAAAGCAAAAAAATGAAAAAACAAAAAATCCCACCAAAACCTAACTGAATGGCTGCATTCTTAAATCAGACATTTACTTGTGTGCCAAAGTCTGCAAAGATTTGAGGAAAGTATGAATTACAATTTCAATTTGCATTAATTTATTGGCAGTCTGAAGCTTCAATGCAAGCTATAGAAGAGGCAATTGCTCTCCTGAATAGATTTGGCTTAAAGCAACTCTTTAGTAGCTAAGAAGAGTGCAAGTAATTCTTGGGAGGTTTATGCAGTCCCTGAAAATGCATTGCTCTCTATTTTGCTCTAGTTGAATTCAAGGGCCTATGTGGGAATATTCCTGGCTTCACTTTTGACATCCATACTGGAAAAGCTGTTGGTAAGTTTCACCAGTCTTATTTTAACTAAAACTTGTAGTACAAAAGGTTTTTGCACCTGCATAATGTTAACCAAAGTAAACATTTCAACTAAGGTTGTTGAATTTCATTTTGGAGTTGCAGTGGTGACATAAACTGAGACCAACTTTTATGTAAATTATTTGTTTGTTTGTTTGTTTGTTTTAATTTCTACATTTTGTTATGATATTTTGCTCACATGGCATCCTAGTTCATGATTTTGAGTTTTAATAGGTAAGATAAAAAGTTTTGCCTTCAAAAACGCTTTGGGACTTCTCTGCACATTTTAAGTTTTGCATCTTGGCTAATACTTAGCGTTGCTCTGTTTTGATCACTTCCTGAACTTCCTGTGCCATTTTCTCCATAATGGGCATATGTGTGGTTTTATAACCCATGTGCAGTTTCTGTAGATTGAAAGAAACATCTCAATTCAAATGTAAACACAGTGAAAATGAGAATCCTTGCACTGTGTAAAGACATGATGAACTGTAGTTAAAGTAGTTCCCCTGCCTTTCAGACATTGATGAATGTAAGGAAATCCCAGGAATCTGTGCCAATGGAGTTTGCATCAATCAGATTGGCAGCTTCCGCTGTGAGTGCCCCACTGGATTCAGCTACAATGACCTGCTCCTGGTCTGTGAAGGTGATTTGAAATTTGGCTATTTTCTCCTTAGTGCCCTTAACTTCTCCTAAAGGGGAGGGTAACATTTAATTCATGTGGCTTTCAAAATCTAAGAGACAGACTGTGAGTTTTTGTAGGGCTTGAGGTTATAAATCAGTTTAAGTGCTTGTCTTTAATACGGTTGCACTTGCACTTAATAAAATTTGTGATTGTTTTCTGTCAAGCTCCTAAATAGGTAGTCAATGCTTTTGTTTTATTTTACAGAGAAAATTAATTTCTTGTTCTTATAACTTCTCAAAGAAAAGTATCTCGGATTTTTTTTCCAACTTGTGTCCCTTCTGCTACAGTTTTAGAGGCAGAGATACTTGTAGAAGCTAATAGTTTTGTGTGTTGTAAAGTCAGTATGAGTTCTGTCATTTTTTGAGGATTTTGTGCTAACATGTGCAACCTAAAAATTTGCAAACTGTGCCATTTATTTTTTCAGTTCAAAGGCAAATAGGAAGTCTTTTTTAATACAAATATTTCTTCAGGCAGATACTGCAAATTTGCAAAGTGACTGTGATGCATGGTAAGCTGGATTTGTGGGATCCTCTTTCATCCAAAAGGTGACATGGGTGAAATGGTGCTGATTTTGCTTTTTGTGTGCATTCCCAGCACACAGGGCTGGAGGTCAGGCTGCTCGAGCTTTGCGGAGGACTGATGTTTTCCTCTTGCATAGGCAGATATTACAATGTAAATCTGAGGCAGGAGTGGTTTCTGATGTCTGAGCTCTTGGTGTTTCAGACATTGACGAGTGCAGCAATGGGGACAACCTCTGCCAGAGAAATGCTGACTGTATCAACAGCCCTGGGAGCTACCGCTGCGAATGTGCTGCTGGCTTTAAACTGTCACCCAACGGTGCCTGTGTTGGTAAGAAATCAGAGACTTTCCTCTCCTGCTTCTACCTCACCACTGGTATGCATGTGTTTCTCCCAGCATCCTTTATTTTCTCTTACCTTGTGCATTCTGCTGTTTTGCTTTACAGCCACATTTCTCAGTAAAAGTAAAGACAGGGTGATATTTTTAGAGGGTATGTTCTAAGTATCAGCCAAATCATCATAGTTGTTTTATCCTCAAGGTGTGTAGGCAAGCACTTCCTGTAAAATGAAGTTCTGTTATGATTCAGATTTACTTACAGATAATTTTGAATCTGGTTTTAATCGTAACAACGGGTTGTAAAAACATTATTGTGTAAAACGAGGATATAATGGAGGTCAATAATGTGCACCATCTGTTTTGTGTTTTTGTTATAGATCGCAATGAATGTCTGGAAATTCCTAACGTTTGCAGTCATGGTTTGTGTGTGGACATGCAGGGAAGCTACCAGTGTATATGTCACAATGGCTTCAAGGCATCCCAAGATCAGACTATGTGCATGGGTATGGAGAGAAAATACTTTTCTGTGTGTGGTTTCTTTGGCTGTGGGGTCTTCGCAGGGAGGAAGATGAGTCTTAATTTTTGCAGTAGGTTATGCTGTCATTAAAAAACTGACTCAGGCAGTTCTGGTTTGTTTCTTTTTTTTGTGAATAAAGTTTGTGAAGTTGTCCTTGGAGGGGACAAATTAGTTTGAGAAAAAAACTCAGAACAAAACAATGTGTTCAGAGATAGCTGCATGTTACTGAAGAAACATTTCCACATAAATGCATCATAGTGCTTATTTGACAGAGTTTTTTATAGGATTTATCAGAGACTGATAGAGCTTGGAGCTAAAAACACACATTTTTCAATGACATAAACCAATTGAGTTAATGTGTAATTTAATAAACAGAATCCCCCTTTTAATGTGACTTTATACTAATTTCATGTGAAAATGATGGTATGATATAAGAAATAAGATTGAACAATAAGAATGATCTTGTTCTTATAGTTCACACTCAGTTCTACAGGGTTTTAAAATGAAAAGGTGATGCATTTCAACTTTAAACAGATATTTAAAACCTATTCATATTGTAGTACATATTCATATTAGCCTAGATTCTTCTTGTGTTTAAACTAAATCACAGTTTTCAGATTATGAGAGGAGGGTATTTGGGAAAGTGACCTGTTTTGACAAAGCAAAATTTTGAAGAACTAGCAATGCCTTCCAGATCCCCATGAAACTCCAGAAATTACTGTAACACACAGCAGGAGACATTGAACTTTAGCCCCTTTTAAAGATGGATGTTTGCAAAAGTTTGTAAGCAGTGTTTGCAATTCTGGATGTGATCTTGGCATTATCCATTTACTTACATGAATTGAATTGCATTTTCAACAGTTTTTCATGGGCTCTGAGGTAAAATATGTACATAACAATTGATCATTTCAGGGCTGTGATGTTAATCAGTCCTGATCACTTGTATATGTTAAAGAAATTAAGAAATGTTAGTATGAAAAACAAGAAGACAGAATGCCCTCAGATAACTGCATATACACATTTATTTTCACATGTAACAGTACCTTTTATATTAAAATATGCACAAAATTACACCATGTGGTGTTTTCCTCTGTGTACTGAGAAGCTGTAAAAATCTGCAGCATAAACACAAAAAGTGACAGGAAAAGAGGGACCAATTTTAGGATTTTGCAATTATGCACAGCAACACATTATCCCATACCTGGGGAAACCAGTTCCCACATGCAGTTTGTCTCTCCTTGCAGATGTTGATGAGTGTGAACAGTATCCATGTGGAAATGGAACCTGTAAGAACACAGTTGGATCATACAACTGCCTGTGCTACCCAGGATTTGAATTAACTCGTAATAATGATTGTGTGGGTAAGAGACCTAATCCAGGCTTTTATTTTTGTTGCTGCTGGCATGGCATGCCAAGGAGGACAGGGTGTAGTTCAACAGAAGAGATGTCAGGGTGTGAAGAAAGTTAATTGAGTGCAGTAGCTTCTGCTGTTACCAGCACTAGAGGTTATTCCTTACTGTCATGTTTTAAACTAATCAAAAGTGTTTTTTAATTGCAGCCAATTGAGGTAATACAATGTTATCCTAAATATCTGGACTACTGGGGCAGCTTTAAGTTCACTGATGTTTTGATGCATCTCTCAACTCCTTTAGACTTCCTTGGTATTTACAGCACATCCTTGGCTACAGGCACAGCCCCCCCAGGCACCACTTGTTCTATCCCACCACCAGTGGTGCCTCCTGAATTTAAAATAATTCCTTTATTTCACTATTCTGCTTGACTCTTGCAAAGGATGAGAAAGAAGCAGGCCGGCAGTAAGAAAGCCAGGACAGCTGATCTGTAACCTGCCAGATCTGATCTCCTAAAAGAAGCAAAGTTACACAGAGCTGACACAGACATTGCTATTTCAATTCCCTATAGCACAGGGCACCAGAATATCTGATAAGTTTGGACTGCTTTAATTCCTGGGTTCTTGTGATAAAGCAGCCAGCATCCTGGGCTGAGAAATAGCCTCATAAATCTCGAGATCTTCTCCCTTTTGCAAAGCATAAGCAAAGAAAGAGGGAGGCTGCACACACAGAAGGAAGACACAGCAAAGTCTAATTGTTCCTTCAGTTTCAGGAGAGAACTAATACATCTTTTAAAAAGCATTTTAAATCCTCTTCTTGTCCAGGAAAGAAAATATTAAAGTAACAAGAATGTGCTGCAAAGTACAAGTTTTTCTTACAGCATGATGCTTGTCCAATATCCTTTTCATTTATTCTTCCTCCTCCATATTTTTCCTTATGCAGTGCTCCTTTAAGTCTGCATTACTGAATAACCTGAAAAATACCAAGCATTTTAAAATATCATTTTCAGAGCTGTTACAAAGGAGAAAATCATCCTGTGGAAAGCAAATTACATAGTCCAAATCTTGAGATTGACAGGGACTGGTTTTTAGGAGGAAATTTCAGTGCATACAGATCCAGATAAAATCCAAAACACCCCATGTAGCATTTTCTCCTCTGTTGGTAGATTTGTCGTCATACAGTCCTTTACTAGTAATTTACTATCTCCAGGTACTCTGAGGTAATGCTACAAGCCTGGAAATTGTAATACCATATTAAAAAAAAGTGGTTTAATTAGCACGGGCACCTTAATGCTCAAGTGAGAATTAATTTTCACCAACTGTCAGCTGATTGCTTGTTGCTACAAAACGTATCTTTTCCACAGAAACACTAAATATTGAAACTTGAGTGTGTATATAACATACTGTATGTAGTATACTGGGACTCAACTCTCACTTCCTGGGTTCAATTTTGATATGTTTTAATTTTTTTTTATCAGATATTGATGAGTGCAGTTCCTTCTTTGGTCAGGTGTGCAGGAATGGACGGTGTTTCAACGAAATTGGTTCTTTCAAATGTTTGTGTAATGAAGGATATGAGCTTACTCTGGATGGCAAGAATTGTGTTGGTATGTATGAAACCACATGATGTTCAAGTGGTTTGATGAGCTGAAATAAACTAATAGCTCCCATGCAGAGGGAAGCAACACAGTCTGACTATGTAAACATCAAAAGAGAATGATAGTGGCTCAAATGAAAACACAGTAGAAGTAACAGGATTTTTTTGGAATTACTGTTGGTCTTCAAGCAATTAATTGCCTTAAAAGAAGAAAATTAGTACAGAACCCTTCAGTCTTTTTCATGTTTTTTTACTGTAAGAATTACAAGATTCTAAACCTTTTGTGATTTCCTCCTCTCCCCGAAGATACCAATGAGTGTGTGGCACTGCCTGGTTCATGCTCTCCTGGTACCTGCCAAAATTTGGAAGGATCATTCAGGTGCATCTGTCCACCAGGATATGAAGTAAAAAGTGAAAGTTGTATTGGTAAGGCAAGTTGTAACTGTTATTACTGAACAATTTAATAATTTTTATGTGGTTCTAAGTGGGTGGAAAGCAGTTGTACACCCTAATGGTTGTGAATGTTTCCTGACTTAAAATCAAGGTGACAGTGAATAGGTATTAAAAGTCTTCAGGAAGAGGTTTAGAAAAGCAAGTCAGAATATTTTGTACTGTATAGTTGTCTGTTTTGAACATTGATTTCTTCGTTAATGCAAGTAAAAATACTTTTAAAAAAGAAGTATTTTTTTATCTTTCAGCCACTTTTGAAAAAATACAATTCATAAAACAGATGTGCTCACTGTATTTATATAATTTTTTACAGAAGGTAATTACTGGCAATCTGTTCATGAACTAAGCATTTGGTTTCAGAGGGAAATGAAGTTTAAAAATTTTGATAAAATCATGGCGCTTATAGGAACAATCAGTTAAATCAGTTTTTTCTAACAACTGTTCTCTGATTTTACGTTTTGTATAATGCCTCTCAAGTGCTGAGGTTCACAGTAGAAGGAGGATACAGCAGACCTGGCATCAGTTTTTGTGTTCTAGTTCATTCATAGAGGTCTCACTTAAAGCCTTGAATGTCATTCAGGAGCTGAATGTCATACACTGAACTAAGATTTGCTGTGGCAGAGAACAAGAAATAAATCCAAGTTACAGCTCCCTTTTCCAAGAAGGCAAAGCATGGGGTACTGTGAATTTTTTGGGCATTTAAGATTTGACTTACTGCCACCTAATCCGTGTGGTTGCAGGAACAGGAACCATTTTGAGCTTTTTGTCTTGAACATCAGGATTTATTTTTCCAAGACCCAGAGTTCTCTCAGCCATTTGTATCATGCCACCAATATTCAGTTTGCCTGCCAACTTCATGATTTCTTTTGGCAGCTGCTGACTCCATACTAGCAGTTATGTTTGAGGCGAATTCAAATCAGCTACAGTTCTAAAGTCATGAATATAAAATAATGAAAGCCTTTGGTTTTCAAGGAATGTTAGTGTTTATGGCCACTTTAGTACCTTCTCAGAATCCTATGGTTTTGAGAGCATCAGTGACTTCCAGACAGATTTTTGCCCAAACTGAATGGAAGGGACTTGCTTGCATTCTTTTGTCATTTTTCCATGTGTCCAGAAATTCTGAAGCTAGAGCTCCTAGGAAGTGCCCAGATTATCACATGTGACTGCACTAAAACTTAAATTAATATTTTGACAGCCCTTGCAGCAGATGTTCCCCATTACTGTCTACTGATGTTGTATGCAAACAGCTTTATGAGAATCCATGACTTCTGTGTGTGATGTGAAGGTTGGCAGTGGCTGATTGCTTTGTGAGCTCAAGGTGATTATATGCAGGAGAAACCAGAGCAACTGGGGCCACAGAAAAATTCTTAGCTTTCACCTACCCATGTGAGATATCCCCTTCCATTTTACAGGAGTAAAGGGGAAAGGACTGGTTTACTTCCAGAGTCTAATGACTAATCATCTACCCATAATGGCCACAGAAAGAGTCTTAGCACCAAACCATTCATTGCAGTAATAATGAGGACTTCAGAAGAGCAATTTTCCTTTTCTATGCAGCTGAATTGCTGAGTTTTGTGTATTAACAGCTATCACAGCATCTGGGAAATTATTTACCTATTTCTCTGAAATCAGCTGTCTTGGAATGCTTCACACAAAAGGAGCCTGTCCATGGGAAGCTAGTGCAGAGTTCAGTCAAATCCAGATTGTGGTTTGTCCATGTACCTAATAGCAATTCCTGAAAATGGGACTCAAGGTAGTATTTTTCAGAAGTTACATCACATAATCTGCTCCTACCTGATTTCTTCCATCGATCCACTTACATTTTCCAAATAATAAAGATTGTATTTCCATTGTTTTCTTTCCTGCTGAAAACAGGGTGGTTTCTTGAAACTCAGAACAGCAGAGAATTCAGTAAATATGGGCAAAAATGACACTACAGATTTGAGTATTCAACATCCACTAAGCTAATTTTTCATGCAGAGAGCCTTGTTCCTGCCTATACTTTGGTTAGGCTTGGTGTGGTTTTTATTGTAAAATGCTTACATAGCCACAGACTTCTGTCATGGTTCTTCCAATATTCCTTACTGAAAGACTCAAAAAACGTTGTACTTTGAAGATTCTTAAAATACATCTCATAATTTATCAGATTATAATAACCTTTAAAATTACTTTAGCAAGGTGGTTTATATATTTTTTTAATATTTGCAGAATTTAATAAGTTAAAATAAAGTTTTAAATAATAGATAGGAAAAATTAAGGCTCTCGTAATGCATTATTTTCCTGCTTTGTCTGTTTTCTGTATAGATGCTATTTGAGCTGCACAATTTTACAGGCACTTGAGATTTACACTAGATACTAGTACTTTGGCTTATGCTTTTGATAATTATTTAATATAATATTTAATTATATACTGCTATTAAAAATAAATCTTAATTGTCTTATAATAGTAATACTAATAGGTTGTAGATTTTTCAACAGAACAGGAATACATTTTAAATAACACAATGAGAGGGCAGTAAAAGCCTGTTAAATAAAAATCTGGGTGCATAAATACAATTAAAGGTGTCACTCTACTTATAACTAGCTATAGTCTCAGTCCCTCAGAATCTTGACAGGAAGCATAAAAAAGATACGCCTTTAATTAAAAGGAACTCCCAACATATAGATTTTAAAAAACAACCTTTGGATGTTTTATGCTTACAGAAAAATATTGTTCTTACAGGAAATACATTCTGAAAGCATTTATTTAATGTTTATATTTTGAGTATAATGAAGAACAGAGAATGGTACTTAGAACAGAAGGTGCATGCCAGTGGGAAACTCTGATTTGAAGGAGGCAGTGAGATCTACAGGCTGCCTTATCTCTTGGGCACTTTATTGGAAGCTGCTTCAGTTCAATCAATCAGTCAATAAATAAACAATCTTCCTTAATCTAGGAGTTCACAGCAAGTGAGGTTATGGTGAAAGTCTCTCCATTTCTTTACAGATATTGACGAGTGCAATGAGGATCCCAACATTTGTCTCTTTGGGTCCTGCACAAACACCCCAGGAGGTTTCCAGTGCATTTGTCCCACGGGTTTTGTTCTGTCTGATAATGGGAGGAGGTGCTTTGGTAAGTTCATGGACAAGGAATGTAATAAGTCTGAAAGATAACAGATACTCTGTAAAAACCCCTTCCAATTTGTATCTTAAAGAGGACTCCTAAGTGCTTTTTAAAAACTATGAAAAATACAGGTCTTATGTTATTTCTCCCAGGGCAGACAGTCATCATCTAACTTGGGAGAAGGTTTTAGCTCTGCATAACTGTATTTTCTTCTCCTAGATACTCGTCAGAGCTTCTGTTTCACCAACTTTGAGAATGGGAAGTGCTCAGTGCCAAAGGCTTTCAACACTACAAAGGCCAAGTGTTGCTGCAGTAAAATGCCAGGAGAAGGCTGGGGTGATCCTTGTGAGCTCTGTCCAAAGGAAGAAGAAGGTACATATTTAAAATTTAAATTTAAAGGAGCACATTGGTGTTGTACCTTTTGGTCATAAGAAAGAGAGATCTTTCTGGCATTCACTCTCAGTGGCTTTTTCTAGAATGATTTTTCAAGTCTGCAAAAGAAATAAAATTAACCGGAAGAAACCATAGACAAATACTGATTTCTTGGTTTTGCTTCGTAGAGACTAGTATCCTTTTTGGATGGCTTTAACCATCTCTTATGATTCTGTCTCTCACTTGCTGCTCCATTTTTAAATGAAAATGTATCTCTACAGTTGCTTTTCAGGACCTGTGCCCATATGGGCATGGAACTATTCCTGGAATTGATGATACACGTGAAGGTAGGTATTATTCTGAATATAAAAAGTAAATATTAATACTTAAAACTATACTTGGATATAACAGCATGTGACAGCTTGCTCTTCACAGCTGCTGGTGACAAGAGGCTGATATGTAAAATGTGGGAGCACTTCTTGAAGTGCATGGCTCGAGACAAACATAATAGAGTGCTTAGAGTTTTTTTAAATGCCTTTTCTTAGACTTGAAGTGCATCAGCTGAGTGGTTGTTAATATCTTCCTGCTTTTTAGATGTCAATGAATGTCTTGAAAGCCCAGGAATTTGCTCCAGTGGTCACTGCATCAATACTGATGGATCGTTCCGCTGTGAGTGCCCCATGGGGTACAACTTGGATTTCACAGGAGTGCATTGCGTAGGTGTGTGCAGTTATAGGAATTGGAACTCTTGAATTTAAAACACAACTTGTCCCAGTTCTCTTCACTCTGCATTTATTCATTATGTACAGATACAGATGAATGTTCCATTGGCAACCCCTGTGGAAACGGAACGTGCTCCAATGTGGTTGGCAGCTTTGAGTGCAGCTGTCACGAGGGGTTTGAGCCAGGCCCAATGATGAATTGTGAAGGTAACTTGTCCTCTTTATTATTTTTTTCTCCTTTGGCTTTTATCCAGTCCTCAGCATAATTACTTTATTAGCAATGTATTTCATGCTGTAGTAACTGGGAGGAAAATAAAGTTTCTGTGCTATGAGAATATGGAAAAGAAAACTGAATTGATTTAAGCAGAACTTTTAGTTTATCACAGGACTTTCCACACTCAATGGGAATGCCCTGTGTGGGGCATTCTCACAAATGTTATATTTTATGAATGATAATTAGTTTGCTTTCTGAAGATGACATTTCTCAGCACACAAAAATACATTAAAGAGGAGCATATAATAAAAATCTGAAATAGGCCTGCCCTAACTTGCCATACTAAGCTCAAGTAGTTCTATATATATACTATTACATTATTCTCAAGCAGAGCATTATTCAATTTTCTCTAGTCACTCAAAAGCTAATGGTTTGGATTACTGCCTTTCTGATTATTTTAGCTGAAAAGAGAAGCATAGGTGTAATAAAACCTTCTTGGTGATTGTTTTGAAACTTATTAGAGAATGACTGTTTTGTTTCTCTCTGTTCAGATATCAATGAATGTGCTCAGAACCCCCTGCTGTGTGCTTTTCGTTGTATCAACACCTACGGTTTCTATGAGTGCACCTGCCCAGTGGGATATGAACTTAGGGAAGACCAAAAGATGTGCAAAGGTAATGACTGATGTATAAACTTCTCCCCACCTTCCAGCACCAGCACATAATCCAAATACTTCTGTGCATCTTGTGTTCATCCTCTCGGTGGAAGGTAGCAAACAGCCCAGCAGGTGATGATTTGCTCTTTCAGAACTCACAAAAAAAAGCCATATTTAGTGTTCTTGTCATCAAATGTAACCCTTGATGGGGACTGCAATGCCAAGAATGTCACAATGATGAAATTCGTCTTTAACCTGACAAAATGATACAGTAGCTCATGAAGATCAAAATAACTGCAAATACTCATAGATTTTGGACTTTTCCTTCAGTGCTTTTACTTAGGGAAGCCTGTACATCCTTTCTCTTGAAGATGTCTTCAGGAACTGAAGCTACTGGAAGTTCAAACACAAAAGTTTTTGTGTTTTGTTGTTGTTTTTTTTTTCCCAGATCTGGATGAGTGTGCTGAAGGTCTCCATGACTGTGAATCAAGAGGCATGATTTGCAAAAATCTAATTGGTACCTTTGTGTGCATTTGTCCTCCTGGGATGACCCAGAGACCTGATGGAGAAGGATGCACAGGTAAAGCTCAGAAAGGGAAGAAGGCATCTAATGCAATAGACACAAGCAAACAGATCAAAATTTTTTGTATGTGTGTGTGTGTATATATATATTAAATCAGAAAACAGTAATTCATGGAGGACACTTAAGATATCTGATGATATCCAGCATCTTAGACTTCCTACTTTGTTTCAGTGTGAGTCCTGACTAATAAGGATTTCAGAATAAAAGCTCCATTGCTCAACAACTAAATCCAGAAGTGTTTCAGACAGCTGGTACATCTAAAAAATTAATTTTCCAAATACATGAGACCTCAATTTATGGGTAGGAAGTAAGATTTTCTTAAATAAGAAGTTACATTTCCTTTAGCATTACTACAAATAATGTGTCACTTCTTTAAACAATTAAGACTCCTAAGATTCTGAAACTACTTATAAAAGTGAAAAAACCAAAATATATGGAAACTGTCACAGTTCCTCCATCCTGGAAGTAAACAAACACCTTTCCTCCATCATTTACTCAATTAGTTGAGGGGGACACAATAGCTATATTTTGGCAAATTGTACTTTCTTATGGTATATAGAAAAATACCCAGGACCATTCAAAAATTCTCTGGGGGAAAAAGAATTAAACACCCATCTTAGTGAATGTTTTTAGAAGAAGTATTTTATAGCAATGTTCCTTCAGCAAGAGAATAACTACTCTCCTGTAGAGATCTCTATGATTCTTTTTTTTTGTTTTAGGGAAAACAATCTGTATTAACAATAATTTTGTCCTTTATTTTTTGACATGTAATTCTGCCTTTAAAGAACCTGAGGTTTTTGTGAGCATGTAAGACATCTAAATTCTGAGCATTTTAAGCATCTTAAAAATTTCTGTAATTGCTTACAGCATGTGTGCCATTAGCTACGGAAGAAAATACATGAAGACTGTAAGCTTTCAGGAAAATTATATGTGGACTGAAATATGACTTACTGTGGGAGAGAGCAAATATATTTAGAAATTGTTGATGGTTATAGAGTGAAGATTTATTACTCAAATCATGTGTGTATTCCAATTTTATTTAAATATTACTTACCAGGTAAATGTTGTGACTGGAACTTGCTCTGTGTGTTTTCTGCTTCTTGTTATAAGCTGTGGAGCATTAAAGCTTTTGTCCTGGGATGAAGTACAGAAGGAATGGAATAGGATATTGTTCCTTGGAAAGCCCTTTCAAGGCTGAATCAGTTGATTTTTCCATGTCTTGGAAATATTTTTCAACTATTACATGGAATATTTAATGTATTCTAGAGAGTCTGATATATTTTCTTGTAATGAATTGTTGTGGTTGTTGATGTTGTTATTTTTGTTCTTATTGTTGCTGTTACTATTATAATTTTTATTAATGCTTTTATGTTTTCTGTAAAGATGAGAACGAGTGCCGCTCCAAGCCAGGTGTCTGTGAAAATGGTCGTTGTGTGAATGTTGTTGGGAGCTACAGATGTGAATGTAACGAAGGATTCCTGTCAAGTCCATCAGGCACTGAGTGCCTTGGTAAATGTCTCTTTTGTACACATGTCATCTCACATTACAGACTAAATGCAGAGAGAAAATTCGACTTCTGAATACATAACAGCTGTCATGTCTGCAGAAATTAGATAATTACACTTCTTAATTAAATAATGATACAAAATATTATTATAGTAAATATATTATTCTATTAAATAATTATAGGAATGAACAGCTTGTAGCAATCAGGCCTCACATAGAAGTGTCATAATTCCGTAAGACATAAATGTAGGCAAAACACAGGGATTTTTAAAGAAGGAAAATTTAGTCACCCTGAGATAAATCAAAAATGGATGTAGAATACAATTTGGTTATTCAGAACGTGATCCTAAGCACCATATGGCAGCTAGGCATCTGAATTTTCTGTACCTTTAATTCAGACGTAAAATACTATGATTTTACTAGAAAATTGCAAGAATTTTTTTTTTTTTTGAGGCAGGCCTGCAAGATAAACGCTGATGAAGCGTTTTTGTTCATCAACCTGTATTTTCTTTTTAATACATTAATATTTGTCCATTTGCACTACAAAATCCATCATTACCCTTTTTGGAGTCAAACAGAACTGCAAAAATTTACTTTTTCTTGACCAGTGTTCAAGTGTACATACAGCACTGAAAAGGTGTATTTATTAGTATTCTTGCATGAAAAAAAAACCATAATTATCTGATGCCATTACTACAAAACCAGCTCCCTGTAAATTGTGATGAGGACTGTGCTGACTTAATGGCTAAGCAATAACATTGAAGTACAGAGTATTTCCTAAGGATTAGAACCAGATGGGAAGAGAAAACTGCAGTCTGCTGACCCCAGCCAGTCATTAATGCCAAGGAAATACCCTGTTTGGAGGTCATTATTGCTTTCCTATATTTAATATGTAATTTTCTTATTATTTTCTGCCTTGGGAAGGTTTGCTTTTTCTGCTTTTCGTTTCAGGTTTCTTGGGTTAGAAATTACAATGAAAAATGGATCTGTCAGAAACACAGAATTTGTTCTGAATTATAGCACAAGCTTTAAGTCACAGATTACATTGTTTTAAATACATTGTGCAAACCTTTATATTCCACTCACATTAAAATTCATTCCACATCTAAAACTGGGGACAAAGCAGTTATGTGTTTGTAATGTCCCTAAAGACTTGCACAATATCCCTGTCTGGGAGAACAGAAATATGCAGAGACTTGCAAAGTACTACAGCAAATATTTTATTTCTCAGAACTGACACTTTGAGTGAGGACAGCTTTATTTGATGTAAACAATTAAGTTACCAGGTGGACAGATTAAGTCTTTCCTAAAGCCAAAGTTTGCCTTTTGCCTAATTCTTGTAAGAAGTGTACAGATTGTTCTAATTTGTAAAAGACATCATCTGAGTATTGATGAATTTACACATTCTGAGGGATCACTACTATCTTTGGGAGAAAAAAAAGAAAATCTTACATTTAAAAATATTAACATTCTCAGATCAGTAATTGACAATATCTCCATTTTATTCTATTATATAGAAATAAGACAGGTGACATACCCTGTTCAGAAAATATAATCTCTGCAAGATTTGGAGTTTATATTAGCATTGGAAACTGGGATTTGTTCTCTCAGCTCCCTGTTGGAAGGAAACCTGTAGGAGTCCAAGGACTTTAAAGTTTTGCTTTCTTTTCATTATTGACAGGTATTAACCAAAAAAATTTAAAGATTAAAATAGAGCTGGGGGCAGGAGCATACCAACAACAAGGCCACACAATCTTATTTTTTTCCCCAACAAGAGTACCCCTGAAAAACTACTGAGTTGCATATACACGTCTAAGTGGTAAGGATTTTTTATTTAAACCACACCAGGATAATTACAGACGACCAAATGTGTTATTTTGGCCAGTAAAACAAACAAACTAAACAAACTTCTAAACCCACTCCAAATAAATCCCTCAAATGCAAACACAGCACAGGCAACTGAAGTGGAAGCTCAGTTTTGCCCACAGCCTGTTTTACTACCAAGGGCACAACTTTCCTCGGAGCAAAACTCTTACCCAGCTCATGCAGATACTGAACCTTAGGGATGTCTTGGATATATTTGGACTGGCAGCATTTTACCAGAGCACACAGCAATTTTGAAAGGCTTGATCAAGATGGACTTCATGGTTGCTAATAACCTTCTGCTGCTTGCATATATTGACAGAGAGCCAGAATAATACACCAGATGCTTAATGGAGCAGATCTTTATCTCCTTCTCTGTTCCAGCCTGTCTCCTTCCTCCTCACAGATAACCGCCGGGGGTTTTGCTTTGCTGAAGTTCTGCAGACCATGTGCCAGATGGCGTCGAGCAGCCAGAACCTCGTCACCCGCTCCGAGTGCTGCTGCGACGGGGGCCGGGGCTGGGGGAACCAGTGCAGGCTCTGCCCCCTCCCCGGAACCACCCACTACAAGAAACTCTGTCCACATGGATCAGGCTACACCACAGATGGAAGAGGTATTTGCAGGCATGAAAAGAGGCAGAAAGGGGGAAAAGAATAAGCTCGCGTGCTTAAGAAAATGCAGAATTCTCTTTGAAGTTCCTTTGGAGAATTTCCTGTTAAACATCAGAGTTTGGTCTATCAAATAATGCCGAGAGACCAGAAATTAAAAACACATTTGACAGTAGCTGCAAACAGATCTGCAAACTGTGCAGAATTTTCAGGATTAGGATCTGGTTGGAAGTATCAACCACTAACTAAAAGCTAGAAATTATTCCAAAGCTTTTGTATTGCTGAAAAGCTGGACACATGGCAAGGGCAACAAACATCTCATTTAACAATGATCTCACAATGCTTTGCAGGTACTACTTCCACACAGAAAGCAGAAGCTAATGTGTATTTCTTAATGATGGTGGAAGTAGTCACAAGAAAATTCTCTTGAATGGGGTTTGCATTTGGAGTTAGCAAAACTGGAATCTGAGTACCCAGTGAAACAGCAGGAGGGTGTTGGTTCAAAGAACAGTAATGAAATTTGAAAGATGTTTGGCTTTGGTTTCAGACCCATTTCTAAAGAGGGAGAAAGTTCCTGTCAGAAGCATGATGATGAGGAACTCTGCAAAAATGGGAGAGAAGAAAAAAGTCAAATTCAAAACTAAGATATGATATATGTAACATATATAATGACACATATTTAATAATTTATATACAGATATTGATGAATGTAAGGTCCTGGCAAACCTGTGCAGGAATGGGCAGTGCATTAACACCATGGGCTCATTCCGATGTTTTTGCAAAGCTGGCTATACCACTGACATAACTGGCACATCTTGTAATGGTAAGATTTATTAATTCATCATCAAAGTGTAATCATCAGTTGTTTTTTTAGTGTTTTTACACAGTGATGTACCAACCTTAGTAAACCCCTGTAGCAAACTATTCTTTTTCTTTTTCTCTCTTGTATCTCTTGTCCTCCATTTATTTTCCTAATACATTTCTGGTTTTGTATTTCATTGGGGGAAATAGAGGAACAAGCTCTGCTGGCAGTATTCATGCAGTAGGATGATCACTGGAGTTTGTTAAAGGTGTGTAACCACCTGAAGTGACAAACCAGCTCACTACTTCACAGTCTACATTTTTCCCACTTTTTTGTTGATTTGCAGGTACAAGTATACCATAGTATACCAAAAAGTAGATATTTGTTGCTTAGGTGAAAATACCAATGCCACTGTCACTCTGCTGTATTACTCCTCAAGACAGTTTGTCATGGTAGTGGCAACCCCATATAAACTCCACAGCAACACATTTGTAGAGATTAAGCATTAGGAACCTTGGACAAATGTGAATGGGGGTCTTTCTTCTATGAGCATTCTTCTCTAAAATGTTGTGCTGTGTAGCAAACATCTTTCTGTCAGAGAGATGAGGAAAAAAGATAACTTAATATTTTCCTCTTGTTAGATCTTGATGAGTGCTCCCAGTCTCCCAGGCCATGCAATTTTATCTGCAAGAACTCAGAAGGAAGCTATCAGTGCTCATGTCCCCGGGGCTATGTCCTGCAGGAAGATGGAAAGACATGTAAAGGTAAGTAGGTATAAGTGTGGTATTTGTATCAAATTTGATTAAATGTGCCTCTTTGTTGACTTTTTTAAACAACAACACTCTTACTTTCAGATCTTGATGAATGTCAAACCAAACAGCACAATTGCCAGTTTCTCTGTGTCAACACCCTTGGAGGCTTCACATGCAAATGTCCACCTGGTTTTACACAACATCACACAGCTTGTATTGGTAAGAAAAACACTGGTTTTCCTTTATAAGCTTTTCTGTAAAAGCAACATTCTCAACTCTCTCTTGTGCTCCTTATGCAGAGCAATAGTGTCAAGAGGGCAGAAAACAGATTTTGAAAAGCAGCAATTACAGCTAAAGAAAAAAATTAGTCTATCCAGCCTGTCCACTATTTCTATTTTCTTGGTTAGTAAAGAGTTGTACATATTTAATACATGTTATTATGTTCTACGTATAACCACATGGAGACAAAAGGGTGAATTATTAAAATCTCATTTAAAATGTATTTAATCCAAACCAGACTGCATTTTC
This sequence comes from Muscicapa striata striata, assembly GCA_030060385.1. Classification (NCBI taxonomy): domain Eukaryota; kingdom Metazoa; phylum Chordata; class Aves; order Passeriformes; family Muscicapidae; genus Muscicapa; species Muscicapa striata. The sequence continues at coordinate 278,744 of JAREIS010000405.1, read as the reverse complement.
TTTTTTCAGTAGATACAGATGTCTTTAGATCTTAAGCCTAAGTATAAATCTTGCCAACTGAAACTGTTTTAGTTCAGCTAACACAGAAGGGCAGCATTTTTCCAATATCAGCAATTATATGCCTGTTCTTCCATACTCATATCACAACTGAACTACCACTAGCACTTCCAATTTATTAATTACTCATTGCTCTGCATGAGCCTCCAGTTTATTTGGCATTTAAAAATTAAAAGCTACGAAATAAAATGTTGCACCTCTGCAGATTTTATTTTTATGTTATATGAACATGTTTAACATCATGCAAAAAGGTAAACTAACCTTCTATCTCCTCTGTATTTTGAAGATAACAATGAATGTGGTTCTCATCCATCACTATGTGGATCTAAAGGAATTTGCCAAAACACTCCTGGAAGTTTTACCTGTGAATGTCAAAGGGGATTTTCTCTGGATTCTACTGGATTAAACTGTGAAGGTAACTGGGAACAGTCAGATTTTTTTATGGTGAGCATCCTTACCACACTTTCTAGTGAACAATTTGATTTTAAAGACAGAGAAAACAGAGCACCAGCCACAGTAAAAGTAACTACAAAAAGAATTTGAAAGTGTCAGACTAATTGTAAGTATAACAAAAGCATATGCAAGAATGTACTGCCTCAAGTAATATTTACAGAAATTAGGATAAAAAGGTGACTGTCTAGTTGAACTCTATTTCAAATGGCAGTAAAATTTGCAAAGAAAAAGGCAAAGAAATTTGCAAAGAAAAAGGCAGTTGTTTTCAGGCTGCCATTTCAACTTGACACAGGTTTATGCATCTAAGTCTAGTAGTAGTGGGGCTTTTCTACATTTATGTCTTCACATGTCTAAACAGAATCTTGCTACAATTTTCATTTTGGCTGAATTAATTATCTACCTGAGGGTGGACTAAGATTAGATTCTAAACTCTATACTTAATTCTCCTACCACCAAATTACACACATCCAAGAAGGCAAATTCACTGCAATCAGAAAGATAATTTTTACAGTTGAAATGTAGGTTATATTGATTAGCTTTGTCTCAGTCTATTGGCCCAAGGGGAAGCCTCAGTCAGGAAATCTCTATTTGAGAGCTCCAGACTTCTCAGTGGGCCTCAGGTATTGAGCAAAAAAGAAAATCAAAGGCAGTACAAGGCCACCTGGCTGCTGAGAATTAGAAATGCAAGAGTATACAGGAAGAAATTTATGACCTATCAAAATACCAGCAACTCTGACAGAGCATTTAAAACAGGAATTGGTATTTAGAGGCTATTTCTAGAACAGCAGTCCAGAATATATGCAGCTAGAAGTTTTACCAGGATTAATCTCCTGTCAGTTTACTAAAGTGCATATGTCCTGATGTGCTTCTAAAACAAAAAACACTTTTTTTATTTTCTACTAGACTTGCATACTGTACCTTAAAAATTAGCTTGCTTACAATCTACTTATTTCCCATAGTAGATACAATTACAGATCTAATTTTTTAGAATTTGGAGGGTGGGATGGTTGTGGCTGTCTCCTTTTATTAACACTTGTCTCAGAGTCTTTGCATGTGTCTTTTTATTTTCAATTGCAAAGACATCCATCTTTGACATTCAAACACTACAATACATTTCAGGAAAGCTTATCCCTGAGTGATTGGTTTAAAACAGAAATTACAAAACCCCTCAAATAATAAGCCTTACACAAAAGCAACAACATGTGGGATTACCAAGAATAGTGTTTATTCTCCAAATTTGAGTACTGAAAAGGCTCAAGAGCTCAAATCAGATTATTGATGGGAACAACTAAGCATTAGTTGACTTTAAGCCTTTCCACAACAGCAGCCTGCATGGTCCTTATCTTACAACAGTGCTCCTCTGTCATTAGTCATAGAACCACAAAATGGCTTGAATTGGAAGGGACCTTAAAGCCCATCCAGTGCCACCCTGCCATGGCAGGGACACCTTCCACTGTCCCATTGCTCCAGCCCCAGTGTCCAGCCTGGCCTTGGGCACTGCCAGGGATCCAGGGGCAGCCACAGCTGCTCTGGGTACCCTGTGCCAGGGCCTGCCCACCCTCACAGGGAACAATTTCTTCCATATATCTGGATTACATTTACCCTTCTTCAGCTTAAAGCCATTCTTCCTTGTCCCATCACTGCATGCCCTTTCCAGCCCTCCTGTAGCCCTGTTAGGCACTAGAAGGACCTCTGGGGTCTCCTTGAAACCTTCTTTTCTCCAGACTGAACAGCCCCAGCTTTCTCAGTCTGTCTTTGCAGGAAAGCTGCTCCATCCCTGGGATCCCCCTGGAGCTCCTCTGGCCTGGCTGCAGCAGCTCCAGCTCCTGGCTGTGCTGGGCAGGGCTGGGGCAGCTCTGCAGGTGTTCAGGGTCTCACCTGGGGCAGAGGGGCAGGATCCCCCTGCCCTGCTGCCCACCCTGGGGCTCAGCCCAGCACACATTTGGCCTCTTGGGCTGCCAGAGCACACAGCTGGGTCCTGACAAACTTCTGATCCAGCAGTGTTTGGCAGTGGGTGTAATCCTGTGTTCTGCTCTGCTTCCCTCCTGAACACACAGATGTGGATGAATGTGATGGAAACCATAGGTGCCAGCATGGCTGTCAGAACATCCTGGGTGGATACAGATGTGGGTGCCCACAAGGATTTATCCAGCACTACCAGTGGAATCAATGTGTTGGTAAGGAAACAAACAGCACAGCATGCATTTAAACAGCAAATGTTTCTCAGTGTTTATAGGGACAACAGCAGGCAAGAGAGGAATGACAAGAACAAAGGGTGTGCAAACAAAATCTTTTTTATCTGTCTCCTTCCATACACTTACTACTCCCAATGTAAATCAATGACAGGGGGTAGCAAGAAAATACACTCAGCATTTTGAAACTCACTGTGACAATTAGCTGTCTTAGAAAGGTCTAAATTCTGACCTGTTTCTTCTGTGAAAAATCCCCATCATTGAACATTCACAGAATTCCAGAAAGTATCAAAATACCTCTTCTGAGGAAAAAAAGCGTTAAAAAACCATTGCTCTCATGAAAAAAAAAAAAAAAAACCAAAAAAATCCCAAAGAAAAAATGCACAAAAAAATTAGCAATTTAAGAATTCTACAGAATAACATCTAAAACAAATGATGAGAAAGAAAACAACAAAACCATCAAGGATTTCCTACTTCCAAAATACAGTCTTAATGCCAACATTAGTTCTTTGTGCAGGCCATGGGACCAATTAGGAAGCTGAGGAGTTTTGTTTAGATTTAGTTCATTCAATCCATCACTTATTTTCTGTGGTTCATGAACTAAGCTGTATCACATACAAAACAAAATGTGGGATTTTCTTTTTTTAATAAAAGCCAATACGCACAGAAACAATGTCATCCAGTGCTGCTCACAAAGACCAACACAAAATATTTACCTTTTCATGTTCTCTTCCATGTTTTTCTGTCAATGGTATCATAATCAAAGCATGACTGTGAGCACTGTTGTACGTTTCATTTAGGCTGATTTCACTGTCTTGATTCTATACATAAAAATTAGTTTATTTTGCCCATTTTAACATTAAGTAGCACACAAGCCAGTTTTTCTGAAGTCCCAATCACTGTGATCACTCCTGACTTAATACTGCTCTTCAGCAAAGAAAGCAAAGGACTGGGGTGAGAGTGACAGAACACACAATGAACAGCTCTCACAAAACCCCAAACCAGCTTAAGTTTCTGTAAATTATAGTCCTCAGAAGAATCTCCCTCCAAGTGACTGCAGGCAAGAATGACCAAGTATTCTCTAGTGGCCTTGGGGAGGAAAACTCAGTGCGGAAAACCTACAGGCTTTAGAGAAATGCCTTGGCTAGAGAAATAAAATAACCATAATACCAACTACCAAAACACGACTTTCCGTACCACAACCTTTGTGGTTTTGGGTTTTTTTTGTTTTATTTGGGTTTGTTTTTTTGTTTGTTTGTCTGTTGATTTGGGATTTTTTTGCCTGAAACCAAACCACAGTGACTGGAGGTGTCATCTTCTCTGTATCTTAACAGCCTCAAGTGAAGATGATGCCCCTTTTCTCTTTCAGAAACCAAGTCTCTGTGGGATGGTGAGGTCAAGGATGTAGTAGATGGGACTTGCAGATGTTCTGATTTGTAGCTGCATCATGCTGTCTCTCAGACTAGAAAACACCAATATTTTTGTGTTTGTTTCCCAGATGAAAATGAATGCTCCAATCCTCACACGTGTGGCTCTGCCTCTTGCCACAACACCCTGGGGAGTTACAGGTGTGTCTGCCCATCTGGGTTCTCCTATGACCAGTTCTCCCATGCCTGCCACGATGTGAATGAGTGCTCCTCTGCCAAGAACCCCTGCAGTTACGGCTGCTCCAACACTGAGGGTGGTTATCTCTGTGGCTGCCCCCCTGGCTACTACAGAGTTGGACAAGGGTGAGTTTCCCCACGAGTTTCTCCACATTCAGAAGGTGCAGAGGTGCAAATGAAGGACAAGCTGTTATCCTTTCTAGTTTTGCACAAAATATCCAGAAACTAGAAAAAAAAAAAATCTGTATGTGCAACATGACATTAATTTTAAATGTAGCATATAAACAATGTTATTTATATGCTATATTTAAAATTAATTAATTAAAATTAACTAATTAAGAGTTCTGCTTTCTCCCCCAGTAGCAGCACATGAACTCCTTCACAGACCTGCTCAGTGGGGATTGATAACGCATAAGGATAGGTACCCTGTATACTGAGATAATTAAGGGGTTTAATTGCCACTCATCAATCTGGAGCATTAAACACAAATTAACATTGTTCTGGTACAGAACAATGGATAAATTCTGTAGTCCCCAAACTTCAGGGCAGGCTGGCTTTGTTCAGTTTCTCTGTAGAATTGTAAATGAAAATTAGATCAGGCTAAAAGCCTTCAGCCAGTGTTTGCATTTCCCTCAGTAAGCCATTCCAGTGTGAAGGAAATTAAAGCCCAGCCCTCCTGCTGAGGGAAGGGCAAGGAAGGGGATACAGACACTGTGGCACAGATTATACACACCCCATTTAGCAGGGACAGTTCATAAAGAGGTAACTGAAACACATGTTTTCATTCCACAGACACTGTGTCTCAGGGATGGGATTTAACAAAGGCCAGTACCTGTCACTGGATGGAGATGCTGATGGAGAGAATGCTTTGTCCCCTGAAGTGTGTTATGAGTGCAAAATCAATGGCTACTCCAAAAAAGACAGCAGGAAGAAGAGAAGTGCTAACAATGTATGTACCAGGATAAAAAAGCACTGTTATGTTTTTCGAGGTATTTTCAGAAATATGACACCAGTAGTAAATGGAGGTTATCTTTTAAACAGGCCACACTCAATGGTGAAAATATCTTTTCTCCCCCTGCCTCACCTAGGTCCTGCTGGCAGTAATAATTTGACAGTAAACACATCAACAGCTGTGAAAGGATGAGGTTTTTAAAGCTTGCAAACATTCCTTTGTAATGTGAGATGTGGTCTAGTTCCTGGAGTACATTCAGGAGAATAATTCTCCTTTAATTACTGGCAAGCTGGACATGTCTTCAGCATGTTCCAGCATGTTGTGCTGTCAAGAGAAGGTTGGGCAGCATTTGTGGTCTGGGACAGCTAAACAAATCTCCTTGCAGAAGATCATTTTAGTCTTGGTGTCTGTTCCATAGTTGCTTGTAGGGGTGGGTGATTAGACCTGGCTGGTGGAAGTCCAATATTTACAGAATTGATAAAGTTTTTAGAGAATTACACTTCAGATTTAATTTTTGTCTTGCTGCATTTTGTGGTATTAAAAGGGTAAGTTACAGGAACTCGTATCTAGTTTGTTATATCTTGTTATTATACTTTTAAAATACTATTAACCTTGTCAGTTTTTAGAACTTCCTGGGCAGTAAAAGTGACATTCATAAACTGTGTGAAAAACCCCCCACTTTCTAATCACAGTCATCATATATGAGGTTCAGGTATTTAAAGTACTGCATTACTTGCTCCTGTCTAAAAATTTTCCTTATTTTCACTGTGCTTTTTTAGTTGCATTACATACTGGTAACAGTATGGAATTTTCAGAGAAGGTTTCAGGGAATTGCCATACAGTGTAGTGAAATGCATTTCTCTATAGTTCCTGTTGGTTGTAAGAACATAGGAACTGTGGCTTTGGTGTGTAAACACTAAAACCAGAGGTTTCTCCTTGTGGTGGTGCACTCCCTCCTCCTTCTTTTCAGGCTGCAGAGAGATCTGAGAAATCCTTGATAGACCTCAGCTTTGAAAATTAAATCTGCCTTTTGCTGTGTCTTGGTTTGAAGCACAGGTGTCTGCCAATAAAGGCAGAAGCTTCTCTTTGAAATGGAGAATATAAACACCGCTCCCTGCAAGTTATTATTATTTTGAAATTAAGGGGCTCTCAGGCAAAGATATGGGAATTAGGAATAACAGTTCTTTACTAGGAAAATTAAAACAGAACTACAGTATTACAAAGAACAATCCCAAAAACCCTGCCAGAGTCAGAATCCAAGCTGACACCCGTCAGTCAGTCAGGGTGTTGGCACAGTCCCATTCCATGGTGGCTGCATCCTCCTGCAGTGGCAGATGTGGCTCAGCTGGAGCAGTGCTCCTGGAGAAGGTGCAGTTTCCTCTGAAGGTTCAGGGATGATGTGGAAAGGTCTGGCTTTCCTCTGGAATCCATTGGAAAGAAGGTGCCTTGGTGTCCAAAATCTGTTTTTATCAGGGTAGGAAAGGGTTGGCTCCTCCCCTGGCTGGAGCATCTCCCATGGGATGATGGAATTTTATCAGCCATGCCCTGGGACTCACTGGCCATGAACAGGAGATCTCTCCTGGAGGGAGGATGGGCTGTGGAAAGATAAAGATGATTGCCCCAGCTGGTTTAAAGCTGGCCCATGAGCAGATAATGTATGCCATGGAGATAAGGAAATCACTGCCCCACCTGGTTTTAATAGATGGTGACAGAATACACATTTCTGGCCACATCCTGGATTGCAACCCAACACATGCTGGTACCCTGATGGTTTTTTTAAGTGATCTCAAACACTTGTTCGTAGCACTCATCTACATGGCCTCTTTGTAAGCATGAAGTTAAACGATTCTCAAAATAATGTGAAGTCAGAGCCTCTTGTTCATTGTGGTTGCATGGCCTTTGAGACTTACACCTTGTACGGAACCGAGGCAGCAGCTGTTGATTATCCCGATTATCCCTCCCTCCTGCTCTAACCACTGTTCCCTCCCTCAGGTGAGCTGGGGCAGCCTGGACACGGAGACCCCCCTGGAGCTGAGCGCGGCCATGTCCGAGCTGGGCGCGGAGCCGCTCCTGGAGCTGCTGCCGGCCCTGAGGCGCCGCCGCGTGCGGTACAGGCTGTCCCAGCCCGGCGGGGCCCGCGGAGCCTTCCGCATGGTGCTGAGCGCCGGCGCCGGCCGCCTGCACGCCGTGAGGGGCCGGGCCGCGCCCGGGCTGCACGCTCTGGAGATCCGCAGCGAGCCCCTGGCCGCGGGGCAGCCCGAGGGCGGCCATGTCGCCTCAGGGCCCCTCCGGGTCAGGCTGTGGGTGCGCCTCCATTAGCTGCTCCTCAGCCGCCTCTGCTCCGTCTGCACGCCCCACAACATCGCTTTTCAAAGAGAATCTGCCTCCGAGAAGTGTGTTTTGGGGAGGAAGGCAGAGGGGAAGAGCTCTTCCTTCCCGTCCTGCCAGGACTGCAGAGCCGCCCTTGCAGGAGGGTGACTTAAAACTCTGCCACTGCCAAAACTTCTATTATGAGGGCAAATCATGGTTACTGTATCTTTTATATAACCTCGATTTAAAGTGTATTAAGAAAGCTAAAGTTCAAGAAGTCATCATATGGCACTAAATGGCACAAAAATGTGAGCTATTTTTTTTTTTCCTGTTTGCAGTCTGTAACACTTTGGGTATTTTGCTATACTTCCTAATGAAAAAAAAAATATAGAAATTTATTTATTTTTAATGCAGTAATATATGGAGAAAATAACAAATATGTAAACAAAAAGGGAAACTTGTTTTTGTTTCATTTTATAAATTTGAGCTATAACATTCTTAGAGGTACTTTCTTAATCGAGAAAAAAAGAAGTGGATTTGAAAGATGTTTTCTTTTCTACTTGGACCAGCAATATATAAGTAATTCTAAAATATATCAGAGCTGAAAGATTACTGTAGTAGAATATCCTGAAGTGGGATATTGAAAGCTATTCACATAGTAGGATATTCTGAAATGCTCTTGCAAATGAGAACTAAGGAAGAAAATTTTTTTAAAAGGGGAAAAAAAATAATCATAGAGGACAAATATCACAATATCAGTCTCTGCAGAGATCATGTTTCACAGCAGCTCAGTGGGATTGTGTTCTGACTCACCCACAGCAGATAGTGGAGGAGGCACAAGCCCTGTAGCAAAATACCTGGACTGTTTTTAATCCCCTTGGAACTGCAGAACCCAACTGTGCTGCCTTCCCTCAGTGACCTCACCCGCCAACACAGGCAGCCACACTTGGTGCTCAGAAAGGTGCTCCACAAACTGGCATTAATTAATTCCTGCAGGCAGCTGAAGGAAATGTCTCTCAGAAGAGAATGTTTCACTCTGTTTGGTGCTGGCTCGAAACCAGGGGGCATTTCCTGAGCCCTGAGTGCTGTGTCAGGACTGCCACACCTGCAAACTTAATTATGGAAGTTATGTATCTGAACTTCATGTGTTAGAAATCTCATTAATGCTGTAGTTGTACACGCCTCATTTTATCATAGCTTGTTCTGTAAGAAAGATGATTGTACAATGACTTGAGTTTTAGTTTACTTTAGTGATTTTTTTTTTTCTTTTTACGTTTTGTACTGTCATGTGTTAAGTGTATGTCTCAATGGTGCTCTCTGTGACAGCTAGTGCCTGTAACTGGCCATGCAACAGAATCTCACATGTGAAAACAGCCAAAGCACATCCAGGATTGTTCCAGTTGCATGTAGGTGCTGACCAAAGACTATACCAAGTTACACTGAGTGATTTTTCTTCTCTTTTGTTGAGTTTGGGGATTTTGAAAAGAGATGTCTTAAGGAAAAAAGCTTTCTCTTGAACATTTGTATCATTAAGATAACACTTTTCTTGCAATAAAGCTTATTTTGGGTTATTTTTTGTCCTTTTTTTTTTTTTTTTCCATTCAGAGTTAAACTGGTGATTGATTCAAAGCAATAGCCAATAGTGGGGTCTGGAACCGCATTTATTTGAGATTACTTTCAGGTATGGTTGTGCAAGTTTCATTAGGATTCAAAGGTGCCTCTGGGTAAAATGACTAACACCTCCAGAAATAAAGAGACCTCTGGGGTCTGATGAATATCTACAGCACAGCACTGACTTTAAGGCTTAACAGCTGTAATAGGTGGTTTAGAAGAAGGCTGCTCTCGCCCCAAAATTGGAGCTTTCCAGGAAACAGTGCCAGAAAAGCCATCAGACTGCACACAGAAAAACAGCAGAGTGTTTTGTCCTTTGTTATCAAACTCCCAGGAGAGAAACTAGCAGCAACACCCACACGTGACTTCTCCGAGGCTGCAAATTCTGGAGGATGCTATTGGCAGGGATTATTTACATGTTAGATTTTTGTAGCCTTTTTTTTTTTTTTTTTTTTTTTTAAGGTAACATTTGCATTAACTAATTACACAGTAAGAACAAGGTATAAAAAAAAGCCTTATTTCTTTTCTAGAAAGGCAGCATCATCATCCATCATAAATTGCATGAAACAGTTACACACAATCCCAGAAAGAAAAATCCCAGCTTCAAATCCAGATGAAAAAATAAGTAGAATTAAAAGAAAAAAAAAAAATCCAGAGGAAGAAATCCAAAACCTCTTTGCAACCCATCCTGTCACAGTATATCTTTATATATTAATTTCTCTAAATTCTACCTTTTTGCAGCTTCTAGTCTTTTAATGAGAAGCATTTAATGAGAAAGCTGTCTTCCATGCACATGCACAGGCAGACTGGTGTCCCAGGAAGCTACAGAACCTCCAAGTCTGTTGCTAAAGGTAAAATTAAGATATTGCTATTTAAGAGAGCCTGTGGCAACTCAAACCAAGATTTTAGTGACTAATTGTAAGACCTAAGGTAGGCTTGGGCAGCAGGGACTTTAATAATGTGTAGTAAAGCCAAGTTTGATTAAAGTCTTTTAGTCTAATCTCCATCATAAATTTAAAAATATATATATATATTACTTGCATAAATATGTCAGGTTTTCCATCTTTAATCCCACAAAGTTGTATAGATTGCTCAGTTAGGTCCATTGAATCCTTTATACAAAAACTGTTGGCTTAGCTAGGCATGAGCAGTCAGCATTCCAGAAAGGTTGTGGGATTCTCCTGTGGGATTTTCTAGTACTTGGATTGGGGTCTGCAGGTGAAGAACACAGAGGAACCCAGGAGTGGCAACGCCCTGCAAAACTACACAGCAGCAAAAATCTCAGTGCCCTGAGTGCGTTTCTTAATTCTTCCCATGTGTAATAACTTAAACTAACACCTAAACTAAACTGGAGCTGCAGAGCAGGCACGCCTTAAATCCAAGAAAAGGACTGGATTTATGAGCTTCACTCTGAGGAGGTGAATATTCACACTTTTGAAGAAAATGTGAGATGGAAGAACTACATTTCACACCTAAGATAAAATCCTTGGTCCCTATTGTGACTGCTCACGTTTGACACCAACTTGCTGCAGCAGAGGTAGGAAATAATTTATTTGCTCCCACAGAATTCCAGAACTGGTGGAGGAGGTGGTTTCTCACACCTTCCAACCACTCGTCAGCATGGGTGGTCGCAGAGAGCTCTGATGTGTGGATTTGGGCACGGCTCTAGCACAAGCTAAAACCTCCCCAGGCCTCCTCCCTGCCGGGGCTGGGTGAAAATGAGGTTGTTACCCAAATCCTATGAAAATGTCAGGAAAAATACAACCCTCTCTAACACTGTCTTTTTTCTGTTGGCAAGTCAGGCAGTTCTTGGCCAGGGTTTGTGAGTGTGGTTGTCAGATTTTCAGCCTCAACACTGGAGCTGATGCAAAGCTTTTTCACTCATTTATACATTTTTTGCAAGCAGTGAAATTACTGTTGGTTCCAAGCTACATAATTCTCTTCATTAATTGGAGTTCTTTCCTCTGTTGGTTATTGATTTTTCACTCTTCATACCCATTTGGCTCACGTTTTCAGTCCTTTCTCTCAGACAGGGAGTCACCAGCTTTCCAGGTCTTCATCTCCTCTGTATCTTCTGGTTACTCCTTGAACGTCCTTGAATATCCTTAACATCCTTGAGGTGCCATGGATTTAGGATCCCAGCTGTCCAATCCTCAACTCCCTTTGGCTTTGTGTATTGAAGCCAGTCAGGGTTAGTTTTAGCAAAATCAAGTTTTCACTGACTTAATGATCAAAGGAACAATTAGAGTCTGTGAGGAAACCTATCTAGTGCTGGCTAAAAGTGATCTCTGCTTACAACTTATTTAAAGCAATTAACTAAAAATTAGTGAGAAGAGTGATAGCATTTCCACTTCTACTCATGGCCAAAGCCAGACCTCCAGACACAAAGAATGCCAGCAGGAACTGCTCTTCGTTGCCTCCAAAAACATTTGTTACACAAGTAGCGATTTTTTTGGCATATTTTAAAATCCTGTGACTAAAGATGTTCTCACATAAAGTAAATATGCAACGTTTTCCTGCAGTTTTGTCCAATTCTGGTATTTCTGTATTGCTCATACACTTATCAAAATATTTGGTATTTCTATGCTTCAACCTCTAGCATTTCCTTAACAATGTAGACCCAAAAAACCCTGTCAGTTGCCAGTAAGATTTGCCCCAGGGCAAGATTACTAAAAGGCTGCCAAAAAAAAAGCATTCAAAACAACACAATTATGCACATGACTAAACAGACACTCCCTCTTCAATGATGAGAAATGAAGAATTACTGTCACCACTACACCTGAATTCTGGAAATACTTGGAATTTTAGGCCAGATCACCAAACTCACAGCTGAACTGTGTTCCCAAGGCTTGCCTTGTGGTTTTGAACCCAAAGAATAAATGTGCATTCAAGTAAACAGGATCTGAGCTCCAGTTTTATTATTTAGCAAAAATAATTCATTATGTACCTAAGTGAGGGAAATACAAGGGCCTCTCTGTGCTCTGAAAAATAATGTTCATATCTCCAGGCCTTGCTGTTCATGTAGAGAGAGATGGGGAGGGGGAATATCAAATAACCATCTGAACATAACATTCAGATGAACATTCAATTTTTTCAAAAAAACTTTAGCTTTAAGGTCAACACACAGAGCAACCATAACATCCAAAGGCACAAAGTTCACTGTTGATCTGTCTGCTCCAGAAAAATCATCCAGCAGAAGGCTGAAAGGAGCTGACTAAAAACTTACCAGTTCAACAGGAACTCTGCCAAGCAGCTCACCCCCAAGGTTAAAAGGTAATTGAACTGTTCTCTCAAAATAATATTACATCTCTGAAAGCCATGAATTCTTGGAGATCCGAAATAAAAGCAGTTTTGAGGTGGACATTTGAGAAGAACTGCTCCCACACAACACTGACAGGCACAAATGGCCTGAGTCAGGTGTAAACATTTACCTAAAATCTGCATTGAAATATCCAAAGTCTGCACTTAAATGCCCCAAACCGGCCAAAATTCTGAGCATTTCTGGGAAAAACATTGGGAAAATCTGGAAAAAAATACAGCCTAAAAACCCCTAAAAATGCACAAAAATTTGGACTAAGAAACACAAAAATCCCCCTAAAATCACACTAAAAGTGGGAAAAAAAGTCCTAAAGTCTGCTTTGAGACACCCAAAATCTGCCAAAATTCCAAGGATTTCTGGAAGAAGTATTGGGAAAGAACTCCTAAAGAATCCACACTAAAATATCAAAAAACAAACAAACAAACAAACAAAAACATCCTCAAATCAGTTAGTACACACCCAAGGTCTATATTGAAACACCCCAAACTTGCCAGTGTTCTAAGGATTTCTGGGAAAAACATTTCAGGAAAAATATGGAAAAAAATCTGCCTCAAAACCCCAAAAGAATCCGTAAAAATTTGCACTAAGAAATGCAAAAAATGCCCTAAAAACCTCACTAAAAATGGCCCAAAAAGTCCTAAAATCTGCACTGGAATGGCCAGAAATTAACATCAACAAGGAGAAGCTGTGTGGTACAAACACAGCACATCTGGTGTGCTGTAATTAGGTAGGAAGCTCAGGTCATAATTCTTTTACATTTATATTTGTACATTTTTTACCTGGGTACATGCACAGTGTCAAGAAGCAGATCCGGCAATTCTGAGACAAACTGTGGCAAAAATCCAGCAATTCCTCCCTTTTCCAGGTGGGCTTTTGAACTTGTATAACCTTCATATTTTATGCCTAATTAATTAAAACTAGAATTAGAATGCCAGCTCCAGCCTCCTGCCATTGGATCCTTCACATCCAAGTTGCTTTCATTTCCAGGCCCCAGTTTTAGGGATAACCACAACCTTCAGTATCTTACAACCACAGAGCTCATTTTCCCCATTACTCATAAATTATCCAAATACTAGCTTAACAATTCCTGTGTCACAATTTTACTTTTTTTGTTTTGTTTTGTTTTGGTTTTGTTTTTGTTTTTGGTTTTTAATACTGTAAAATGACAGCCATCTTTTTGCTGGATGCCTTATTTTCCTGGCATTGTTTCAAACACACAGCTGGGAGACTGAAAACCCTGAGTTAAGAACCAAGATTCACCTTAAAATGCCTGTTGTTAAATCTATCAGGTGTCTCACAGAGCTTAGATAAGATAAATTAAAACAAAAAAAAACCCGCCAACTACAGTATTTTTAAGACCAAACTCACTGCTGGGATACCTCAGTCTTAATAAGTAAAATTGTAACCATTAAAACTGTAAAATCAGTAAAATTGATCAGTAAAGTTCTGCCAGCAGCAGAAAAAAACACTGGAAAAAAGCACTGGAAAGTGCAGAGTGTTTCTTCACATGTTGGAACCCTAAAGCCTGAGAGTTTTAAACTTTCTGTGCTTTCTGGCTCTGACCTCCTGTCTTGGTTTGATTTGGGTTGGCTAATTTTAATATATTCAATTTCTTGCAGAGATAGGATTTAGGAGCAAAAACAAGGCAGGCCTAAAACTTAAAAGGGTATATAGAAGAAATTTATTAATAACACCGAACAAAAAAGAAATTCAGTGTAAGATTTCCAGATCATTGCCTCCTCCCCCCTCCCTCATCTTCCACATTTCTCAACAACAACATACAGAGAACACTTCAGCCAGTTATCTACTTAAATAATCATTTCAGTTCACTCTAGAGAGAAAAGTTCCTTTTCAGGTTTAGGCCTAGGGGGTGTCTTCACTTTCACAGTCTGCATCCACCCAGGGAAAATTTGCAAATTGTGGGACTTCCTCCCATTTTCACAGTCTCTCCAGAGCTGTGTTATGGGTCATGCCACACACTTGGGGGTATTACTTCTAAAGGCAAGCTGCTTAAAGACAAAATCCTCTTTATCTCTTTTCCTATTAAAAGTCTCTGTCAATATTTCCAGTCCCAAAACAGAGAGCCCCATTCCCTCGAGGCAAAAATCTTTTTCTCAAGCACTTTAACCCCTCCTCCTTTTTTTTTTTTTTTCACAGTTTAAAGGAATTTCAGTGTAGTCACAGTCCCCTCATAGCCCACAAAAAGGTTTTTCAGCCACTTATCAAGCTGTCAATTATTAAATCAGCCCTCCAACTGGTCCCCCCAGCCCACAGAGGAAACTCCACAGGGGAACAGCCCTCCTCTCTTTCTGTGCCCCGTGCTCCTCCTCTCACCCCCCACCAATGCAAAACCAGCACACCTCCAGAAGAACACTGCTTTTGACCTGAAGCCTTGGAGAAGGCTTCCAAAATTAAGTAATAAAGTAAAAATGACAGGTGTGTATTTGAATAGAAGTGTGTAATATCACGTGGTGAAGGGTTTGGAATTTAAAGTTTTAAAATATAGTAGTAAGTGTGAAACAAGATAAAGGATCTTGGGTGTTAGCTCTTCTTCCTTCTTGTTCTTTCTTCTTCTTGGTTTTAAGTAGTAGTTTTTAGTTGGATAAAAAGTACCATAGTGCGATTCACAAGTGTTTAGTCATTGTGTCAGAAGTATATAGATGTTAGCTTTTAATTAAAGAGTTAGGCCTCAAAAAACCTTGTAACAAACAAGATACAGCTCCATTTTGTCATTTGTAGCTTATTAACTAAAGGTGCTGTAGCACTCACTGTACTATAGATTAGAATTAATAAACAACCAAACACAAAAATCCTGTCTCTCATACTTCAATCCCAGCTCTAACTAAAAACAAGCAAACAAAAAAACCCAAACCAAAACAAAAACCCCCAACCAAAGAAAGAAACCCCAACCAACCACTAATATCCACAGGCCTCTGAACTATGTAGGAAAACCCTTTTCTGATTCATCCATTGAATCCTTGGACATGCACAGCATTTTAGGCTTATTTTTATTTCAGCATGCCTAGAACTCAATGTGATCCTTTACATTGTGCACAATTTTGGCACACACCAAGCACAGGGTGATGGTCTCAAAGAGCTGCTTGTGAATTGGAGCTGAGATTCACTGGGATGGCTCCTGGTGTAGCTCATCCACTAATACTATCCCATGGAAAATACCAAGTATACCAGACATGCCATTAATTAAACACACTGAAATTCCTTTTCTTTCTTACCACATGATGCAAAGAAATGCTGTTTCTAAGTGCTCCACAGAATAAGGAGATCCACCCAGTCCCTAAACAGCTGCTTTTTTGTCTAAACAGCAGCTGTGGGGGAACCCAGTTTTGAAGCCAAGATGGAAGCAGAAGATGATGGTTTGAAAATAAATTTTGTTTTCTGCATTTATTTTTCTATATTTATCTTATTTTTAATGTCAAAGTTTTTCTGCTGCTGAGAACACAGATGTTAATTTTGTAAATACACACACACTTCAAAATCTGAGAGTTTGTGGAATATGGAGCTAATCACAGAGGAGTCTTTTTTCCTGCTGGATGAACTGAGTTACTCCTCCAGTGAGAGGAAAACTGAGCTGCCCTTCCTTGGGGGCTGTGTTCCTAAAGAAAGAACAGTCCAGAGGAAGGGCCCAAGGAAAACAAACCACAGCAACCAAACCCTGAATGGATCACCAGCAAAGAAAACGTGTGAAAAGCTCTTGTTTCCTTAAAGTTACATTCAACAAATGTAAAACAAATAAAAACATTGCTGCTGACAAGAGAAAAATAAAAATCCAGCAAGAGACAACATGAAAAGGGCATAAAATATGGATATAACTTGGCATGGTCAATAAAAACAAAACAAACACAAACAACAAACCTGTTCTTTGTGGAAAGCAGTGTTTTTTTAATGTTTCTGAAGTTTCCAAAACGAACACAGACAGAAAATAGGGTAATATCTATTTATCCACAGAAGATGCAAAAATGTTACAATCATAGTGCCAGACCTGCCTTCCCCATTGTCCAGACAATACCTTCCAAAATTAATGGAATAGAAACTTCTATACACAAGAAGAAACCACTCTGAATTGTCAAATTCTTTGTCTCCAGACTAAATACTAAAAGTATTTGTGTATCATATAAATACTTTTTTTTGTGAAATAACCACCACCTTCCTAAGAAAGCTCCTTAGATTTGATTTTATTTAGTGTTGCTTTTTAATTAAAGAAAAAAAATGCTTCTTTTTGTACCTTCTGAATTTCAGCCATGCAGTAGCATACAAAGAACTGTGCATTCAGGTGTAGAATGCAGTCTGCATCAAACTGGTTATGGGAGCAGCCAAGAACAAACATTCTAAAGTGATCCAGAGAAAAACCAAAATTTGTTAAAAATCAAGAGGAAGCAGAATCTAGAATATGGCCCACACAAGCTGTCAAAACCCCAAATTTTCAGTGGTCAAATATCAAGCATTCCATGACTAAATGATTTATATTTAAAAAAAAAATAAAAAGGAAAAAAAATGGATTAAAAAAAGGCAAACCACTTTAAGCCCTTCCATAGTACAAAGTGCTTTAAAAAAACCAAATAATTTTAGTATGCACAGAAGGCATTCACACACCCTCCTTGTCCTGCTGGGTATTTTCTTACACCACTTTTGATGTCCTCTCCAAGGCAGGACTCAGAACCACAGGATCTCATCCACAGGGATTCATCTTCTGCCAGTTCACTCCACCAGATCATTCCACAGCTACTCTCGAGGCAGACACTGAAACTCTCACCACCCTCAGGTCCTGAGCCCAGACTGAGATGCCTGCAGCATTTCTGCAGGTGACCTTCTGCTCCCTCCTGTCCTGAGGCAGTCAGCTGCCTCAGAGCACCCCTGGAATGTGAGTGCTCCCACAGGGCAGAACACCACCTGGGACAGTGAACAATTTCTCCTACACCTACTGAGAAACAGAGTATTTCTGTTTCTTGAAACAAACAAACAAGCAGCCTCCTAGAAAAATACAGCTGCTCAAAGTGGATCACCTGGAGGACAAACAGCACCAATTTCCAAAACCTGCCAGATAATGTGACCTGGCCAGCCCCACTTTTACTAAAACCACCATGAAAATCTGAAATCTTAGGAGGAACATTGGTATGCCTTGGTATTCCTATACCACAGGCCAATTTAAAAGGTCTGTTCATATATTGCAGTGAAGCCAGTGAAACTACACATCTTTTCCTGCTTTTGTTTAGATTTGGGAAGTATCTTCCCTTATGTTCAGGGACAGAAGGAACAAGTTGGTTTATGTATTTGATTTTTCTTTATCAGAAACTATTAATTATCCCACAGGAATGTTTTAAAGTAGATTACAAGAAGTAATTTTAAAGTGTTATTTTAAAGAAATTTAAAGAAACAAAAAAATTAATTTTAGGTACTTCCCATTAGAAGAGAAACTATTATTATTATTCACAACTAAACATACAGAAAGGAAGTATTTAATCTGAAGCTCAAATCTACCAATAAGATGTTTTCTGGCACAAAAGCTGCCATAGAGTATGATTAATTACTATTAGAGCAAGGACAAAGCTACATCTCAGAGCTTACTGCCCTGTGTTTAGGGGCTGACTACATAAAGCCAAAGATACAGGAAGGGGAAGATGGGTTTTATCACCAACCTTGTTGAATCCTGGGAAAGTGAAAATTTCTCGACTGTGATGCGTTTGGAGTGATGGCACATGGATACATTTCCAAACCACAGATTATTGCTGGAATGTTTTGTGTTCGGGGCAGAATGGATTTTGAGAATTCTGGAATGACTGATGGGTTTGAGGGTTGGCCAGCAGGATGGAAGAAGTGAGATCTGTGCTCTGGCTACAGAGGAAATCATAACCTTGCACTTCCAAGCCTCAGCTGAGTATCAAGCCTCATTTTTCTAGATCCTTACAAACATGGCAGGAACATGAAAGCTACCCCCAAGCCCTGCAATACAATGAAAATAGAAATGCCATGAATAAAGTGTTCAGCAAGGTTTATAATGTATTTGCCAAAGGCTGAACTTTACTCCTATGCCAGAGTTACTACTATTACTGCTTGAAGGGTACAGAAAGATTTTAATGAGAACAAAGACTCTTAACAAGGCTCCATAAAATGAAATCTGTATGAGGTTAGCCAGAACCCTGCAGAAAGCCTACACCAGTGTGTGGTTAGCCTTGATTTCACCTGTTAATTCTGCAAATTGCTGTCCTTGGCTGACTCTGCAGGGTGCTGTTTGCTCCTCTTGGCAGGCACTGTGCTTTGACCTGCCATGATTTACAGGTGCTTAAACTACAAGCCTGACTTTTGTGTTGGTATTTTTGCACCTTAAACAGTTTTGATTCAATTTTTTTCTTCAGCACTGCTACTCATGAGAGAGGAGTTGTATTAAACTGGCCCCAGGGTTTACAAAACACATGGGCCAACACTGGGTTATCTGGCACATTCTTTTGCACAGGTGTCCAGCCCCTTACTTGATGTGTAATTTTATTTAATACTACTCTAAATGTTATACATTGTATACAGTACTGTAACAGCGGTAGAATGGAATTGTTCAAGAGTCCCTATAATTTATAATGCTGTGGTTAAACCATCCAGCCAGATAGCTTGTTCTGAAAAAATGAGTAACCTCACAGGGCCAGGAGTGAAGATATTTCAAGGCTAATCCCAGTTCTTTAATTTTCAGCCAGAGCCTGTGGAAATACTTTGCTCGTGACTGACTCCATGTTACCATCTGTTTTGCATAGACAAATTTAATTGCAGAGATGTTCCAAGATTTTAGTAGCTGTAAACTGTTCAACAGTATCCATTATGAAATGATTTTCAAGCTAAATATGAAAATGTATCTAGTGCTACAGGATTCAGTTTCCTTCAGTACTTTAAACAGCCAGTGCCTGAGTATTTCAGGATGACACAAACATTTCCTTTTGTCCAGCTCCCACCTTTGTAGTTGGAAGTGTCAGACAGTTGTCTTGTTTGCTGCTTATGAAGTAAAATGCCTTATTGGAATGTCATAGATCACTCTGAAATTAGATGGGACATGCCAGTGCAACATTTCTCCTTCTGCTCTCTCAGGCTACCACTGCTGGAAACAGACACTGAGAAAAGCAAGCATCACCCTGTGTGTGTTATGGTTACTTGGCTGCTTGAACTCTCCAGGCAGCTTCTGCTTGAAGGTTCCTGCATCTTTTTGGAGCAAAACCACAGTACTTTTTCTCCACATAGTCTGGCAGAATTAATACTAAACTCTTCACTAATCCATTCAAAATTATTAAAAACGTAATTATGGAAAAAAAATGTTATGATGGTGATAGTTGTTGTTTATTCAAAGCACTAAGTCGTTTAATGAATGGGATCAATGGACCAGTGCAGCTTCAGGCATTACATGAAATGCTGAAAGGCTGTGGTGCCACCTGGTGATGGGATTTTAGCTGGAACTCCTACAAATGTACAGGAATAGGATTCCCCTCACTGATGCTCCATTAGGAGGAGTTCTGTCATTGCTGTGGATGGATCTTGGCTGCAGGTCAGCAGGATTCCCCAGACCCCAGGGAGGGATTGTGAGGCAAATCTCAGAGCCAAGGGCTGCTGCCATCAGACTTCTGTCAACAGGGCTGAGAGGGCCACAAGTCAGGCTGCTGTAATGTTATTTTTACACTGTGTTAGCCAGGCAGAGCAGGCTGACATTTCCCTTTGCTGTTGCTCTCTGTAGATTGTCTCACTAGTGAGAGATTTTTAGAGGAAGATGTGTTAAGAAGTTTAATTCAACATGGCCTGACAGTTTAAATCCTGAGGGACTCCCTTTCCCTGCTCCCTGTTGTGTGGTGAGGTGCAATTAAAGCTGGCTGTGCACGCAGGGTGCAGAGAGGGCTCCTGGAGGCAGAAAGTCAAAGTTTTGTGAAAGAGACAGCAGGCAGGTCACAGGAGACACAAAGAAACTGCTCTCAGGTTCCTTCTGCTGCTCTCAGCTCAGCAAGGACAGGGTGTAGGGCATCAGCAGGGCTTATCTTGGTAACTTCTGTCTGTGCAGCTGCCAGCAAGGCTAGAGGAGCCCGAGGGATGGAGCAGAGTCTGCCAGCACAGATCACCTCTGGGCATTCTGCACTTCAGAAAAAACCTCCTGTTCCCCAAGGAAAACATCTTCCCTGCTGCTGTTTGGAGAATGTGCCTGCTATTCTTCAGCATTCTCTCCTTCCATGTTAACACTCAGAGCTCTGGACCAGCTTGCATCTCTCTGTCCTGAACACCAGCAGTTGTCTCCATCCACCTCACCCACAGTGAAATGTGGTTTTTTGAGCACACAAAGATAGAACAGCCGGAAGGATTTGGTGATTGTCATGGTTTGACTTGGGTTTGCTAATTTTAATATATTCCATTTCTTGTAGAGATAGGATTTAGAAGCAAAAACAAGGCAGTCCCAAAACTTAAAAGGGTATAAGAAGAAAATTATTAATAACAACAACAACAAAAAAATTTAGAATAAGATTTCCAGATTATCCCCTCCTCCCCTCTCACTTTCCTTCCACATTTCTGAACAACAACATACAGAGAACACTTCAGCCAGTTATCTACTTAAATAATCATTTCAGTTCACTCCAGAGCAAAAAGTTCCTTTTTTTTTTGTTTGGGCCTAGGGGGTATCTTCACTTTCACAATCTACATCTGCCTGGGAAAAACTGCAAACCGTGAACTTCCTCCCATCTTCACAGTCTCTCCAGAGCTTAGTTATGGGTCATGCCACATCCTTGGGGGTATTACTTCTAAAGGCAAGCTGCTTCAAGACAAAATCCTCTGTATCTCTTTTCCTATGAAATGTCTCTGTCCGTATTTCCAGTCCCAAAACAGAGAGCCCCATTCCCTCGAGGAAAAGATGTTTTTCTCAAGCACTTTAACCCCCCCAAGTAATTTCCCACAGTTTAAAGGAATTTCAGTGTAGTCCAGTCCCCTCACAGCCCACAAAAAAGGTTTTCCAGCTACTTATCAGTGACATCTCTTCAATCTCTTCCCATCTGGAAACTCAGCGTTCATTTCACTGACTTCAGTAGACTCCTTGCTTTATTCCTCTCATTCAGGGGAGCTCAGGAGATCCACAGTCTTATCCAGGCATTAAAAGGGTTAAAATTGCATCCAGAAAGTGAAGGAGCTGGGCCAGGCCATGCTGGAAAAAACGTGGCCGCAAGGGCCACGTGGAGGAGGCCAGACAAAACTGCAAAGTTCAACTGCACCTCTCCACGCCACGCAGCCAGCTGTGGGGGGCTTCTCTCCTCTCCCGGCTGCTTCTAAAATGGTGGCAGAAGCCTCGGCCGAGCCGTGGCCACATTGCGGGGGGAACCAGGACCTCAGAAAAAGCCTCCCCCCATGGACACCAGGGGTGAGAACAGGGGGAGGGGGGCCGGGATGGCTCCTCCACCCCTGCCCGGCCAGGCCAGGCCAGGCCAGGCCGAGCTGAGGCCCCGCTGGCTGCGACTTGCCTTGCGGCCGGAAAAGAGAGAGATTTCCTTTACCAGTGTAATTTATGAAAGCGAAATAACTTAATTGGTTACCCGAGCTGTCAATCACTAAACCAGCCCTCTGATTGGCCCCCGCGGCCCACACAGGAAGGTCCCAGAGAGGGGCAGCCCTCCCGTTTCCGGCCCGTGCTGCTCCCCTCAGACCCCTCTCAGCCACTTCCCTCAGTGCAAAACCAGCAGTGAGGCACCACTTGCTGCCACTTGTGTGACCTGACGCCTGGCTCCCACCCCAGCTGAACAAAACCAAATTCGGGGATTTACAGAGCCCACAGGGGTGACGTGGGAAGTGTAACTGGACTGGTGAAGGTGTCCTGCTTTTCTGTTTTAAAACAAAATGACAGCAGTCATTCTCTGCAGTGTGAGCCTCCACTCTCTTGTGGACTGATGGGATTGACCTTGATCAAATCCTCATATTTTACCTTCAGACGCATGCTTGGGGTCACTAATGTGTGAATTCAGCACAAGGCAATGGCATTCATTATTCAGCTTCACTTCTTCACACTGCTCCAAGCAAACAAGAGGATCTAGAAAAAGCTGCTACAAACCTCTGCCTCTGTACAGAATAAACCAGGGTAGAGACAATGCCATGGGAGCTGGCAGGGCATTTTAAAAAGCTTTCCTTTCCAAGGGGCTTCCCAACCTCACTCCTACAGCTTCGACTTAAACACGACTAACAATGGATATGCAGAGGAGCTCTGAATGTAGCAGGGATTAAATACCAAAACTGGTGAGATTAAGTTTTTCAGCATTCTGTAGGATTTTAACAACAGAACTCACCCTTTCTTTGTGCTTTTAAACTTAGGATTCTCAGTACTTTTTAGTGGAGTGCATTGAACTTAGGGACAAACATGTCTTGATTACAAAGCAACTTTGCAGCAGTCTGAGAAGATATTTTCCCAACACATTTCATGTCCCAGTGGATTTCTATTTTCGTGGGAGAAAGGAGGAGAGTCCTTCTCTGTATTCAGGGGCAAAATGAATTGGAACAGATTTTCAGATACCACCATGGCAGCTGAGACACACCAGGGGCTGAGGATGGGTCTGTGCTGCCATGGCAAATTCTACAAGGTGAATTTCTTATGCAACGACTGCTGTTCCTAGACTTACTAGAGGCAAACTTTCCTCCCAAAAACCAACATGGTTTTGGTCTTGTATCAGACACATGAACTGCTTTCACTGGTTCTGTGCAAATCCCACTACAAAGGTAATTATCAGATGGATGCAAGAAGCATATTCATGTCAGGAACCAAATTCAGCATGAATCTGTTGAATTATGAACATTATTCCCTTCCCACCACCAAAAAAAAAAAAAAAAAGGAAAAAAAAGGCTTTGTTAGACAAGAGAGTTGTATTGAATTCACTTCTTTTATTGCAGTGACATCCCCCTGGTACAAAGTATTAACTGCAATAATTACGTTAAAACATTAGAAAAGCATTTGTGTGGGACAGTTACAGTACAGTGTCAAATCTTACAACCTCAAACCAAGTGGGGCATGACCCACTAACGCTCAAATCTTTTAAATTATTTTTAGTTATTTTTTTAAATATGTAATGTCAGAAAAAAGCATATAAAAAGAATGTATGTAAAAGGAAACCTAAACATAAGTGAACAAATAAATAATTGATTTTCACCAGCTATTACTGTCTTTCTAAACCCATACAAAGGAACCTAATCTACAAGAAGGTATGAATTGCCATGTGTAAGTGATTTAATTTTCCACGTAATTAATGATGATTGGAACATAAGTAAATTTGGCGTCAAAATCAAAACAGGAGTTGGAGTGACTGCCACTAACTGACATCTGTTGCAGACAATTACCATTAACTGTTCAAATTTTTAAGTGAGCAAATAATCTTGGAACTTGCCCTCATGCCTAGCATTAGTGGACTCCTGAGAGTGCATGTGAAAAGCATCCTACGGTATTTCACAGACATGACCTTAACTATCCCCATTATGCATATTTAGATATACTTTATATAATTTTATACACATATATGCATGTATACACATATACTTCATTTGGTTTCTGTGTTGTGTTACAGATCACAAGCAATGGTTTCCTGAATGGGCAAATAAACCTTTTTTAAGTAAGTGTACCTGTGCATGTTTTGTTTTTGTATTTTTTTCTTAAAGATAGCAGCACTAAGTCCATGCCATACTGTCCATCAAAAGAATGCTACCAACAAAACAAGGAGAAATGTGGCAATGATTCCATATGCACAACGTGACAACCTTATCCCCTACAAAACACTGTAAAACCTGTGATATTTATGTTGGTAAGTTTGATCCACATCCCCTCACCTGGAAGGAAACATCACTTTGACCCCACACTGTCTGCCTTGTCTTACAACGGTTTATCATAACAAGCTGGGTTCATGCTGGCATCAGTTATCTCACACTTAGCAGCAAGACATGCATGTTTTGTTTTCTTAGAAGTTTTTTCAAAAGTGAAATGATTCCATAGTCTCAAATCCAATTGACAGAAACAGCAAACAAAAAGGAAAAAAAAAAGAAGGATTTTTCGCAGTTTACCAAGAACTTGACAACAGTGTACACTGCACAGTGTATTATTTTGTCTTTAATCACAAGAAGTTGAAGCTTTACCTTGCCACACAATGATTATACTTCATCCTTCAAAAGGAACAGTTACATTTCAATTTGATCCTGCATTCAGAAAAAAAAAAAACCCCAGAAAAACATCCCCTCAAACAAACCAAATCAACCAACCAACCAAAAAAACCCAAAAAACAAAAACCCCAAAAACCAACCAAACAAAAAAAAAACCAAAACCCCAAAAACCTTTTCTGTGCATCCTTAAATGAAAGTCACTCACCCACTGGTAAACTGATCCAGTAGCATGTCCAATGCTAATATCAAAAGCTTGTGAAATGTTTTTAGGCAATCCTTTCTATCCAAAAAATATTAGGAATTTAAAAAACAGTTCACATTACTAACCTTTATACAAAGGCTCAAGTGAAATTTCTTTTGCAGGTGTTTGTAGTAGACTAAATTATGAAGTTTCCAAAATATACAATGAAAGGGCACACAAGACTGGCAGTATCTTTATTGAACATAGAAAATGTATCAAGTAGGATGTATGGAATAGATCAAAATTGCTTGACAATAAAACCTGAGTATTATTTAATAAGACTAAATTCGTTTTCTGACAACTGAACGAATTGACCTAAAAACATCTCCCCTAAGAACTTAGTGGTCCATTTAACCATTTGTTGAAAAATGCGAGAGAACTGCAGCTTTTACATTTCATACTGGATAGCACAATTCCACATAGTGTTTACTGTTTTCTGTTAGATAGCATCACATTGCTTATATTATCCCCATTCAAGCCTTAAGTCGAGTTTTGTTTCAAAAATAAGTTGATAGTGACACTGAAACGTAAGAGGCCAAGAACTAGGACAGGTCTTTTATTTTTTTCCAATTTGTATTAAGAAAAAAAAGCCTCAGTCAGCAAGATGAGCTTTATTTCAAAGCTGAGCTAAGACTAAGAGGATACTACCTTCTGCCAGGGTTGATAAAATTAGCTGTCTCAGTCTACTGCAAAAGTAGTACACATTGTCAAATTTGAGGAAAAGAATCCTCCCTACAAGCAGAATTAGTTTCATTTCACCTGTTACTAAGCTTAGTGACAGTAACGTCAAGGATTTGCTTTAGTTCAACTGACCTGCCCCAATTCTCACCTTTAAATCTAACAGATATAATAATTAAAAAAAAACAAAAAACAAAACCAAAAATAAAACCAACAAACCAAAAAACTTTCTGATGATAGAAAACATACAGTACTACGAACTAATAGCTCAATGGAAGACTGAAAAGCAGCATTCATTTTTATTGTAATATGGAATAGACCAAAAACTAAAGGAAGTCTGATCGAAACTCTTAGTTGAAGGCAGATTTTGACATTCTATATAAATTTACAAAATAGGATGTATGGGTGAGATTTGGTTAATTTCAGAAGGCACCTCAAGGCTAAAAGGCTTTTATAAATCTATAATCCTTTCATTGATCAAAAATACAACATTTTATTGCTGCTATTCAAATAGCAAACAAAAAGCTCGTCTTGTTCTTCAGTCTAACAAGGAATCCTCCCCCATTAAGCAAGATTAAATTACAGAAAATATAGAATAAAACTGAAGATGTCACAACTTTAGAAATACAGTGACTTTCCTTGTGTGCTTTCAAGTCAGTGAAGTAGTGAAAGAAGAGTCACTTTTTGCCTTTGTGATGTTAATGAACTAGAGACCACGGCAGTCACTCTCCCCTGGGCACTGCAGTACCATTTCATCACAGCTGTGCCACAGGCAGCACTCTTAGGAATAGAAGGTCAGGACACTCTGGTGATTCCCACGAACAAGGAGGATTGGTGGAAGGTCTTTAGAGAGAACTTCCAGCCAGGCCATGTACAGTGCACTGGAAACTGCCCCTTTCCGTGCCACTGGCAAGCTCCTGCAAGCCACAAGGGAAACAACTTTGAAAAACCTGGCCACGTACAAGTCAGATCCTGATAAATATGACAGATGATTCTAGAAAGATCTAAGTTTTAAGTCAGATTTCCTATCTTTTTAATCTTTTTTACCTCCTCTCAGAATTCATGAGTTGAGAATTTTTATCTTCAACATAACAGGCCTTTATATCTATTTCCCCCTAACTTTTGGCCTATTAACACCGTTTAATACTCAGGCAGCTTCATGAAGAATCCTCCTCAGCTTCATTCTCCTAATCTTCAACATTTTAAAATACAGCAGTAAGAAACTGACAGTTTGCCTCTTGTTTGTTCACACCCAAAAGCCATCCCCAAAAATCTGTGAGCAAGACAGTGACTTAATTTTACCTAGAAAGATCCTCTAGTAAAAGAAACCAAAGGAAGGAATTGAGAAAGAGGCAAGTAACTGCACACAGGAGTAGAAAGAATGTGAGAACCCTGAGCTGCACCACAAATGTGGAGATCAGCTAAAGCAGCATAATCAAAAGCACAATGCTAACAAGGATATTTTTTTCTTCAGCAGAACAGTGGTTCCACACTTCCAATAAAAAAAGCACTGAAATCTTGAATATTTCTATACTTCAATGCCAAGGCAAAGTCCTGTTCCTGATCTATACTGACATTTATATTTTGAATTACAGCTCCATATCAATTCAGGTAACACCACAAATTCAAATAATTTACTTACATGACAATTATGTTAGCTGTACTTGAATGTTCTTTCAGCAACTCGTTTAACCTAATCTGTCGGTAAGTCTGTAAATAAAATGAATCTTGTTAGAAACAGTTTTTATTTAAAAACTATAAAAAATTCTTAAAAATAAAAGATAAATAGTATGACCAACTGGAATGAGTAATTAATAAAAAGCAGATATTTCCACTTTAGTTGGAAACTCATTCTCATTATCAAAGAAACTGTGGGTGTAAGGCTGGGAAAAAAGAAAGCAGCAAGTGCAGAATGTGCAAAAAAACCAAGTGCTGCCCTATTACAGGATGCCATTTATTTTCTGTTTATGCAAAGAAACACCTAAGAAGAAATACTTGTGTCTCAACGTTGCACAATAGCTTGGGAAAGATGTCAAGCCTTTAACTGCTCCTCTGCATCACAAATTGTCCTTTGGATTTAGTGGTGTTTTTTTAAAAATAATGAAGCAAAAAACATTAGCTTGATCAAAAAAACAAAAAGGTCACAAACACCTGGCTATAGACTAAATGATTCTAAACTGCTGAAATACTGTGGGAAAGCAGTCTGGCCCATGCTCATACTCAAATGCAGAACTATTTTGCTTCTCTGAACCAGCTAAATTGTTTTAGATGCTACTTTTAATCTGCTATTCATACAAACTGCCTTGGAAAGAGAGTGACAGGAATTAACTCATTGTTATCAGAACCACAAATGCAGTAGAAGGAAGTTTTAACTGACATAACATTCTACAAAAAACAGAACCTTTGTTTTGTAAAGCTCAAGCTCATTATCTGTTATCCTCCATGGCTCATCCTCCTTCATTTTATCTGCAACTTCTTGTTCTTTATCATCCTCATGAAGTCGGAAGGGCTCTATCATTTCCTCAAAAGCTGCAATACTGAAAGAATTAAAAAAAAAAAAACATTACAGCAGATATGAGTTTTTATGTCAAAAACTGTTTTCACAGTATTAGAAATTAAGTTTTATTGCTATGTAAAAACAAACTGAACTTTTTTCCCCCTGCCTGTTGCAGTTGGAACATCAAATCAGCTTTTTACACATGCAGACATTGAGTGGTGAATTGTTTGCTGAATCACAACTGAAGTTTTTCTCAGTTCAGAAATCTACCTCGAATTTTAAAAGCTGAACAGTACTATCTTTAAAAAAGGGACAATAACTAGGAGCAGGTTCTTTAGAACTAACTTTTATGTTACAGTAAAAACCAGCTATCAAGTCTTAAGCCATTGCTGTTAGGACTCTGGCTTTGATGTTTTTACTTTGCTTCTTTTATCTCCTTCCAGTACAGTCCAGGAGCCACACTCAAATGAAAAAAACACAGATCTCAAACTCAGTCTTCCTGTTGCACTTGTAAGAATACAAATACTTTGAATTTACCAGGACTTTAGAGCAAGAACTTTGGAATAAAACCTGAAGATTAAGGAGGAATTAATTTCTGCTAGAAAGAAGAACTCATATTACCCTACTTTTTTCACCTACAGTTCCTCCATGAAATATTCACATTACAAACAAAACATCTTTATATTTACCCTTGGAGGTCTTACTGTACCATGACCTCACTACAATCAAAAAGAAGAAAACAAATGTAATCTGCTATTCTTTGGCTGAGCAAAAAGGAGATCTAATAATAACATTATTATACAGCACACACCTGTTAAAAATTAATCCTCCACTTAGTTTCCAGCTGTTGTTAATACCTAAATGGTATTTTGAAATATTTTGGATATATTGTGGGGATGTATCCATAGAGACAGAAAGAAAAATGCTCTCAGAAGCAGTAACTCATGGATCACTTCTATTAAACAAAAATAATTCCACATGATTCTCAGATCTCAGCTGTGATACATAAAGGGTGCCACTCCATCAGTTTACACCTTTCACAGCAGCAGGCTCCTGGAAGCTGAATATCCAAGAGCACCAGAGTGCCAGAAATATTTTGTTTTACTTTGTTTTAGTTGCTCAATATATTCTATACGTTTAAAAAAAAATAAAAAAAAAGAGTATAAATAACTCATATTAACTTCAGCACTTAGCCAAGTTCTAAAATAACACTTTCAGATAAGTGCAAGCCCATATAAAAGATATTTTTACAACTTCAGCATACTCAAGAAGGCCTGAAGGGAAAATAGGATAATGGCAAAGGAGGGTATTTTTAGATCATACACATTCTGTTCTAAATTTGTGCTGAAAGCCATCTACAATTAATGCTTTTTTGAACTGGAAAGTAAGAAATATCATATGTATGACCACTCTTGTGTACATTAAAAGTCCAAGCAAGTTAAAAATGGAGAAGCAAAAAAAAGAAAAACCCAAGGCTATTTCAACACCAAGCTTTGTTACACTAAACTAAGACTTTATGAGATTCAGATCATGTAAGTTTTGGTGAACATCTCTCTTCTTAAAGAAGATTGCTCCAGACAATTCTGGTATTTTTTAATCTTCATTTTTCTGAATTTAGTATAACAATCTAAGGGCCAGAGATTAAAAAAAAAAAAACAGATTTCTATATTCCTAGACATGGCAGTTATTGTTAATTAATTTCCCACATTTTTATGAAACACTGAGGAACTTCTGTATCATAACATATGTAGAAAAGAATGAAGTCCTCTAAATTAAGACATCACAAATTCAATGAACAAACAAGATGTGTTTTGAGACTTACTTTTCTTTCTTTGGCTTAGTGTTAATATCCCCAAGGACCATAATATCTGAGAAGTCTATCCGAAATTTGCTGAGCAAAGTAGCCATCCTGCATCAGAAGAAAAAGCCTTTATACATGATCATAGTTTTAATTATTTCACAGGTTAAACAGATAAATGTTTGGTAATAAAAAACACTGGTTTAAGAAACAGAAAAAAGGCATCTTAAATGTAACAAGGACAAAAATCAAACTGACTTGGCATATGACTATAAATCAACAACATGCTTTGGGAAAAAAAAACTCCAAAGTTTTACAGCTTTAAAATAACAGAAGAGCTCTCTCTTGAATATAATCTCAGAAAATAATTGAAAATAGTGTCAGATAACATAACAGAAAAATTAGTCTGAGACAATCAGACTGAGATTCAAACAATTTGAGAGAAATGAAACCTTTTTTGTGAGAAAGGCAATAGAATATGATCATACCCCCAGCAAAGAACAACTGAAATTAGGCAACTAGGATGTAACATGCTGTATAAGCATTTGAAATGCAATTTTTAAGCAAACTCACGCTCTTCTGTCATGATCAATCCTGTTTATTTTTCCACCAATGAACACCCTGATCTTGCAGTCCTTCCACTTCTTCTTGGTTGTGATAAGGTAAGGAATCAACAGTGTCAAACCTGTGTTTTCAACAGAATTTGAGATTTGAAGAAAATTGCACTTTATTAAATAGTACAGGTTTTACATGATCTGACTGCCAGGTATCTACTAACAACTAATCCAGAATTACTCCAATATCAACATTTAAAGTTTTTAAAATTATAAAGCACATTACCTCCATCATCAAAGAGCCACCAGACATCAATATTGCTCTTGCCTTGCTTCTTCTGGAACTGAGAACTGGCATCAAGGAGTCTTTGGTCAGCCAAATTCAAAGGAGAGCTCTTTGAATCTGTAAAAATATATATATATTGAAATTTTGGTTTTGAAACGTTTTGCTTAATCACTTTGAAAATCATCAAATGCAACTCTTAATATTTTGCAATATACCTACTTTTAAAATTAAAAATTTTCCTTTATGCCTCCCAACCCAGCTCCAAATTTTGATTGACTGGATATAAACTGAACTGGCTGTATTTAGGGTGTCTAGAGACTCGTAATTTCAGCAGCTGAAGTCATTTAGCAGGAATCTGAGAAAGAAAGGATGTCTGAGGTCTTTACATAGACATTTGCCTGGACAATTTAATTAATTTTGCTCCAGCTTTAGGTCATGCACTCTACTCTTGCAATCTACAGAATTTCCCTAAAAATATGCAAGTAACTGATTCTACAAATAGATGTCATGTCCTGAGCAATTCCTTCCTTAAATCCAGTTTTCTTTAAGCATGTGGTGAAATTAAAAGCTATGTGGGCATATTGGACCCTTTCTGCAAAAAGTACTATTTTGCATAACAAAGCTATTTGATTTACTGAGAACAAGACAATAATAACATCTTAAATTAGAATAATATAGATATTCTTTTTTGAACTGCAGGAAAGAACCCCTAAGCTCTTTCTCTTAATTAAAACGTCAGTCTGAGCAAAAGCCAGGAGTCTGACATTCATCTCTGTCCTTATTTTATTAGGAATTTTAAAAATTTAGAGCACATCTGTGACTGATTTACATTAATATACTACTTTATTGCATACTGGGACTTCTTCCAAACTGCCATCTTGTGCTTCAAGATATAATCTCACTTGCCATTATAAAACACAAAAGCTTCTAGCTGCTGAAATTACAAAGAAAATGTCAAAACAGTTCAGATGAATTGAAATTAAGACAAAAATACCTGATTAACTCAGAATAAGTGTGAAATAAACGAGGAAATGAAAACTGCTCAGTTAATTTCTCAAAATGCTGATTTGAAGGACTACTTTGCATTATTTCAACATGTTCTCCTCATTGAGTACCTGTACTAAGCTTTAATTTTCAGGATATTGAATTATTTCCAAATAACAGAGCAACAGCTGTGACTTTGGAAGATACACTTAATAAACTGAGAGCACTTCACCATCAGAGGGTATTTCCTGAACCAAGCAAGGACCCAGACAGACAACTAAGACACACAATGGAGAGAAAGGTCCTGAACACATTTCAAATGTTAGTTTAAGAGAAGAGCTTTTTAATTTTTTTTTTTTAATTCCAACACTTATGCACAATCCTTTCTCAGTAGCAACTTCTGGGAATTTCCAGAATGTTGCTTTTTTTCCCCCACAGCCTAGTCCCTAAGGATGAAGCACATTCCAAAGCAGATATGAAGAAAGAAATAAACATTGCATGGTTGATATTTTCCTCTCTGGTATTTAGGTGTAGAAAGAATTACAAAAGGAAAACTGAAATCAACAATGTGAAAGAATGATTTAACACAAAAGGATGGAAAATGCCTGCCTTTATTCAACAGTGGTTGTGTTGGAGTCTTTCCATCGTCATCCTCCTCTGCAAGGTTTTTAAAGATACAAAATAAAAAGGTTAATTTCCTTTGTGATATTAATGAACACAATACAAATGCAAATTTAAAAAAAATGGAAAATAAAGATGTGAAATGAAGAGTGGTTTTTTGCACAGAGAAAAGCACACAAATGCAGTCCACCAAATCCTAAGATTCATTTGTACTTCAAAAAAATTATACATACTTCCACTATCCATCTAACTATTAAGGCTTTTGCTTTGTAAGAGAAAAGTTGTTTATTGTCATGTCAAAGCATCTTGAATGATTCGTATCTGTTAATATCCACATAATATTCTGGTCTGAGATGAACAAACCTCCATAAATTTAGCAGCTTCCAATCACTCATAACATACAGACATGGGGTACAATCCTCAAGCATTTTTTTACTGTCTCTCAAACTCAGTTACAAAAAAAAATCCATTATAACTTACTGCCTACCACCTCCTTTATTTAGGGGACTAGAAACAAATACTTATTTTACATACCAAGTACTTAAGAGATTAGACATCAACATCTAGAAAAGCATAACACTTCTATGCCAAAGTCAAAAAAATCCCCTAAATAATCCCTGGGCAAAGAGAGAGAGGAACTGAGGGGGAATGAGAGAGAGAAGAGTGAGAATTCAAGGTTCATTGCTAACCAGCAGTTACCTTTGCGTGGAGTGGGAGTTCTTTCACTGGACGATGGAGCAAAAGCTATGGAAGTGTCTGTCTCAGACTTTTTGCTGTAATCCACTTTTACTATTACATCCTTGGCACAGGGAGACTTCTCTTGGGATAACAGCAAATCTTTGTGAAAGAAAAAAAAACCTATTGGAAACCACTGAATTGTTACAAACAGTATCAACAGAGGTGTGTGACTATACTGGGTAGGTTTGGAATTAATTAACTATTTAATTAATTACAGAGTGCTGCAACTGTTACACCACAGCAAAGAGGTCAGGAGGGGGGAAAACCAACACAAAAGTATTCTTTGAGCTTCCTCAGAGCACAAAGAGGCTCCTCCTCTGAGCAGAGCCGTCATTTTCTGTTATTTTTCCATGTTATGATTGCATGCCCAAAGTATAAAAACAGAGCTAGGTAACACTGTGGAACTACGATTAGAAGAGGAAAGAAGAAAAAAAATCACTTGGTGACACGCTTTCTGTTTCTGCTTTTAACATCAAGAGGAAGATGAGCCTTAGGAAGGGCACAGCCCAAGTGTGTTTGTCTCACTTCCAACTGAGATTTTTTCCAAGTTTGGCTTCTGTGGAGCAGCTGTGAGAGCTGAAGCAAACTCACACAAACCCCCAGCGAGTACCAAGATCCTTCTGACACCTTGGTGTTACATTCCCAGTTTTCTCAGCAGTGTTGTTTCCACACTGAAGGTTCATTCCTTGCCATTTCTCACACTCCTCTGCCCTCCTGCACATGGTGACAAGCTCCCTTGACTCTCTCCTAACACTAAAACATTCATCTTTTCCAGTGAAGGAACCTCCTCTTTCAGGGGGATGCCTCTCCTGAAATGTGCCATTTTTCCTCATGGAGCAAGCCACAAACAAATTACACATTATCAAATCAGAACAGCTGCACCAAAGCCCACAGGCTTGAAATTTAACTAAAATTACACCATCCCACTTAAGAACACTACTCAGAAAGCACAACCAAGTCTTCTACATAGAAAATCTTCCCAAATTTGAGGCAGACTATTCAGAGTCCCTAAATCAGTCTGGCAACCACACCAAACTCAATGGAGTTCCTGCATGGTGCAATATTTGTTGTGATTTTCACAGTTCCTGGGCTTGTGCCCCAAATACTTGATGCCAACTTGCCAGCATCACAAATTAGTTTCAGGAAAGTATCAGGTCTTCTGGAAGCAGCTATATGCAATTTGCAAACACAGAAAGGTGAAGCACAGGAAACCCAAGTTCTGCTGCTGACCATGGGTCACTATCTTAGAGTTCAGACTTACTAATTTCACTAAATTTTACTGTACTGCAACAGTGGTGTTTTGTTTATTTTTTTTACAAAGCCTTAGTATTTTTAGAATGCAGATTTAGAAAGAAATTAGAGCAGCAAATTCACCAGATAAAGTGAGTCATACCTTGGCCCTGAAGGTGAGAAATGTCCAGGCCCTCCTTGAGGCGAATGACAACTACACCATACTGAACATCAAAGGCATCACTAAACAAAAGGGACAGAAATAAAGTATTTTATAGATTTTTTTTCCCCCCAAATGAAAAATGCACCCTCCCTGAACAAATTCCAGTGATTAAGCACTGCTGTTGGAAGTCCCAAATTAAAAATTTGCTTTAGAAAGTCAGTTTCAATTCCAAAACATTAACTGAACATCATTATAGGAAAAACAGTATTTAGAAAGGATACCTACTCTTTCTCCCTCTCTCCAGTATGTAAACAGTGATTAAATAAAATCAATGTCAATAGGTCACTCAAGTTCTGCACAGATAGTAAGATACACCAAAAATTACAGATTTTTATCTCAATCCATAGAAAAAGGGATTCAACTAGGTATTTTTGATCTGAGAACTAAAGATTTCTGACATCTTCCCAAAACATTTGGGTATTAAAAACACCTAAGATGATATAATTTAATATCACATTAGCTGTAAGTTAGCTCTGATATGCCAAGTCCCATCTCATCCAATAAAGTCAAAACTCACTCCAGTCAAAAATAAAGAGGCAGAACTTCATTACTGTAGAAAAGAGCAAAAACCCCAAAAACTTGCTGAATAAAAGTGAATAAAGTCAATAAAGTCAGTAACAACCCCACCCCCAAAGTATAAGACAAGATAAACTTAACCATATCAAACAGTTTGCATTAGTCATTAATCACCATCCCTTACATGTAAGTACCTTGTTCATTACCAACAACCATAAATCAGAATTCCCTCCCATATAATTTCCACAGACAGAAATTTCTCAGGATTTCACTAATTAAACACTTCCCTTTAGAAGTAGTAAGACTTGATTAGAAATGTTTGAAGTATCAATGCATTCTATAGTAAGTGGAAGAAATATTGAGGTTGATTTGTTTTGTCTATTAGTGAACATTTTAATTTAATTATTTCATGTGTTAGATTTGCAGAGATTAGATGTGCTTCTATTGTGTGCTTCAGAAACTTTTAGTTTTCCAGAAATACATTTGACCTGCAGTTATTACCTCCTGAGGTTTCTTTAGGGATGTGGAGAACCACATGACTTGCTGACCTTGACAGATTTTCCTGCAAAAGCCATCCCAAAATAAAATAGGAAGAAAAGGAAAACTAACCAACGTGTTTCCTTATTTTTCCACTGTATTTGGTGCCCCTGCTTTTCTCTTAAAGACCTGGGTGAGATGACTTTTTTTGTCCTTTTCTAATATCTGCCTGTATAGGCTAAAGCTCTATCCTCTCTTTCTTTCAAAAGCACAGAAAATGAGAAATATAAAAAATCACAAAAGAATATAAAGCACAAAGGAAGTGGGTTAACCAACATTTCAGCTGAACACAAAAACTTCTGTGTAAGTAAAATAAGCTATTTTTTTGTACCTTAAGCACTACCCAAACAAGTTTTTACCTTGTCTGGGTAGCAACACAAGTTACTCTATTAATTTTTTCAGCCACAACTGGTCTGCCTTTCAGTACTGTCAAGTTATTCTGGGATATCCTTTCTCTTCTCCTTCCTGTACTAGCCTGAGTGTCAGTGCTGTGTATCTTGTGAGTAAAGTATTTCTCCTTTTCAGACAGTAGCTCTCAAACCTCAGACCTCTGCCACAACTCTTTTCAGAAAGTTATTATGGTGATTTCTAATCTGCTTAAACTATAAAGGCTTGCTTATTAATTTCCATATCAGAAAAACACCAAGGTATTGAAGACTGCTGAATGGAAAATCTAGGTCCACTTGAAAGAGACTTCATGTAACTAAGATCTTTCTTACTATCAAACATACTGAAATAGAACACAGCAGCTAAAACTTTATATTTACTACTTACTGGAATAAATTGATATAGGTTTCAACATCTCTCATATCACCTTGTCTCCAGTTCTTCTTAAATCCAACAACAAGGGTGTTAGGTCTCATTCTGCCCAAACCAGCAGCCTAAGAAGAACAAGAAGGATTTTACAAAATAACGTTACTGAACTAAAGGTTCTTTTGTCTGTTTAAGAGAATTATAAAGTACTTTTCATCAAAGCTTTTAAGATAATTGTGTAAAAGAAACATATTTCAAAGTATAAAGCACCTTCTGATTTTGATGTTCAATTTGAGCACTTAAACTTTTTTTTTTAAAATACCTGCATTAAGTATTGTCCTCCATCCCTCAAGTCCTCTGCATGCACTGGTGCATAGAAAGCTTTCATCTTGTTTTTAATTAGCCATCGCTGATATTTAGCCAAATCAGTTGACAGCTCCTTCATGGCTTGCCTCCGAGGACCCTTTCAAATAAAGGAAATAATAAGAGGGGAGGGAACAAGAATTAGGAATATGAGTAATGGGAGTAAAAAAGCCCCACCCAGTTGTTGAGTGTCACTGCTAGAAACAAATTCAAACTCAGAGAACCTCAGAACACGCTTGCACACTATCAAAACCACCCCAAACCACAAAACACCACACATTATCAGCACCAAAACTGAAAAACTTTTACCATTTTTATGAAGAGGGTTGCTCAAACTTTAGCAATCTTGTTCCTGCAGAGCACAACCTTCTTCCTCAGGGGGAGGCATAAGCTTGTCCTCCAAAGCATTAACATAGTTTTAAAAGAAAAGGGCTTTGCAAAGAAATATACACAGATGCAGGATGACTTAATATTACACTTTATGGGAGTATTTGTATCCTGCAGTCAAAGTCACCTCCTCTTTAAATACTTCCTTTATGTTACTTCTCTTGAGGTGAATCTTTTGTGCTCCTCCTAACATCAAAATGCAGAATACAGCACAAGGTATAATCAGGAACACAGAAGCCCAGTTTTTGTAGAAGGACACAGCCTCGACCAAATGGTCAAAGCTACTGAAGAATGTGGCAGCGCCACCCTTCCTGTAAGAAAATAATTTTAAATAGGGAAAGGATATGTCCCAAAAAATCTTCAGTTGCCTTCCTACAAGAAGGATGACACCACCTTATTCTTTTCTCTATAGCCCTACTTTTAAAAGGCAGTGATTACATCTGTGTTATCTCAGTTTGGCCTTTGATATTCACTGAAATATTAAGTTTATATAGACAGAAATTAAAAATTTCTTAAGACAGTATCTGTATGTGGATTGCATTAACTTGATTTGCTCTTATCTGCTCATTAGATCAAAAGCAAGTCATACTTGGTAAGTGTAATAAATTAAAACACATTTAAGAGTAATCCATGTTTTTATTCAAAGTCTTTCAAGTGTGTCACCAGCACCCTCAGCTTAGTGCTAGCTGCAAACCTGCTGAGGATGGTCTTGCTCTCACTTATGAAGACATCCCTGACACAGCCCTGAGGGAGACCACTCATCACCAGCTCCAGCTGGACATGGAACCACTGACCACAACTCTCTGGCTGCATCCATCCAGCCAACTCCTGCTCCACTGAATCCTAAACCCTTCAAACTCAGGTCTCTTCAATTTGAAGATATCAGGGTCACACAGGACTCTGAAGACTTCTCAGAAGTCTGGGTAGGTGACATGTGTCAGTCCTGCATTACATTTTTTTAGTCACACTCTTGCTTAAATGTTCTTAGTGATGTGACAGAAGTTTGGCCTTAAGATATGAAGCAAAGCTACACAATTCCAGTGTGGTAAAATTCATTTACCTAAGTTCACCAGAGATGCCACAGCCTCTCTGTAGCTAAATGGAAGTTTTGTACAGATCACTGCATGACAGCCACCTACATCTAACCAACACAACCCTTGACAAGCTGATTCTGAAGAAAAGTTACTTGAAAATTGCTTCCTTCCTACCATGACAAGACCACTCTTAAGTTTGCCACACGAAACACTAAGTAGTAAGAACTGTTAGAATTATATCCTTGCAGAACCAGCATCACACAACCCCCTCTGCAAAAACATGCTCACTTGAAATTCTGACAAAAACACCCAAAGATACTTTGTGAGTATCAGGGGCTGGTCATAAAGGGAAGAGGAAATACCTGACAATTAAATTAATCTGATAATTGAAGGAATAAAAAGCTACTTGGAAGGCTAAAAGCAATTTTTAGCTATTGGCTAAACTCATATTGACCACCCTGCTCAAGGTTTCTTTTTCCCTAAGATTTTTAAGAACTCTACAAGGGAATCAATCTCCTAATGTTCACTTCAATTAGAAGTAAAAGGTCCTTCACCATTTAAGCATCAAATTATCAAAGGTACTGACTTTTTATAAATTTTCCCTGTAGTAAACCTAACAGGAATAGTGATGATGCCTACATTAGCAAAACTTACCAGTAAATATCTTCGTGCACTTTTTAATGTCTAATGATGCTTTCATTAAAAAAAAAAAACAAAAAAACAACACCCAAATAAATATTCAAACCAAAAATTAAACATGAGCCAGAAACAGAGTCAAACAGGTTAGAAAAACCAAACCAAACCCCAAAGCAGAGAGAAGAAAAACACCAACAAGATAACTTTATAAAGTAAAGACAGAATAAATTTACCATATGTACATGGCCACAGATCATCAAGCCCACATTCTTGGTGAAGGCATGGACAAGGTGAAGCAAAGCTGGACGTGCATTTGGAGCACCTGTCATAATTAAGCACTGAGGTCTAGGATTATGAGGAAAAAAAAAGATTTGAATTGGAATTAATCTGGAGTTCTGAGGCTTTTTTATTTACAGAAGAGTTTCTTCCAAATATTAGCCATAACAACATATTCATCACTGCAAATGTAATAACCTCATCCGCTTTCATAAGACTATGTTAAATTAAGAAAAGATCAGTTGTTACCCAACTGTCAGCAGATCTATGAATAATTGCAAAAAAATTCCATAATCCCATTAAATCTGAAAATCTACACATTTAAAAAGTTCAAGAACATATGCCCATTTTTACACTACTTTCATTTAGAAGGCAGGGCCAACCTAATGCAAGTAAGTCAAAGGCAACTTTTAAATGAATTTTAAAAGAGGAAGTGTCCAAACTTCAGAAATCATTACAGGTGACCATTTTTCATAATCATTATAATTAATACATAATATCATAAAAAATCCTCTGAAGTAATCTCTCTCAATCTCTTTAGCTGCTCCATTTAATTTTCATGGCTGCTTTGCTGAAAACAGTGCTGCTGCCAGGTTCTCCATAACCTCAGAGGATGGCACCTGTACTAAGAACCCAACTCAATCTGTAATTCCATTTACTTGGATAAATCACTGGAGATGAACACAGATTTAACAGAAACCTTGACAGCAAACCCCATGACAGCAGCCTAGTGAACACAGAACTCCCTGTTTTTAAGTGTCACCTGAAGTTTTTCACGTGATCTTCCACTCCTGAGAGCCGAATGGAATGCTGCAGTGCATTCAGGTAAGTCAAGGCTTGAGTTGAGGATCCCCAGTTCACATCTGTTAAAAGATTTGAGGTTCCAATGTGTAATTATAGTTGTCCATATTAAAGCTACATGATTACAAAATGTATGCTGGACACAGACTAAACCCACAGATTTAAGCTATACCTTGCTGCATTTTATACAATACCAGTCAACAAAACCTACAGCTTAATTGATAACATTTCTGTAGAAGTTTTAGCAAAAAAAGTTAAAGAAAGGAGTAACTGACTTCTTTATCTCCACATTTCAAAGACCACAATAACTTCACAGTCTGAAGAACACCACTTGAGAAAAAAATGCTGTGTTGAATTATTTTATACCACAGCAAAGAAAAAACTGAATCTCAAAACACTGCCTAAACAAAGTCAGATACCTTCAGTGGAAAATTAATAGATTAAGCAGATCATTTTAGATTATTATTTTTATGAGGAAAAGGAATAATCTTTTTGCTCCCATATACATCTCCTGATAGCCACAATGAATTTACCATTTTCTATATGCACCTTTTCTACCAACTCTCATTCAGACATTTATGCCTAAGTGGCATCCTCATAATTTGGGAGGAGGGGGAACAGCAGTGACTATGCAGGAAAAAATCAATTTAATTACAACTAAAAAGCCTGAAACACAAATTTAATCTAGTGGTTCAAACAGAAAGAAGTTGCTGGGATTTTCCCCTGCCAAGGCTATCACTTTTTCCCTTCTTTGCCCCATCCACAACCAAAAAAGTTCTTTATACATACCTGGTTTCTTGTAGGTGACATAGATGTAAAGCCCAAGGACTATGACATAGGTTAGAAGTGCTGCCCACCAATTAATGACAAACATTACAATGCAGCACAGAATAGCTCCAATAAGAGAAATCCACATATTGTAGTACTTGAAAGCAGGGCGCCAGCCTAGTCAAAACAAAATTTGGAGGGTCGGAAAAAAGAGGGGAGAAATTAATTTAAACAACACTACAAGAGAAGGAAAGCACTGCACTTTTTCCCCTCCCCTGGTATTCTGCATCCATTACATCTGAGTTTCAGTGATGTACAAAATACAGACTAGCACATTTATGCTCTCCAATTTCCAACACCTTTCAAATGAATCAGCATGATTCTCACACAGATATGGAAATGCTCCTAATTTAGCCCCCTAAAAGCACAGCTCAGAAGAGAAGTTTGAGGATGTCTGTGCCACTATGTCTACTGAATCAGGCTCCAAGAACTTTTCGCAATAGCTTTGCCTGACATTTGATTTTTCCTCTCAAAGGTAGTAAAGTATAAATCATCATCTCATACTTCAGTTTCTTACTACTGTTTTTAGGTGTGCATTTTTACTGTTTTCACATAGAAATTCTCACTACATGAAAAAGAAAAGGACAGGTATGTCCAAACAGAACTTGGCTACATCGAAGTACTGGACTGCCAGTATTTTACATTATTACCCACAAGTTTTTCCAAAATCAGGTATACACATGCACACCTCCACCAACACATCCAAGACAAGTGTATTAAATATAGATTTATAAAGTTAGAACTGCTGTGCAAACTGTTATACCCATCCTCCAAGAAGAAAAAGAAGATAAACCTACCAGTTCAGTAACTTAAGAAGCTTTTAAGGGAGTTACTCCAGTACAACTACATGTGGACTGGGTATAATGTTCATCTGCTCTGTTTGGCCTAACCTTGTAGTTTAATCAAACTCCCACACTAAAGGCTATAAAAATGTAGCAATACCACCAGCAATTCCTGTTGCTTCAGGACTAGAAGATTAAACACATTAACAGAAACTGAAGACAACAAAAGGGTGGTTTGCCAGCACCAGCTACTGAATTAGCAAGAAAGATTTCTTCCTGAGTTTCTGAATAATCTCTAAATTATCTTCCCTCAGCAAAGCTGACAAAATTAGTATCCTCCAAGCCCTACTGGATCACCCAGTTCTCAAAATTTCAGGAGACCCATGAATACAACATACTGAGCTTTTAATGCCATGAGAATCAAATACAAATCTAGTAATTAAATTAAACCTTAATTTCTCTTAAAACCTTTTAAATTGTATTTATGCATAAAGGAATTGCAAGGCTAAACTCCCACCCCTAAAATGTAGCTCCTACCTGGAGATTTTGCAAGAGAAGCATGGAATACAGAGAAGTTAATCAAGGCATATGAGGCCAAGAAGAAATTAGAAATAATTGGAGCAATGACATTCAGTTCGGCTGTAAAATGGGAAAAAAAATAGCAAGCTGTTATCAAAGGCATCATCCAATAACTTTGCAGATTACAGAGTAAAAATTCTGCTACATGGAATCTTATTTTGTGATATACTCAGAGGAAATGCACTTTACACTTTTTGCTGACAGAGCTTTATGTCAATGATCTCCTATTTACCAAGTTATCTTTTAACAGTTAGGAAATGTAGCTTTCAGTTTCAAAAATGTAAGCACTACCAAGTGTTCTAGATGCACCCTGGAAGCACTACATACTTTCTCAAGATCATTAATTGAGAAAATTCCATTCCCAGCAGGGCTTGGATCAAACAGTGCACTAATGCATCAAGTTCTGAACAATTCCAGAAAGTTTTAGTATTATGGACCAACACCACCACAACAATGATGCTTACATCCCCCTCAGTGAGAAGGAAAAACCTGATGCTCTCCCCTTTTCTCAAGGCAGCATGGTACAAAAGACTTGGATGTGTATTCTCACCATCATTTAAAAATAAAAAAGTGATCAAAATGCAGAATGTGCCATCCAAGTCTGTACATTTCTAGTTGCAATCAAGCTTCCAGCCAGCTCTGCCTCAAGCAGATGAGGAGGAAGGAGGACAGAGCAAATTGGGAAAAGAAGTTAAAACATCTGGCACATAGATGGATACAGCACAATTAGTTTGCCACCTACAGAGAACATATGTAATTAATTAGACCTAGATAACCTTTAACAACAGCAGTGTCAGCACTCGACTCCACCACTTGAAAAGCACATTTTCACAGAAAAGCACATTTTAAATATTATTGTTCATGCAAGTTCTATTTTACTGAAGCTGTCATTATTAAAAATCTGAAACTAACTTTCATATCTCTAAGATTTTAACACAGTCTCAAGCAAAGGATGTATTTCTATTGACTGATGGCACCTCAAGACAGATCCCTATGGTTAAAAAGAGAAGTTAAAATTTACTACAGCTCTTGAGATAGTTGTATCTAGAAGCTAGGAGAAAGTAAACCTCAAAATAACCAAATTTAGATTGTTGGCTTAGAACTAAACTGTGCATTAGATCTCTAGGACCCTGTCATCAACATGCATTGGAATGCTTTCTAAATTACAAAAGTAGATTGAGATTTGTTAAAATTTTGAACTAACCAATTAGTATGAATCCAAGAGCAATCAAAAATGTTAGAATATATCCTCTCAGTGGTTCATTGTTCTTCCCATATCCTTTAGCAAACATCTGAAATCCTGGGTAAATGCTGTCCTTGCACAAAGCCTAAGGGGAAAAAATAAAAATCCAAAAAATCAAGAGTCAACATGCATTTTGCCCATGCCATCTTCTATTGCATACTGTCTTTCTGAACACTTCCTGCTAGTTTATAGCCATCATGGACTAATTTTATTCTTAACTGTCTTTGCATCTTGACATTTTGTATCTCCACTATTCTATCCTTCAGTAATGTCCACCTGCAAGAAGCAGCCTTGCTCTTCTGTAAGTAACT
This sequence comes from Muscicapa striata striata, assembly GCA_030060385.1. Classification (NCBI taxonomy): domain Eukaryota; kingdom Metazoa; phylum Chordata; class Aves; order Passeriformes; family Muscicapidae; genus Muscicapa; species Muscicapa striata. Next base: position 235,200 of record JAREIS010000405.1, on the reverse strand, counting down.
GTCTATTTCACTTGACTACTGTCTTACAATCACAAAAGGTCTTTTTTTATAGACTGTAATTTCTCAGGAAGTGGGAAGTGGAAAGTGGAAAGTTTGCCCAATATACACACCAATTCTCTATATCAACAGAACTGACTCCCCACTGAACTTTTTCTAACTCAATTAAATACAGAGAAGGAGATTCCAAAGTGAAAAAGAAGATAGAGCAAAACACACTCAGAAGCATCAAGAACAACTGTCCTCCATTCTAAACAACAGGTAAATATTGGAACAATCTACTGATGTCATCTGATATGGACCATGACTGGCAGCATGTCAGAGCCCCCTTCCAAAAATCATGACTCAGAATTAATTATCCTTCAAAATATTACTGTCTTCTTCCCTTACTTACCTGGAAGATCTTAGGAGCACTCACAAGAGATGCTAATGCAGATGACAGGGTGGCTGAGAAAATACCTGCAGAAATCAGCGGTGCAAATCCTGACACCATGCTCATGACCTGAAAACAAAATAATTTTTAAAGATATGTGAAAAAGCACAACTGGATGGCACCATTAACTACACAAACAAAAAAAAAAAAAATACTATGCACTCTTCACTTAAAAGCTCTCTGAATATCATGCATTCATATAGACAGATCAGGGAATATAAATGCATCCTGATTTCAGTACAAGAGATGGTGGCTTTTCACACAATGCATCTAGAATTTGAAGTTCAAATCATCAAGGGCAAAAGTCATCATGGGTAGAAGATAAGAAAGAAGTAATGGAAGTAAAATACTTTGGAATGTGTTATGTATTCCAACTAACCTATTGCTGACTAACATGGTCTCAGAAAGCCCAAGGGATGAAACAAGTGAAACTGGGAAACATCTACTACACTGCTTCATATTTTACATTCTCTTTCTGGGTTCTGTCCAATGCCTCCAATTATTGACACTCTCTATTTTTGACTACTACACTGTTTTATAAATTTGAGAGATACCCCAGCAAAGCCTATGCAATTAATATTTGGCATTTTAAAAGCTGGCAAGTTATGCCTTAAGAGACTTTAGGAAGCTTCTCTAAGGTAGGAGAATACATTGGGAACCAGACCCAGCAGAATCAGTGTGCTGTGGTGTCAAACTCTCTCCCCCCCCAACACAATCCATACCTCCTGACCACAAACCAAGGAGCCCACAAAGGCAGCCACCATAGCAATGAAATTTTCTTGCCTGCAAAATAATGCAAAATAGGGCAGAGAGGCCCTGTAACCACTGGTGTGTTGACACAGACACACAGTTCCTGCTGATAAGGGCCTCACTATGTTTGCCTGGTATTTACAGTTAAGGCAGTTTCCTAAATTTCAAACAATTGGGATCATGAAAAAAACCAAAAACAAAAAACAAAAAGCTGTAACTTTTTGTTGGGAAGCTCTAGGCTGAGGCTATAGCCTCAGGTGACAGCCTGGGCACAGAATAACCTCTGAGACTGAACAGAAATTTCAGAAGCCTGTGAGGACCTGTAATTCATTGTCTGTAACAGGAACTAAAGATGGTCTTCCTAGGCAGGTCTGACTAAACCTGTCTCATCTTCTGTCCTCACTGAGAGTTTCTCATCTAAAATTTCCACAGGTAAATCATACTAGCAGCCACCCATCTGCTGCCTGAACACACCCAAGCCCTGAGCTGCCCCAGCAGAACCTCACATCAATTCTTTGCCAGAAGAACTGAGTGCAGCACAAAGTGTCCTGAAGTGATAAAGTCATTACACAGAACTCAAACTGGCACTTTCTGCCCCAGAACCTGCCTGTTTACAAGCTGGAAGAGAAATACAACAGTCCTCCCTTACCTTAGGGATTAATTTTAGTTCGTGCAGTTATTTGGTCTCCATACAGAGAAGTTGATTTTTGTTTTTTTTTAATCATACAGAAAAGAGATGTAAGTTTGAGCCTGAGAAGTGCACAAGCTTGGACACCCCCCTCCCACACACACCATGCCCTTTATATGAAAAAAAAAAAATCTAAAAAACAGAGATAACAAAGTTGTGAGCAGTTAAGTTATGAAATGGACAACTTTCTCATTAGATAAACAGCCTCTCACACAAACATTTTCCTTCTGACACCTTCTGAGAAGACAGAATCAGACTCTTCCCAGAGATGCACAGCAAAAGCTGAGAGGGTGAGAGAAAAAAACAGCATGGGAGAGTCCCACTGGGTATTAGAAAAATGAAATTTCACACAAAAGGTTTTCAAAACTTCAACAAAGCAGGGGGGTGTGAAGGGCATTGCATTCTCTGTGCTGCCTCTGGCCTTAAAAGTGACTTTTCCTAACTGACACAAACTCTTCTTTCCACAGAGAGAAGCAAGAATAATTTGGGAGGCAGAAATACTCTGCAAGTTCAAGTATCCTTTATGTTAAGAACTTTACAAAAGTCATGACCTGAAGACACAATCAGAGGAAACCAGCTACAGGCTATTCACAGCTGTACACCTGACAATTATGTTGGTTCTTTTGAGCTTAAAACAAACAATGGAAGTCTCCAAACTCTGCAAATTTGTCAATCCCACAAGAGCAATCCTGACTTTCTCAGTACACGAACAAAGATACTCATATTATTCCACTATAACAATTCTATCAGTGGATTTCAGCTCAATCTCTAGGCAATCTGTTAGGAAAACTTTGGGCAAAGATGGGACTACCACAAACCAAGCTGAAATCAGAGAGCAATAAATTCATTTTCCTTGGATTTTTTCAAACCCTTACCAGCAGTTCATGAACAACCCAGCCGGCTCTGCTGAAAGACTATGAATTATGCCTTAACTCAAAGTAGAGGACTTTGAAATATTGTAACATCATGTTTAATGAAAATCCATTACCTTATTCCCATTAAAGAGGATACTGTGATAAATTTTCTAAAAAACTTTAAAATTTAGCAAACAAATTACTGACAGAGGCTACCTATGATTACTCAGCATCACTACTGAAAACTAAGTACATGTATCCCCACCAGTGAATGATGACATTCAGGCCCCTAAAGAAAACTGCAGCACTACCACCTAAATCTAAGCAGTTTACTCAAAGTGTAAATATTTATACCACCTGCATATAAACATCCAAGAGTTTTCAACATGTATGCATCCTTTTGCATACCAGCTAGAGTGTACCATACACCTATTCCAAACAAAACTTGCATTTATGGAAGTAAGCATATTTACCCTAAGACTTTTCCTAATAACCAAGTAAAAAAAAAACCAACAAAAAAACCCCCAAAAAACCAAAAACAAACAAACAAAAAAAACCCAAAAAAAACCCAAGCCAGCAAATCCAAGGAAAAAACAAACAAAACCTGCCAAAACAACAACAACCCAAAAAAAAACGCGACCAAAAAACAACTAAAAGACCCAAGAATAAGAAAACCCCCAAAATCCACACAGCCCCATACAAGATATAACAAAAAAAAAAAAAAACAAACAAAAAACCCAACAAAAACTTACCCAAAAAAAAAAAAAAATCACCCAATTAAACCAAAAAAACAAATCCCAGAAAAAAACAAACCAAACCACCAACAAACAAACAAAACACCAAACCAACAACAACAACAAAAAAAAAACAAACACCAAACACAAAGCCCAATATACAGATTAAGGAGGAAGTTTACCTGGAAATTGTTCATCAGCCCATAGTGACACGCTGCCCCTGCCTGACAGGATGAGAAGTCATAGTTTAGTTTGCAGGCTGCAGAAGTGCAATTTGTCAGCTCGGCGACAATGGTGTCATTAACATTCCCTGTGGCATCTCTAACTACACAGGAACCTACAATGGACACAACAATAAAAAAAGCATTAACAAACTGAATGTGAATTTTAGGATATGTGTTAATTGTTTTTTATGTAAGCATAATCTCACAGAGCAACATTAAAATACAGCATTTATTTTTTTTAACACACTAAAGTACTAAGCCTATCCCCACTATGAAGAAATACAAACAAAACAACAGCTCCCTTGGCTGAAACCATCTTCAGTTTTTTAACATATATGATTGTAGGAAGAAATAGAAAGTTTTAGCACAGAGGAAAACCATGTCAGTAGACTTGCAAAAGTTAAAAAGCACAACTTCAGCTTAAAATACTGTTTCTCTGAAGTGTGAGTTTCCAAATAGCTCCTGAACTGAAGTCAGTATCACACTGGATTTGACAGGACTGGCACAGAGTGCCCAGAGCAGCTGTGGCTGCCCCTGGATCCCTGGCAGTGCCCAAGGCCAGGTTGGACATTGGGGTAGGAGCAGCCTGGACAGTGGAAGGTGTCCCTGCCATGGCAGGGGTGGCACTGGATGATCTTCAAGGTCCCTTCCAATTCAAGCCATTTTATAGCTTTATGACTATATATTTTCTCTTTTGGTCAGTTTTCCTAGAGGAGTGCAGATTTTTTTGTATGTACAGATGTTTGCAGACAGGTACACATTCTGCTGCAGTTGTTTGTTTTTCTCCAGTCACTATGACTCAGCCATTAAAAAAAGTAAGTTTCATTTAAAAAAGCCTGTTGCAAATAATTTCCCAATGTTTAAATAAGCCATCTCCTATGTGACCATGGTATTTTTCAGTTGATTTCTTGGTGAAAAACAGACACTGAATACCATTTCTTCTACATTTTTTTATAATCATCACCTTAATTACTGTCTTCAGTTCATCTATGATCACTTTTGATTTTGCTGGTCAAGAAAATGCTGGAGAAAAAGCATTTCAGCCTGCAACTGTTAAGAAAAACTGAAGAGTACCAAAAGACCATTAACTCTTCTATTTCAAGGAGTTTTCGACTCATGACAAAAAGTAGATCAGATTAAGTATTATTTAACATTCTGTGGTCTAATAGAAGTAGAAGTAATCAAACTGTTTGAACACCAGGAAATACTTCCAGGGACTGGAATAAACAAAGAGAGGGGAAAAGTCTCTAGAGCCAGTAAAACTCCCTTACTTTAACCATTTAGGAACCTGAATGACAAGAACTGCCCTGCAACGGAACCCCATGACAGTTAAGGACCCAAATTAATTACTTGCAAAGTAAGGAAGAAGGTAGAGATCTGCTGCAAGTTTAAGTTTATTCAGTAATATTCCTAGGCATAGATGTCTGTTGTCTCTCCTCCATGGGGAAATTGAATTCCTAATTAGCTATACCCTATTTAAATTGTTGTGAGATACCAGAACTTGATTAACAGCCCACAGCAACACCTGGTCCCAGTAGGTGGACATTAATTAATCCTTCCACTCTTCATTTCTTTTTTTAGTTACTTATTAAGCCTAATTGGTTAAATTACAGTAAAACTTTCCCACACTAAACACCTGTCCTATGCTTTTCTTGTGAGTATGTGGAGGAGCTGAGGTTTTTTTATTGTTTTCTTGTTTAAGTAGGATTAAAAGCTCTGTAAGAGGAAAATGTTTCTCCTTCCTCACTGTGTAAGTATTTTCCCCAGCTACTCAAGCAATATATAATGCATTTGACAACACACTTCGCAGCTGAACTACTTGTAAATAACATTTTGTTGGTGACAGATGGCAGTGGCAGGCCCATTATACTGTACAAGTCATCAAATACCTACAGTGCACTATCACAGCCCTCCTCTTCCTCATTTCATCAGAGTTCAAACTCAGCTGGTTTGGCAGAACTTTCAGACATTTCAGACATCAAAATATGGCAGAAAGAGACATGGCAGTAGGGACAAGTGTGGGCTTTAGTGTGGAAGAATATAAGACAGAAGCCAGGCAGGCAGGCTCTGTTCTCAGCTGAAGACATTTAGATAAAAGTAACAGTAGTAAGTGTTACTTCCTGTAACATTCAGAAAAGTTTCATTTATTTATATGACTCTGGCAGCATTTTCCCTAAAAGTCTCTAGGTCTTCCCTCCTGTGAAAATAAGATTTCACCTTTTCACAGGCATTTATAAGCATGTTCATTGCAAAGTCAAATAGAGCTCTGCCATGCTTTAAGCATGAGAAAACTTGATAGAGATGGCAGTAAGCTATCTCCTTAATATATGAATTCCAGAGGTAATATAACCCTTCAGACTGCAGTTCAGAGTGCTTGATTTTACTAGTGCTGTAAACACATACAGTTTGGCTCTTGTCAATTAGTTTTACTTTCATAACCACAGGAAGCAGAGACAGGAAGCAGGTCTTAATGCTACTCAGAACTTTGGCTTTTTTTTTTTTTCCCTTTGTTAGAGCTTCCCTTGTTTATAGAAAAATAAATGCAGTTCCTTGAAATGTATCTTCTAAGATTTTTTGATGCATACTGGCCTGTGAAATCTGCCACCTCATACCACCTGCATGTCTGCACTAGTCCTTTACTAAATTATGAAACTGCATACCTATGTTTCACAGTTATCTTTCTGAAATAGCTGCCTAGCTCTAGCAGCAGGATCACTAGTTTTTTCAGTCTTTTCTACTCAGTTTAGCTTTCTTACCTAGCACACAGCATACAAATAGTGAGTTAAGCTCAGAACCTCCTCCTCTTCAGATATGACTGCTCTGCAACATTTACTAGCCCCTTCAAATCTTAAGTGACTTGCTTACCACTCCTCTGGGTAAGGAATAGAAGCATTTGTATTTGTCCTGTATTCCTAAAACAATGCCTCAAAAGGAGCTAAATTTCAGTCATTATCTCTGACTCCTGCTGTCTTTTTCTAACTAGCAGAATTCAAAGCATAAGTCAGTACATGGCAGAACATTTCTGATGAATCAAAGAATTTCACGTCCAGCTGGTTTTGCAAACTGCTTCTTTTGTCAATTTTTGTACTGCATTTTTCATGTTTGGAAGCTGATCAAAGGATCTCATTAATAAGCAAGTATTAACAATAATTTTAGTCTTGTGTGGGTTGAGGTTCCAAAGGATTCAAATCTGGTAGCAAGAGGTCTACGCAGTCAATCTAATTAGGAAATGAGTGTAGCTCATTATGCTGCATAAAGCACAATCACTACAGAGCAACTATTTGGCAGAGCTACACTCCCACATTCGCCAACAGAGGCAGACTAGCAAGATTAGTATCTTTGGAAAGGAAGTATCATTAGTGGTAAGATCAATGGCACTCTTATAAATGCGAATTTCATTCAAAAGGCAGCACAACTATTATAGAACAAGGTCTTTCATATAAGAAAAATTACTATTGCTGTCAGAAACTAGTTTATGTGACATGAGTAAGAAACATTTCCAATCACAGGCAAGAAATGTGCATGATTCAATTACAATCCTGTAATCTTAAAGTTACTAGAATTATTTTATGTGTGAGGAAAAGCATAGTTAACCACTGGCGCTCTACACCAAAACTGGTATCAACCCCAGGGTGACTTACACAGAGGATTTCAAACAATTGTGGGGTAAGAAAGGCTAGGAAGTGAAGACTCAGATCAGTCTGTGATTATTTCTCCTCTTTACACAAGAACATGACACTTCCAAAAGTGGGCTGAAGAACTAAAGGCCTTTCTTGGTTTCCTCCCTCAACGAGGCAATTACTGCTCAAGCATCCTCCCCACAGTGCTGTCTGATCATCCCACAGTTCACTGCAGGTAAGTGGCTGATTACTATAATCCTCAAAACAATACAGGTGTTTTTTCAATGGGTGTTTTCCAGAAAACATGCTTTTCTAATCCAGGGTCTATCCCCCTGCTAAACTGTAAATCCTTTGAAGTAAATAACTGCAACAAATAAGGAAACACCGATAGAAGATTTTAATCATCCTTAGCAGTCACTTTTCTTAGGAAAGCATCAGTCATTTCGTGAAATTATAAAACCAGCTGAGAACTGAATCTCCCAACAGTAAAAACCAGAAACCTTTGGCTATTACTTTCCCGTGCAGGAAAGTCAATTACATAATGACTTTACATAACAAATTACATAAAACCATATCAAGATACATCCTCGGAACGAACGTGAAAGGATAAAAGTTAAAAACATTCTCTATTTACCTACAGATACTGCAATTCCTACGTAAACCAATGTAGTGATTAAGATGGCCAACAGCGTTCCTTTAGGTATGGCTGACTGAGGATCCTGAAAGAAAAATGTCAGTGGACAGTGATGACAGAGGTCAATGCACACTCGAGTGGTCATGAACAATGTTTTTAATTCACTACTCACCGCAAGGTCCCCCGAGATATTTGCACCAGCAAGTATGCCAGTTGCAGCAGGGAAGAAAATAGCAAACACAGAAAAGAAGGTTTCCTCTTGTCGGAAATCCGGTCCAAAATTCTCCATGAATATATCGGCTGCAGGAGAAGATTTAAGTCTGTCAATATTCACCTGGAAGCTGAAGTATTAACCCATCCCAGCCACTACCAGATTAAAAAAAAAAAAACAAAAAAAAAAAAAAAAAAAAAAAAACCCCAAAAAAAAAAAAAAAAAAAAAACAAACAAACAAAAAAAAGCTGACAGTCACAGGACCTTCTTAAAACTAAGTGTAGAATATTTAAGCACTAATTCATCACTTCAATTCAAAGCAGAAGTCAACACAGTAAGCTTAAGCAGATTTAATGGTAGAAAAAATACTTACAGTATAATCCAGCTTTTAAATTTTAATATATATTCAATATTAAGCAATATTCAAGTTTTAACCCAACTGCAGAAATTTGAAGAAATCAGGAAAAAAGTCTCCATAGTTAAGCAGGACTGTAAGATATATTAGATGTTCAATTTAATTCTAACAGCTTGTTTTGCAAAAAAAGGTATTGTTTACCATACTGTAAACTGTTCCAACATACCGTTATAACCAAAGAAACCTTTGGGCTTCTTGCTGTCCAGGGGAATAAATGTTCCAATGACAAAGTCTCCAATAGCAATTATGAGGATCACCAGCAGGACTATCTGTGCCTGAAACACAATGACTGCTGTCAGACAGGAGAACTTGTTCTTTTCACAGTATAAGTGCTGTGCTATAAAATGTAAATGTTTACTTGATTCCAAATTCAGCTTCACGTTCTCAGCATGTTCTCTGCAAAAAAATGAGGAAAGCTGGAGAGAACTTGTACCAGGGTTTTTAGTTAAGAAATAGGAATAATTTCCAAGTTTTATGCCTAATCAAAAAGGTTTATTATTACTAAACACTTCAAAATTATACTCCTAAAGATAAAATGTTTAAAAGGACTTATTTCTCTATATATAAGCCTTCCAGAAGGAGTGCATTTGAGTAGATTTAAGAAATTCACATGAAAATAACCAAATGCAACACAAATGGTACAACTGCATTATTAGCCATGGCCATACTTTGTCTTATACTTTAGTATGTGATATTTTCCAAAGATTTTATTACATCCAGAATCAAACAGCTTTTGTTTCCTATTTTATGCAAGGAACTAGATTATTTTGCTACATCCTTATGCTCTCAACCCTTACTTAGGAAATTAAATTGCAAACTACAATTACTTGTTAATTCCTTGTTTTGAGACTTCTTTTATTACAACCTAGGTTTTTAGTCACTTTTCCACAGAACTATTTTAAGCCCCACAAGTTGAACAAGAAGTACTTTAAGCCATGCAACACCTCGAAAGTGTGAAAAAACAAATCTAGGCATTGTAGGGATGGTTCAGATCTTCATTTCAATAAGCAATCACACTTATATTTTTTGTTATTTGATTCCTTAGGAAAGGAATGCCAGTAGCCTGGGGGAAGCTGTTCACAGACCTTTTTTAGGCCTAGGATGAGGAGTTAATATGCAATTATCACTGTGGCATTGCTGATGTCTACAAAACAAAGTTTTCAGTTCACACAGCCTCTTGAGAAAACAGGGTGGAACAGTGATGAACAGAGATAAACGGCCTGGAGCAGATTTAAAAGTCCACCTGAAGAAAACAGTTTGTGTCCTGTATTTAAATCTTTATAAAGCCTCAAGAATAGGTGAAAGGTGTAAGAATGAAGCTTCCTGCTTACCAGTAAAAACAAACATGAAGTAATCACAGAGCAATTGCCACAAGTGGATTTTTCCAGTAACTAACCTAGGCTTCTCCCTGAAGCTAGGGATGTTTTCTTCGTATCTTACTTAAATTCCAAAGTCTGAAAAAATGAGCTTCTAGTAAGGAGCTGAGCAGTAAACACCATAAACTCTGTAAAGCCATTTAAAAAAAAAACTCTCCTGGAACAAATCGCAGTCTGTCCTCACTCTTAGATGTATTTCAGAGGCATTATTATAGATTCCCCTGCTCCATTTTCCAAGGCATGGCTAGGGCATAGGAAAACACCACAGATCAAGATGGAGACATCAGTGTTTTGCTATGCTGAGTTGTATGTTAGCCCACATGAAATGCTTGTTTGACAGGTTCAGTCGCCCATCACTGCTCCCACCTGCCTCCTTCCATGACAGAGAAACAAAATCTTGACTTTTACATTGAGAACAGGACTTTAGAAAGCTACCCCTAAAAGAAGGATGACACTGCAGTAATACCACAATTCAGGCTTGATGTAGAAACATTAAACAAGGGTATTTTCATGCAAACTATTGTTATATAACTGCTCACACTACACAGCAAAATCAAGATACTTCTTGTGATGTCAGGTGGCAGCAGCCAGAGGATTAATAAAAAATAATTCTTTCAAAACAGTTCAGAATAAGGATGTCAGCATTGCTTGCAGTTGGGTGTATAAAGATAGCATCAAAAATTCAAGTTGTAGACACTGAAGGGCTACTTGAGAAAGGCAAACAGTTTTTACAGAAGCTCAGTTTAGACAATCTTGCCAAAGCTAATTTCCAAGTCTCTTCTCACCCCAGTAGATCAAAGAAATGCATTCAATCTTCACTCATTTCTTCCAGGATCCCTACTTCTTGGAAGCAGTGATAAAATACTCTCTTTCATTTTGATTACAAATACCATGATTGTCCTGATGCAGGAGTGTAAGAAACCTACAACACTTCACAAAGAGTTTTCTTCAGCTGCCTCTCAGTGCAGAAAACAGGAACTACTGATAAATACAAGTTGGGAAGAAAGCCCCAGTGAGAGGCTCTTAATTTTTTTTTTTTTTTTGAGCAAATTATGGACAGATATTCAGAAAAAGCCTACAAGGTGCAGGAGACAGAGCAAGGTACACTGCCTCATAATGCCAAACACAAAACTGGTAAGGCAGCCTCTCCGTTAAGGTACTTTTAAGATCTCTTCAGCCAGAGCTGACCTAAGACTTTGCAGTCACAAGATGAGGGAAGGAGGTTTTCCCTCCTACACATTCATCACCAGCAGTGTACAAATCCCTTCTCTATGAAAGGTCAGGTGAATGCATCCAACTGTTTCCAGGCTGTTCCCAGGTGAAAAACAAACCAGAAGAGACTGGAAGGCAAGGGTACTCGGTTTGAGCAAGCAGAAACTACACAGCTCTAGATTGGCTTTGGTACCAGTAGTGTGTTCATCCTCAGAATTTGCCTAAAGTTCACAGTAAGGGGAAATTCCCATGCTTAAGTTCTTACCTTCTCTTGTGCTGTAATTGCCCAGAAGAGGGAAATACCATTAATCTACTTGACAGTGTCCTTAAGAGTGGATTATGCTGGAGTTAAGGTTCTCACAGATGCTTAAGCTTCCAGTGAAGTGGTTTAAGATCTGAAATGCTCAGAGGTGCACATGCTAGTGCCAGACCAAGAGCTACTGCACAAAAGTCAACAGACTTCTAACATACCATCATGCAGTTCTGAATACACTGAATACACTAAAAATAAATCAGACAGCTAGGTACAAAAACAGAATCAAAATTATGAAGCAGAGAATTAAAAAAAAAAAAAAAAAAAAAAAAAAAAAATATGGGAGTTCCTTACTTTTGCTTCCCACTCCATTCCTGCAATGGAAATGCCCAGCAGTATAACCACTGTGATAGCCCCTATGATTCTGATATCATTCATTTCATCGATCATCAATGTTCCATTTTCCTAGAAAACAAACAAAAAATACAGGGTCATACACTTCATCACATAATTACCTTCCCTACTGATGAACAGCAGTCTATTCACTATACTTTATTACTAGTTAACCTGCACACCACAAATTTACCGACTGTAAATTCCTTTTAAGGATTCAAGAAATTTGGGTTTTTTTCCTTGTTTTTGAATCAATGAATCTTCCAAATGGAAATGGTAAGGGCTGTTCAGCCTGGAGAAGAGAGAGCTCCAGGGAGACCATACTGCAATCACTTAATACTTAAAAGGGGACTTATCAGAAAGATGGGAACAACTTTTGGATAGGCCTTGTGGTGAAAGAACAAGGAGTAATGGTTTTAAACTAAAAGATTTAGACTAGATGTAAGAAAAAGATTTTACAGTGAGAGCCTGGCACAGGATGCCCAGAGAAGCTGTGGTTGCCCCTGGATCCCTGCAAAGTGTCCAAGGCCAGGATGAACTCTGGGGCTTGGAACACCCTGGGATAGTAGAGGGGGTCCCTGCCATGGTACGGGTGGCACTGTGTGGTTTTTAGAGTCCCTTTCAACCCAAATCATTCTGTGGTTCTACCTGGATGGGGAACAGACTAAGTGACCTTGAAATGTCTCCTCCAAACCCCACTGTTTTGTGACGGGATGAATCAAAACCCAAGCATAATCTTTAACTTTACATATAAAGTATACACTTTATATACTCAAGTATTTTATATGAAGTATAAAATTTTATATACAAAGTATAACCAATATAAGCACTGTCATCCACGTACCTTGAGTAGCTCGACAACTGTCTCTGCAAAACCAACAACATACATTGCCACTGCCACAGCATTGGCAAATGCAAAAATCAGACCTATGGCACCACCAAACTCTGGCCCCAGACTTCTGGAAATTAAGTAATATGCTCCTCCTGAAAGAAAAAAAAAAAAGTACAAATGACAAACAGGTCCTGTGCATGATAGAAGGTAAAACAGAGAGTCATCAGCAATTTAACACTTACAAGAGCCAGAATCTACCCACTCTTTATTCCCTGATGTATTAGAAAATAACTCTTAACTCAGTATTTTAGCGACAGGCATGCTGAAGTTTCAGGAATATATTTCAAGTTCTTAGGAAAAGAGACCAGTTGGAACATGCATCACACCATATTATCCAGGTATGCAACCAGTTCTATGGTTAAAAAACTGTAAAACACAAGCTGCAGTATAACTGGGCTCTTTACTTCGAACTACTCAAAGCACTTGTGCAGTCAAGACCAAGAAACTGGCAAAGCAGACTGAATAAACCCACTGAAGTTCCAAATTTTCAACACAAGTTTCTAAAAGCTCTGTTGTTAAAGGCATTTTCTGCCCTCCAATGGGACTCTCAAGAGCCTGCTTTCTGTACTTTTGAGCTGGACAAAAACAACACCTCAAATCCCACATGACAAATGAAAATCTGAGTATCTGGAGTATTACAGGAAAGTAAAGTTTAGAAAATGTAGCAAAGGGATATTCCCCAAACTTAAGGGTAAGCTTTCTAGAAGCAACAAAATCCTTCAGCTCCAGACTGAAGCAACTGAGTGCGTGTTAAAAACCTGCAAGAAAATGCTTGACTTCACTGAATTAGACTTCTTGTGCAAAGCCTGTATATGTACTCAGCTTGGCCATACTCTGTATTTCTTATGAAACATTTAAAAAAATATCCTCCTCTAATATAACAATTCCATAGGAACAATTGTTCCTATGAAATTATACAGTTCTTCCAATTTAGCATTTCGAATTTTTTAATAAAGTACTATCTTTCAAGAGTGACCTTAAAAAAAAAAAAAACTCCTATATGAATGGGAAAACCGGATATACATTATGGAATTATGAAACAGAAAGGGCATTTAGAAACTAAACTTGACATAATGCTAACAACTCATAGCTGATCTTTCCCATTAGATCTGTTTACTCTGTGATAGTGAGGCTTTTCTCTTTATTCCTAACCTTAAGGAAGATAGTTTTGTAAGTTCCTAGTTTTAATTCCATCATATTTTTTTCCTAGTAGCAGTCTTGTAATGTCATGAAGCAGTTTGATTGTGTCAGAGGCACCAACCATTTCCAAAAATAGCTGACAACACCACATAAACCATGGAAGAGAATGAAAACCATCACCCTTGGGAAAGCTGGAGTTAACTTAAGAGTCTGAGAGTTACTTGTGTGAAGGTTTATTTCAGGGCATGAACACATACAAGCAGACACCAACTGATGCAGCTCAGGAAAATACTAAGCCCCTACTCATTCCTGGATATGTATCCTTAAAATTGTTTGTATTACAAAAATTTACACCAATAATGTTTCTTTTACAGCAGAAAACCAAGGTACAAGGTCAAATCTAATTAGTAGGCTACCTGTTCACTTTTTGTTAATTACATGACTGTTTAATCACATAAAGAACACAAGGAAGGCTTTGCTCCTCAGCAACATTAAAGCGCACACTCCAGAGTGAGGAAAGCTCCAAAAACTTCATGAAAATAGCATTACCTCCTCTTACAAATCCATTTGTGGCTATTGCTGAAGTAGACAGTCCTGTAATAGTTGTAACCACAGTGGCCATTCCAATAACCAAGACAGAAAGACCTTTAGGGAAAAAAAGGTGAAAAACACTGTAAGCCCAGCAGTTTTAGAGTACAAACCTTCAACGTAATTTTATTTAAATACTCAGTCTTGCAAATACAACACAAATTTACTTTCAAGCAAAATGCTTCCTCTTTCCCCTTCTCAGGATACAAATAAAGCTGATTTAAGGTCCTCTTAAATCTGCAAGGTAAGAAGTCTATTCTAGAGATTCAAGGAAACACAGGCCTTTTGCAGATCAGTCCAACACTAAGCTGAGCCTTTGAAAAGAACTGCTTATATACTTACTACACAGGCTATATGCAGCTTTTAATAACCAGAGATCAAGAGTATATCTCTACAGAAGCTCTCTGAAGACTTACAAATGTCAATTTTAAAATACTTCCCTCATACCTAAATGAAAAAGTCTGAGTAACTGGTTGAAGTTTTTGATAAGGATAAATTACCATAAAAATTGGCAATATTAAGATAATTTCCTATTCCTGTTTGAAGTAAAAGCTCAGGATCAGCACCTCTTGAGGATCACATTTGAAAACCACTGAAATAAAATTACAGCATTAGTACCCATACCTATCCCAGCTTGTCCAACAATCCATGATAGTCTGATGAACAGCATCACGCCCCAAATATTCAACATACATCGTACCTAGGGTAAAACAGAAATTTAACAAAGATTAGTTCTTGCATCTGCAGTAATTTTCTCTAGTTCTTCATTGCAGTTTTTAATGTTCTTGAAATGATCTTGCTGTATTTCCTCACCACTGTTCAAATTATTTCACAAGAATATGATTTTATTATACAAGTTTAAGTGTTGATTTTTAAAAAAGGGACCTAAGTATGATTAAAATGTTACTACTTTAAACATAGAGTTAAGAGTACTTCAATATCTGATGCTTACAGTGTCTTAAGCAAACATTAATAATAAATTAGACCCTAACCTTTAGGATTCAAAATTCACACTATGGAATACATGGAATATATGACTAAAAAAAAAAAAAAAAAAAGAAGCACTAAAGAAATACCCTACTAAATAACCTATTCTTTTTAAAATAAAAATAAAGCTGCATCTTTCCATTTCTGTAACTTTTGTATCTTACAACAAAGCTGCACAGTAACAGGATGGAGAGGTATGCTGTTTTTTTTAATCCCTATATTCACAACCCTAAGATCTTGATAAAAATAAGAGTTTGCATTGTACAGAATTTAGACAAGAGACTAAAATCAGGTCTTGGGTCTCTCTCTTACCTAAAGTGTAAGATATCAATCCTCCAAAAGAGGAGATAAGGACCTCTCTCAAACCACAGAAGTACAGTATGCATTTTTCTACTGCAGTACCTTTTTCCTTGTTGGAAATCATACAATCTAAAAACTCTTAAAACCTAAGAAACCATAAACCTCTAAGAACCTAAAGCCCTGAAGTGTTTATTGTCTTAAAATTCAGCTGAAATAGGAGCAACCCTTCCTAAAATTATGGCATTTATCACGCCTCTCATACATAAAATCTTTATACTACACTATCACAATGCCTGTCAAAAAAGAAGGCAGTTGGAAAGATCTGTAAGAATACATCAGCATCTGTAAGAAACTGAAGAGCCATATATCAAACTTACCAGCACACCTTTTATCCACCCAAACTTGACCACCCCTTTGCTGTCAGGTGCGTAAGCAGCAGCTGCATCCCCAGCTGGTGTTCCTTCCTCACCATTTGCATAGCCATCCTCAAAAGGCTCCTTGGAAAACACAAAAAAAGTTTGTATTTTGTGTGACTGATAGAACAGAGTGGGCATGTAAAATGTATGTTGAAAAAAAACAAAAACAAAACAAAAAAACAACCCATCTTACTTCTGTAAACAGAAGAATTAAAAGAATGATGAGAGAAGTTTTGAGTTGCTCCTTTACATCCTGTGCATGACATACATCTTGGATTTCAAGTAATGTAAAACAAACAAGAGCAAATTGTTAACAGCCAGTGTGGTAAGAATATTCAAGAATTAGTTCTAGATCCCTAAATAAGTCAAACACCTGGCCTGTAGAAAAAGAAGATTTCAAACGTGCATGAACTTTTACTTCTTAATCTGAAAGTACAGACTGTTCTACTACAAGTTACTGGTCTCTGCTGTAGCACTTCCTGTGGTTCAGACTTCGCTGTCATTTGATCAATTTTTCAGGAAATAAATTATTCATTTCCCTGTAAACTCTTCTACTACCCTTTGTAAGGTGATGCTGCCAGAAAGAAGGATGGGAGATTGGCATTTAAGGGAAAAGGAGGGAAAAGAAGTCTTTTCCCAAACACTGCTCCCCATTTAAATGGGAAGGATGACAGATGGAGAAAACATCAGCCCATGGACAAAGGCCAACTTACGTCTTTTATTCACAATTCAACTCTCAACTTCAAAAACACAGAAAATCTCAACTTCAGATATCAGTTGAAAATATATATGTATACACACACATATATGCTCGCTTAAAAGGCAGTTATGTTTTGCCAAGCCAGGCAAACACCAGAACATTAAAACTCAAACATTTCCCATAACTGCTATAAGAAAGCAAGAAGCACTCTAAGCTAAGTAAGTGAGTTTATCCAAGGCAACAAGTCTTAAGAATGGATACACTAAAAAGACCCTGAAAAACATCCAACAAACCAGCTCAAGCAGCACAGTGTGAAGCAGCCTGCATCCCAGGGCTTAGAAAACATTTGAACAATTAGAGGTTCAATCCCAATGAGGTAAAGGGCAAAACCCACATTAGCTAAGTAGGAGACAAAATAGAGTAGACACAAATAAAACTTCCAAGTATACACAGGGAAAGAGTAATAAAGATTAGGCTGATGCACTTTACCAAATTCTTCCTACTCTTGATACTTCACTACCAGATATAGACTCAGCACTGAGCCCAGAAGAAATATTTCTAAACCTGTCAGTTACGAAGGGTGTAGTCCACATGCTCTTATAATCAGCAGTAAACATATAAAATAGATTTTTAAAAAAACAGATTATGTCAACCTTATCCAAAGGTCAGCAGCACAGATTCACATCAGTGCTTCTCTCACTGATGCACAATTATGAAATTCTCAGAGAAACAGATACACCTGCAACACACCTGGTGATCCTGTGAGGCACAAGCCTTCCACTGTCAGGCAGAATCACGATCAGTTTCCAGATCATTACCTTTAACAGCTTATTCTTTTAAAGAGTACCTTATATTATCTCCAGAAAGGATAACAATTAAAAAAAAAAAAACAACAAAAAAACCAAAGACATCCTATGTGTTATATATATTCTTTCGTAACACATTCTTTTATGTGTTATATACTGTGTCACATTCACTGAACAGAGGACCAGTAGAAACCTAACCAGGAGTTACCCAGTTTGCTGACTGCAGCTTTCCTGGATAGAACTAATGGCTGTAAGTCTTGGGGAATTTGCACAGCCTTTGACCAGATGAATCTATTGATTGCTAACTTGTATTCAGGCACTCAAGCCAAATCAAGTAGTGGCACATAATCACTTAGAGTGGTAAGAAGAACAATGAGGACTAAAAAGATAATTACAATGTGGAACATTTCAGAAATGCTGACCTGCCTGAACCCGAACTAAGGAAACATCTCCTACTCAAGCCTGAGGCTCATGCCAGAAGAGAATGAGAGAAACACCTACCCTGCTCCAAGAGAAGTGCAGAATAAAATGTAAATATGCTTCTAGGCGTTAATGCCTCCCTTTATGACTTCTTTCAGATGTGGGGAGGAAATGAAGAGAAAAAGGATGCATTAAAAGAAGGTGCAGATTATAAACATGTTCTCAACTATACTTTGTTCTCAAAACCTCAAATCAAGCATGAGACAGTATAACCACATATTACTTCCTCACATAAAACCCATTCTTACTCCTCACAGAAAACCATCACATTATACTTAGAACAAACTCTATTTTAAACTATTACATAAAGGGAGTAGCATTCAAATTATCTAAACAATTTTTAAGCTTTGGCCAAAAAAACTTGCCAGCATTAGATAACATCTTCTGCTATTACAACAACACGCATCATGTCTGTAATAAGAAATAACAAAATTGTTCTCTGAGAAGTGTAGTCAGGGAGAATCAAGGAATGGTAGGAGGAATCTGTATCTTCACATCTTAAAATAGTGAAATGTGACTAAATAGACTAAAGTGGTAATGCCTTTATTTTGGTTTTTTTGAACAAGCTTGGAGTTTATTTGCTCCAAGTTCAGGTTTGGTAAGAAGGTGGAGATACACTTTTGTATCTAATCTAAGAAAGGATCACATGTATCATCATGTGAGCATGGCTGGCCAAGAACTGGTAAAACCCACACACATGGCTAAGGTGACCCCCAAAGGTCACTTCAAAGCCCCAACCACCATGTGGCAGCCACACATTTTACTGTAGTGCTCAAACAAGCACACAGCTCAGTCTGTTGTGTTCTGGGCAGGAGATAGTGGCTCACAACTGGTATTCTGAGTTATCAGTTACCAGATCAGCTCCGAGATACTGCACACTCTGAACACAGGAAAGTTTTGTTCTCTATGTCTCGTCTCTCCACACCGTGCAATATTTCTCAGGAAAATATTTTGAGGCACGAGCAAAATGTAATAACTGAAAGGTTATTCCTGGTTATCAGCGCTGGTGGGTGCCCAATAAAGCACCACTGAGAACAGACATTACAGAGTGTGGGCACAAAAGAATTTCACTCCAGAAGGCTCCAAGTTCAGCCCTCTAAGGCAATATTAAGAAAGCACCACTGTGATCTCAGCTGTAAATCAAGCAGGCATAGTATTTTTCATGCTTGTGTTCATGAGGAAACAATGCTTCTACTCAAGTCAGACACTGAATGGAAAAAACTGCCCTAGCGCTATTTTAGAACAGCCAATACATGTACGATAAGATCTTCATAAACAGTCAAAAACACTAACACACTGTGGATTTGGAGGGGGTGTAACAAAAGCAGTAAGAAAAGGGGCTTTAGCATTTCAGATCAGAAACAGTCTTATGAACACAATTCTTAAAACAAAATAATCAGTCCAAAAATACTCAGTCATGGCGTTCATTTGCACTGTTAAAGGAAAAATAATGTATGTTTACAAGTTGACAATTCTATCACACACTGAGAGGACTTCAGACAAGAAACAGTTAATTTCTGCTCCTACACAGATAATCTACTATTTCATCTCCAGTGCTGGATCATAACAATAAGTTATTTGTGACAACTGTGAATAGCCTCCACATCTATTAGAAGTAGATTAGTAAGGAGAAAATACTTGGTATTTTGGTAGAGGGGATCTGAGATTTTTCACACACAGCCTGTAATACACTGGTTCATCAAAAAGTTCAGTAAAAATTGCTTTATTTAAGAGTTCTTGATAGTAGTGTATGCCATGCAGCATAAATGTTTTTGTGGTGAACTAATCTAAATCCCATCTTAATGGCAATATACTTGGGCTATGTTGGAACTGTATGAGGCAATACCAGAATAAACACACATGAAGTCTTACTTCTTTTCAAGAATCACAACTTGGAAGCCACAAGTAAAGCGCAGGACCACTAGCAAGCTTGCATGTAAGACTATTTGCTGGATCTCCAGGCAGACTGCTGTCACTGTGAACTGTGCCTGATTTGTTGTGCTCCAAGCAGTCACTGACTTCTTTAGCTAATCCCTCCCATTGCTATTAGTTCTGTGCAAAAACAGGAGGCCAGAGAAGCACCTCAGACTACAGCATTTAACTGCTTTTTCCATTCCTCAAGTTTGGCCAGCTGCAGGTTTAGCACATGCCATGTAACATGAGGCTCTTCTCACACAAACTCCCTAGAAAGGCTTCACAACAGCAGCTTCTTCTCATCTTGGCAGGATTCAGCTGGTTTCAATAGATTATATTATCATAATGCTAAAAATCAAGAGTCTAATCTTTTCAAGCTGCAGCTTCTGCAAAGAAATATAAAAATGGGCTTCCAGTACATTTAATCAAGCTGCTTACACTTAAAACTGCTTTGTACTGACATTCTAAATTCTGATACTATATCCTGATACACACTTTATTCTGATTACCTACCTATAATTTGATATGGAGCATAGTTCTCTCATACCTACTGACAACAGAAAAAAAATAAATAAAGGAAGCTGCCTGAAAACCATCTTTGCCCAAAGAGTACTGACAGAACAATTCTATGCCCACACCACTCAATGCTTCAGGAGCTCAGAGGCTGGGGATGTTTGCAGGAACCCTTCTTCACAAAAGTGAGAGGCTTTCACACATTTTCTGCAGCCCTTCACTGTGGCTCACAGCACTACTGTTCACAGCCCTTACAATCACAACTTCTTGTTTCTATCTCCCAAAGGTTAATTTCGTAGGCAATACCATTTTAAGATTCCTTATTTTGTGCAAGGAAACAAGCAGTAAAATGTATTGATCCAGATGCAGCATGCCATCTGTCTCAACAGAAGAAGAATCATTATTTGGAGAGATTATACTCTCAAAATCCCAGCTCCAGACCTGCACACTATTAAGACTACGGCTACAAAACCTGCTCTTTCCACAATTAAAACAGCTCAAAACATACATGAAAAAAGAGCTTATAAACATTTGGTTTTGTTTTCTATTACTTTTTTATTTAGAGGATACTTTAGCCAGAGCATGGATAAAAATGACAATAAAGAAAGCTACCTCAGTATATGTTACATAAGAATTACTAGACATTTTGCCTCAAATGATGGCAACACTTCAAAGGATTTTTAAACACTACCAGAGATCTTTTCCTTGAAAGAGTAAATGAACATTTGGACTCTAGCTGCCACCACCTGTGACACTTCCAAGAAGCTGAATAGAAGATTTCAAAAGTGCTAGATGTATTTAATGCATAGAATAACTGCACAGAATAATCCTGCTGCTATGATGTTTACCTCTGATATAACAGAACTTTTGAAAACAATCTGTACTGGTACAAGTGTGATTCTGTTTGATAAAGAATAAATAATAAGCTAGGTATTAAATGTTGTCTGAAGGACACCAAGCCATATCAAATATATTTGTTCTTTAAACATTACTTTTGCAGCATGTTGATGTTTGCAGTCATAGAATTCCCAGTTTTTGTCTACAGGTCGGTTTGATAAGTTGTTTTTATATTTTAATGTTTTTATCTACGCAATTGTCAAAGACATCAAAAAGACTGAGCTTCCTTTACAAAACACCCAAATCACTGAATGGCTTTAAGCATATTTTTGTCCAGGGACACCAGACAGTCTTAAGACAAACCATTTATCAAGAAAAGCCTTGAATTTGGTTGCCTGAGATTGAGTATTTCAATACTTAAATAGAGAGGAGGAAATATAAGTTTTCACCAGTCTTTCAGTCAAGCTGGAGACACTAACTACTGCTTGTAACCATTTTTCAGAAAACCACTACTCAAGAGAGGCTGGGATACTTTGTCTAACTTCGCTCCTAAACTACAAACCATCTAGAGGTTTTAACAGTGAACTTGGAAAACACCTCTGCCAAGTCTGACAGTTTTCAAGTGGCTTTTTTTCCTGTAAGGGAAATAACTCCAAAGGGAGGAAGTATCACAGGTAATGACTTTCAAAATAGCCTTACTCCACATAACATTCTCTTAAAGAACAGTCTGACTGGGCAGTATTTTGTAAACTAGTCCTGCTCTGCTGGAGTAAGGATGGTGACAGGCTCGGAAAGTAAGAGCAAGCATGTATAACTCTCAATTAATGCTTTACAACTGGCCTCATTCTGATGAAAGAACAACGAACGTGTAAATTCTAAAATGTAGATGTAAGATGTAACAACCTCAATCTTTGGTACTTCACACAGGGTTACCCCTCACTTGGAAACTGCTACTCAGAAAGCCAGTCTCTCCCCCAGAACATGTGGAGCAACTGACAGATTTCTGACTATTTGTTAGTAAAAAATGGTTTACCAAGCTAACAAAACAGATTCAAGTGCTCAGGTTTTTCAGGAGCTAGATGGGAAGCTTGACTGATCAGCATTGCTCCCAGTGGGGAAAAAAAGCCAGTCAGGTAGCACACAGAAAAGAAAACATGGCATGAAGAAATGTTCACCTCAGTCTGCCTAACACCTTCTTAGCATTTTCTTTAAAAAACTAACTCAAAAAATGAATACTACCAGGGAACAATGACCAGTTATTGCTGTTGACAGTTACTGCAGTTCAAAAATTTGAGCAGTCATATTAGGTACTTTACTATTTGGTTATAAAACAGGAATGAATTATAAATTCTATTAGCAAATTTGCCATACATCCCACTCCAGTGTCTTTACAGTCATAACTTTAAAAAGCCTACTAAGTCATTAAATGGCATCCAGAAGTTACCTAGAATAGCAGGAGATAAACTGCCCAGATAAAACACAATCAGTTCTTAAAATGTGGGACTCCTTGGAATCAAACATGAACAGCTACAATCACTGGTTACTCACCTCAATGAAAGGAACTCCTCAGGTTTGCAGACCAAAACGTAAGGGGTTTGACTGTATTACCTTCTCTGCATTTAAAACCTAGTAGCAAATGCCTTTGGCACACAATTCCAGAGATTTTAAAAGAGATTGCATCAAACACTGAACATTAATGTTATCTTAAGCTGAAATTAAAGTGCTGTACTGTGATTGCAGCAGAACAATTTTAAACAGAAGAAATTTATAGTTGCAATTAACATGTCAACTGAAGGATTAGCTGTGTGTCTCTGCCATCAGCTTGTATTTCTGTCTTGCACACTGCTTTTAATAGAGAAACATTAAACATGTGGTTTTTCATGTGTGCGCATATATATATTGTATATATGATTATTTTAAAAGCCACTTTTATTTTGATTCTTTTAAAGGGATAATCACCTACTCATCCTTCATCTCTTACATGTAGTATGATGTATTAACTAAATTAGCAAGACTTAATCAGGAAACTTACTCAGGCAATTGATTTCAGCTTAGGAGTAAATCCTTTCTTTCAAGGTGGTATACTTACAAAGGATAAACAGGAGATTTGTTTATGAAGATTAGCACTTATGTCTTACATGAATACAGTTTTCTTGATATCTATGCTTACTACATGAAGGCTACATCCCTCTGAAGCAGTTTTGACATGTGATAAAGCACCAAAGTTTTGTTGACATCTACAGGTATGTAAAACCAATATCCTATCAGAAATATAAATATTTGCCTTTCCCCCCAGCAAAAAAAATTAATTAAAGAATTAGGGCACTTTGCAAAATACAGAAAACTTCCCCACACCTTCACATCCTGATTCATACATCCCTCTACAAGCACATGATGGCATGAAAATTCTGGGCAAGCTGACCATGAAAATTAGAAACAAATGAGAAAAGGCTTCTGTTCAGCAGGTTTGTAGTGTGGAAGACCCATAATGCTTATGGTCTGCACTCAGAAATTTTGTAGCTAAAATAAGGCCTTCCTGTCAAGGAGTAGTCAACATGGTCTGCCACTGTAAAAGCAAAACAGTAAGAAACTCCCAAAAAAACAAACTTCACCAAAGAAAGTCCAAACTTCCTCTTTCACTCTCTCCAGTTCTGGTTAACAGAAAGTTGCAGGAAGCATGACTTCCTGCACAAGTGTGGGGGCAACCAACTCCTTCAGTTTAAGGGAAAGAAATCCATGTAGTCTACTTCACACCTCAAGAATGGACCTTCATTTCTGCACTGATGCGTTTGACCCCCTTCCAGAACACCACTGCACTCTGAATGATCCACAGAAGTAAATATTCCTTACTGTGAATGCAATACTCCTTTGGACATCCGTTGTTCTGGAAGGAGAAACCACACTTCACAGGGAAGGGGATCCAGCCTCTGAACACGGGTAGTTTTCACATGAGTATCTGAAACACTTAAGCCTGATACACTCCAGAATGAAGCACATGCAGCACTTGATTGCATAGGGGCTGAAGTAAATCCAATTAATGAGCCTCCTGCAGAGAAGTTTTACATACTCAAGTGTAGTCCAAGAAATACAATGTTCTGCTTTAAATACAAAAGAGAATCCATTTCAGTCTTGTCAAGAAGTTGTTTTGGATGAACACATTTCCAAGTCATCACAGATTTCCAAGCCATCACAGTTCAACCCCAGCAGCCCAGCCCCAAGCAGCCACTCGTCCCTTCCTCCACAAGTGGGACTGGGGAGAGAATGGCTGGGTAAAAATTCACAGGTTGAGGTGAAGACAGTCCAACAGGGAAAGCAGAAGCCACGCACACAAGCAAAGCAAACCAAGGAATTAATGTCCTGATTCCCATAGTTGGGCAGGGGTGTTCAGCCACCTCCAGGAGAGCAGGGTCCCATACATCATAGTAACTTGAGAAGACACACACCATCACTCCCAATGCCCCCTTCCTCCTTCCCCCCACTTTTTATACTGAGACTGATGTGAAGCATGGCCTGGTGCATCCCTTTGGTCAACTTGAGTCACCTGTCCTGGCTGTGTCCCCTCCTACCCTCCTTGCCAGGGTGGCCACAGGAGGAGCAGGACAACTCTGTGCAAGTCCTGCTCAGCAAAAACAACAACATTTCTAAATTACCAACCCTGTGCCCAGCACAGATCCAAAACAGAATCCCACACCAGCTACTGAGAAGGAAATTAACTCTACCCCAGCCAAAACTAGCACAAAAGTCATCTATTCTCCACCCCAAAAGAAAGGATAATTTGAAATGTTCTTGCTCTTAACAGCTCTTGGTTTTCATCTACTTCTACAAAACATGGTGCACTTTCTATTCAAGAAGTCGGAGACAGGAGCAAATGACCCTATGCAGCAATAGTAAAACCCTAATAAAACATCTGATTTCTCAAAAAGCCTAGCTCCTATATAGCAAGTTCCTGAAAAATCATATTCTACCTGTTGGCTTAAAACAGACTGAAAAGCCCATTGAAGTATTCCTAAAAAAAATCATTTAAGTACCACCTGAACATTTAATGTTATGTTCTGAAGTGGTGAATGCAGCTACAGTACAGCCCCTGAGCCAGCACTAAGCAGGGCTGGTATGTTCCATAGAAAAGCACTCCCTTGCACCAGCACAGCACCACATTTCAGCCAAAGTTGCCAAACTGCTTACAGTTCAAAAGCAGCATTACTCAGAATAGTCTTGGGAGTCTCTGCCATGTAGACTGACAGACCAAGTTGACTAGCATCACAGTTCCTTCACAGCTGAAACAGACAGAGCTATTTTATTTGAATTTTAAAAAAACCCAAACAACTGAATCATATGAAGCAGGAACAGTGTATTCAAAGAAGGGAAGTTAACTAACTAAATTAAGATGCAAGAGATAAGCCTTCTTATTAAAAGGCAACTTTAATTTACTTTTTCAGAATTTCTTCACTCTTTTTATCACCTTATCTTTAAATCAGTCAAGTTCACAAGGCACAGATAATACATCCAAATTTACTTTTTATACACAAATGAAATTTCAGTAAGTTTGTCAGGAATAATGAGTATGGTGAAGAGCAGAAATAAATCAAGGACCATTCACACACTTAAACTGCAAAAACTGGGTCACCTCCAAAACTCTGAAAAGCAAATAATTTGAAGTCAACTAATTAAAACAATTCTTAGTAGTGACCAATGACCATAGTGTGACCACTATTACCTACACCAAGAACTGGAGAAAATGTGTTTGTGGTTGCTCATGAATGAATATTGTATGAGGCTTTAGGAAAAAAATCTGAAGAATTCAACAGAAGACATAGTACACTGGTTTAAATTACTCCAAGATACTGATCTTGCCAAGCTCCTCCCCTGCAAGAATGTTCTTCAAGAATGAAGATCATCTGAGGTCCAATCAAGCGCAGTACCAAAGGGAAAAAAGTTAATCTGGAGATGAACT
This sequence comes from Muscicapa striata striata, assembly GCA_030060385.1. Lineage (NCBI taxonomy): Eukaryota > Metazoa > Chordata > Aves > Passeriformes > Muscicapidae > Muscicapa > Muscicapa striata. Next base: position 208,882 of record JAREIS010000405.1, on the reverse strand, counting down.
CTGCAGCACCTTCCTCTTTAACCAGTTCTGGAACAGTCCACTAGGAGCATGACAATATATTTTTTTTATAATGTTAATAAAGAGAAAAAAAATGAAGTGTTAATTTCATCTTTATATCACTCTTGAAGTTTTACTTTGTACTATATGCATTATTTGTAAAGTAGCACAAGCACATAAAATTTTTAAGTAAATGAACATATGTAGATTAGGAGTGCACACTCAAATGTTTTTATTGATGTCTGTGCACAGTGGAAAGAGTGTGGAGATCCCTTAAGTATTGGATGAGGGAACTGAATCACCACATGCAGGGCAAAATTTTGCAATTGAGGGGGTGCTGGCTTTCTGTGAACCAGATTGGATCTCTATCAGATCCAGCTAAGATCTCTGTGACAGCAAAAAGTTCACCCCTTTTCGCAGCTGTCCACATCAGTGCTGTGAGCTATATAAGCCGTTAAAAGGTTCAGTTATTTCCAGCTTCCCTGGGATATGAAGGGGGAAAAAAAGTAATAAGAACAATATTAACAGTTTGCTGAACACAGTTCATGTTTTTTAGCATTATGTAGGTGTTAAGGACTAAAGACTTATCAAAGATTCAGGAGATAGAAGCATAGAGCAACACAAAAATACAAATTATACAAGGTCTTTACAAAATACAAGCCCTGGGACACTAATATTACTGCTGCAAACAGAGCAGTACACTCATTTTTCCCTTGATAAAAATGGTTGTGCTTAAGTGGGGTATCGGGGTAAACAACGTGAGGATTCTTGACACAGACTGAAAAAGCATAAAAACATTCCCCTGCATGATGCAAGTAAAGCCAAACTGAGTATAGGTGCATTAAGGTCACTGCTGTTTAAGAGTGATGAAAGAACAGTTACCAATTATAGGCTTCTGGGACATACAACAGCACTGAGACCAAGACTATGAGAGCTTCTCTTGTTTAATTTTAGTACAGTGAACTTCAGAAAGAAGATTCAAATTCTGCTCACATATATGAAGGCCAGCAAGAAGGAAATGTAATTTATAACAGGGATTCAAGAAAGAAAGAGATCTACAAACTGCAAACAAGATTCAGCAAGGTGCTGAAATGAAAACTAAGTGCAAGAGGGTCTCAATCTTCTGTGAGAGGGAAGGAAGGAGCTTTTAAAGACAGACTTTATGTAACAGGGTCAGCTAATTTGATACCCTACAATCATCTTTTAGCCTTTTATGTATCTTTAGCTCAGTCCTGTTTTCATTACAGGCTAAGCAAACCTAAACCACAAACTGGAAGAAAATAAAACCAAACAAATATTAGAGGTGCAGCAGTTGTTTAACATTCTCAAGATAGAATACATTTTTGTTAGAAAGCAGTGCCATACACAGACCTATTCACTGTGTGTATATTAAACATTTGAAGTCATCAGGTCAGAGGAAAAGCTGCGGTGTTTGAGAAAATACTTAATAAAGTCAGAAAGACAATTGAAAATAATTATTAGTCATCCAACTTGAGTAAAAACAAACATCAAAAAACCCCCTCAATTTGTATTAGGACTACCAGTAATTGCTTTTTTTTCTGACACTTGTCTTCAAATTCAAATGACAGGTGCACAGATTTTTGTGTGGGAGGAAGCAAAGCACACTTGTGTTTTTATATACCTTGGGATTTCTTTTTGTTTTGATTTATAATTTGATCGGGGGGGGGGGAGGTGGTGTAAGGATCTTCCTCCTCTGAGATCAGTACCTTACCCTGTCAGTGCTCCCGGTGAGTATTTAACAAACAGCAGAGCAGAGCTGCCAGCAGAGGGCTTGGTTCACACCACATCCACTCACCACAGCTGCGAGGGACTGCACAAAGATCAAATCAGAACCACTCCAGACATTCTTAAGGAAAAAAACATAAGCTCCCCAATTAACTCAATGCTATATAGAAAAATCCTAAATTATTTCAGAGGATTGCAGTGTGCAGGTCAGAATACTTTAAGAGTACACATTTGTCAGAACAATAAGGTCTGTGTTATTATGACATGGTATTGATAAACTGAGGTGCACAAAGCCATGTGCAGTATTTCTACAGGCTGTATCTTTATGTACAGATGAAGCTGACCCACGAAAAGCTGCAAGACAGAAGAAAAAAACATTAAGAAAAGCAAGAATGGTTTTAATCTTCCCGTAGTCTGAAGACAGATCCCCCTCAAGAGGGCAGGGGACACCACTGCAACAAAAACCTGCAGTCATGGTATGCTGACTTCCCTCCCACTTTTTTGCTCATAAACATCCTCTCACCTCAACACCTCTGGAGACCAGAGCTGCAATACACTCCCTTTATCTACAAGACAGCAAATGCAACAGCATCACCAAATTCTCCCCCTCATCTCTCTAAAGCAGAGAGAAATTAATATATACCAGCTGGGTAAGGAACAGATTGATCACCTTAGTTATCTGCAGCCAATGACATACTAAGACAAGACCCCTCACCTGGAGTTAAATATGCTCAACAAAGACCAGTGTTATGCAATTCATCCACCTCAGAGTACTGCAGCATCACTCAGCTGTGTTTCCACAGCCAGTTTCAAGAACAATCCCTTTCCTAGGAGAAAAGCCACTGCTGGAATGACCAGACAAACGCTTATCCCACCAGGACTGCAAGACAAAGCCTTGTGAAATGGGACCCCTCCAGTACATGTGTGTGTGTCTTCCTCAAACACTCTTCTTCCAACACTGCTTTTCTGTGAGAACAGAATCAGTAGAAGTGTTAGACAGGTGAAGCTTCCAAAAAAAGCTAAAGGAAAAAAAAACAAACCATCTGTTCTATAACTGGCACTGGCATCAACAATGCTCCAACACTGCCTGACATTTATCTACCTATTAAAAGCAAACAGAATAGCACGATCTCTATCTGCCGGATAAAATAGCTGCATTCAAACCAGTGAACCATACTGCTGGTAAACAGTTTTGGATCATTCTTTACACAAAGAATGATCTGCCACTTTTGATACACTGGGTCAAGAGCACAGGCACAACAATAGGTATTCACATAGTGCAAACTTTGTGTAAGGGTACCAGGATGTTTGTACCAGCTGCCTTGCACAGACAGGCTGTACCTGATAAATTGGTACAAAACCCACAGTAAAGAGCAAGGTTAATTCTTCAAGTTACCAAAAGTCAGTAAGATACTTTCCCAAATGCACAGCATTATTCAACAGCAGAGACCTGCTAGACAGCAGGGTCTGAAGTCACTTTGAGAATGGAGACAATAAGCCCCCTGGAAACAGTAAAAAAAGCACAACAGCTCTGAGAACATCCTCCAAGTAAGAGTACAGCACCATCTTGATTTAAAAGTTAACAGGGCTCTATGGTCACAAACCAAGTACATAATCAGAGATGGGATGTATTCCATACTCCTGAGATTATCAGGAATGTTGGTATTCGATGCTATTAGCACACACAACACACCCTTATTAAAAGCTTTTGTGTTCACAGCTTTGTTTTGAAAAGTGTTTTGCTAAGGTGGAGGCAAAAATAATGGCTTCCCTTCCTCATATAAGCCTAAGTAGCTGCTAACACTTTAATTGCTTTGGACGTTAAACATCCAGAGACAGAACACTTGAATTACTCCACTGAACTTCAACTAAAAATTCTTAAGTTTATATCGTGACCCTTTTAAAAAATTAATACTCAATATCAAATGTAAAGCAAAACTCCATACTCCATCCCCAATATTTACTTTATGGGAGGTGGGTCCTGTCCCAAGCAGACAGGACATGACTTTAAAAAATGAAGTATCTTCACATATACATCTATCCACACTGCAGAACAAATTAATGATATTTAAGAAATTAATAATTTGACTTAATTAATGCCTACTATAGAACTGTTTTGATAATGACCCTGTAATCAGGCTGTCTGCCACTCCTCAATGCCACAGACTACAAAGAAAATTCCTTGCCATTAATGTCTTCTTAATAAAGATGTTACAATTTTAGAAATAGTAGTTCCAGAATATGTTATATTCTGCACTGAAACATTTTAATGGAGTCTAAGAGCTTTCCAGAGTGCTGCAACATTAACACACTGAAAAAGCTATCTGCCCACCTTAGAAACTTGAGAAATGTTCTGCTTACAAAGCTGAGTATCCAACACCTGGTAAGCCCTCCATGGACCAGGAGTCAGAAGTTTGGGGGAGCAGGACAGAAAACCAATGTGGTTCCACATGTACTAGGAGCACACATGGATGTGTTTGATCTACAGTTTACCCAAGTCCAAACACATGGCAGTAACTGCCAATTCCGATTTCATACTAACTTAGACCACAGATCATCATTTAGCTCCATCAAAAGGGGATCTGGAAGGCAGGAGTAATTCACAGTTATGGTAAGTAATTAAAATTTGACATCTAACCTCAGATGTCATGAACATATATACCAACCAGTTACTTCTATTGGAACGACCCCACAGTCAGTGTCAAAAAATACACTTAAAAAAATCACCACCACCCCCCAAAAAACCCCAAACTCCACATGTCAGTGCTGATGCACTGAGCAGCCTAATAATGGTGTGAAATAAGTACATCTGGAAAAAACACACATTTCCTCAAGGAGCTCAACCTATAAAGAGTGAAAGGTGGGATGAAATAAAAAGTTCTGGAAACAAAATACTCTTCAGTTTCATGGAACGTGGCCCACGCGTTTCTTTATTTCCCTAAACCCAGCATTAAGACCCCACTTAATACACAGGCTTCTGAGAACTGCCACACACCAATTTTTAACTGTGAGAAAACAGCGCTGCAAGAGCTTGATCTTTATCTACGTTAGTGATGATAGCTTTAACCAAAAAAAAAAAAAAAAAAAAAAAAGCCTAGGAAATTAGTTCTACGCTCAGCTAAAGCTGGTCTTCTAGCCAAGACAGCCGGCAATGCAAAGAAGGCTCTCACTGTCAACTCGTCTCAAATAACACACGGACTCGCAGTCCAAAATAGAAAAAGCTTGAGACGCACAGCTCCGAAATGTTTCAAGCCTTGACCGCGGCTCAGGGGCCACCGAGCAGCCCTGGGAAGGCTCGCTCAGGGTCTGTGCCTGTGCAGATCCAGCAGCATCCCATCCAGATCCCATCGGATCCAGCGGGCTCTGCCTCGGCGCCGCAGACACAAAGCTCCGCCCGCTGCCAAAGCAAGAGCATCCTTATTTATTTACTTTTTTTTTTTTCCTCCCCTCCCAGCGTCTCTACCAAGTGTTTTCACTCCCCTTCCCAGACTAATTCCCATGACGAGCCCCTGATACCCTATGTGCTGGAGGCGATTTGGAAGTGGAAAACCTGTAAAATATCCCCGCTTGGTGATGGGGAAAACAGACCTAGGGCTCTACATACCCCTCGCACTGGGGGACTATCTCCCAAAAGCACGTGTGTGTGCGGGGGGGAGGATGGATGGATACCACTGCGTCATGAAAAGACAAAAAAAACCACCCCAGAACTGAGACGCAAGCTATGCACCCGCGCCTCCTCGAGGCTCGGCGAGCTTTCGCCTTTTTTTGGCTTTTTTTTTTTTTTTTTTTCTTTTTAAGCTTTTCTGCCGACACGCTCCGAGGAGCCGCCGCACCCCCGGCGCGGGGAGCCCGGGGGCCGCTCTCACCTTGTCCAGCTCATCGTGCAGCTCGGCCAGGCTGGGCCGGAGCAGCTTCTCGCCCAGGTCAGCGGCCGTGTGCCGGTAGTGGTCGATGCGGGGCACGGCGTCCATGGTGTTGTGGCCGAAGGTGCGCAGGTAGTAGGTGTTGGTATGGGTGTCATAGTAGTAGTGGTGGTGCCCGCCCGAGTGCAGGCTGCCCTCGCTCATCACCGTGTCGCCGCCGTTCTGGACGCCGCTCACATTGCCGCCCTCCGAGCTGCCTCCCCCGGGCTCGCCGGGGCTCTCGCCGCCGGCCGACGGGTCCACGAAGTTCACCCGAAACCTGCCCTTGGCTTCCTCGCCTCCCTTACCCGCCGCGCCGATGTCCCCGCACGACTTGCGGGGCCCCTCGGCCACCAGGTCCACCTGGAAGCGGCTCTGGCTCGGCGTGGGACCCAGCGGCTTGCCCAGCGCATCCTTGGAGCCCTCATCCCCCACGGACCCCGCCGCCAGCTCCTTGCCCTCCATGCCTTCCCCTCGCTCTGCGGCCACCACTGCTCCGAACGCCCCTCCCGGCCGGCGGCTCCGCTGCTTTAAGCGGCCGAGCAGCGCCCCGGGGCTGCCGCAGACACAGCGCCGCGCCCCGCCCCCGCCGCAGCGCCAGGTGACGGTGCCTCCGGTCCCTCCGCCCGATCCCGCTCTAGCTCAGGCAGGAGCGCGATCGCTTCCCCGGCTGACGCGGCGGGAGGGATGCGTGGGGGAAAAAACCGGCGGCGCCGCGCAGGCTCCGCCCGCTCCCGGCTGCGGTGGAGGGGCGGCGGGAGCGCGTCCCCGGCCGGGCGGCGGCGGCTCCTCCCGCCCGCACTATGGCGGCCCCGCCGCATCCGCCCCGCGGCGGCGCTGGGAGGGGCGGGGCCGCGCCGCGATCCCGCCCGGCACAGCCCCGCTGGCCGCCGCCACGTCTCGCGAGAGGAGCGCGGGGGCTCCCGGGGCTGCGCGGTGCCGCACGGAGCCCGGACCCCTCGGGAGCCCCCGAGACCCCTCAGGCAGCCCCTGGTCCCTCACAGACCCCCGGACGTGCCATACACACCCCCAGATACCCTCACACACCCCCGGTCCCTCAGACCCCCCGGATCTGCCATACAGACCCCCAGATCCCCTCACACACCCCTGGATCCTCTCACCCATACCCGGTCCCTCACACACCCCTGAATCCTCTCACACAGCTCCGGGCCTCCCTCACACACCCCCAGATCCCCTCAGAGACCCCCGGGCCTCCCAGACGCACCTCCAGATCCCCTCATATACCCCTGGATCCTCTCACCCATCCCCGGTCCCTCACACACCCTCAGATCCACCCGGACACCCCCAGATCTCCTCACACGTCCCCAGTTCTCCTCAGTTTCCCCCCAGTCCCTCACACCACCAGTCTCGTCATACGTACTCCCAGATCTCCTCAAACACCCTCTGGTCCTTCACACACACACACACCCGGACCTCGCACACACCCCCTGGGCCCCTCATAAACATCCCCAGTTCTCCTCTCACACACTCCCAGAGCTTTCTCATGCTTTACCCTCACACAGCCCTCGGACCCCTCTTACCCCCTAGATCCCCTCACATCCCTCCTGTTCCTCACACACAGCCCCAGAGCTCACACACACACCCTGGTCCCACACATAGACCCCAGATCCCCTAATAAACCCCTGATTCCTCAGCCACCCCACAGAATCACAAGACGGGGTCAGGTTGGAAGGGATCACACTGGGTCATCTGGTCCCATCTCCCTGTTCAGACAGGGTCATCCCGAAGCACATGGCACCAGATTGTGTCCAGACGGGTCTGGAACCTCTCCAGAGACAGAGACTCCATACCCTCCCTGGACAATCTGTTCCCATGCTCGGTCACTGCACAGGGAAGAAGTTCTTCATGCTCAGATAGAATGTTCCTTTGTTTCTTTCACAGCTCCTGCCATTTCTTTGGCCCTGGTGGTTGACCATCACCAAACCAAGCCCCGCTCCATCTCCCTGGCACCCCGCTCTCGATATTTGTAAACAAAGATGAGGTTCTCTCTCACCTACCTGTTCTCGAGGCTGAACTGGCCGAGCTGTCCTCATAAAAGATGCTCCAGTGCCATCATCCCCATTGCCCCTGGACCTGCTCAGGGATTCCTGGCTCCTCACAAACCCCCTGAACCCCTCACACCCCTGGCCCCTTCACACTCCCCCCTGCATCCCCCTTTTTTACCTTCCAGCCTCTGGATCTCTGCCAAGTGCACTGTAAAAACCACTTGCATAATAGATCTAATGTCAGTAATGCCTTTTTCTGTTTCCTCTGCTGCAGCTTTTTGTCCCTGTTCTCTTAAAGTTTATTCTTTCTCCAGAAGCATACATGGTTCTTTTGTCTTGAAAAGTGAAGTTGTTCTGCCTCCTTGCTTGTATTGGAATATAAGTGCCTGGATAATCCATTAAAGCATATGAAGTTGGCTCTGAGGTTGTGAAAAGAAACCTCAGATGGGAGTAAAATACTTCAGCTTCTATAGTCAGAATTTAAACAGGGACTCACCAATGATTTTCCATTGTGTATTTTCATTGTCTTTTTACTTGAAGATAGCAGCTTACAGAATATCATGAGAGGGGCTATGTCTCCAAAACGGTTTCACCTTATTTAGGATGCTAAAAATCATCAAGCAAACATTCACTTCAGTCAGGCCTCTTGAACAATGCTACCTCTTTATTTCAGTGACATTTTAGTTGGTACTTCTGAGTTTCAAGTATTTTTTTTCTCTCCGGTGTGCAGTTTTGTATATTTTCCCCCTCTGCCTAGCAAACTTTTGAGTGCCAACATCCATTTTCCAGCTCACCACATCTCTACTGTTTTATTTCAATTAACAACAAACCTGGTGACGTCATCCAACAGAAAATGACTGGAACTATAAAACAAAGCTTGCTTTTCCATAACAATTAGAGGAAGAAGTATTTCAATTCTAGGGATGTGTACATGCCTAAAAAAACCTGAGGATGCCTCAGTAGATTAAAAAGATGGGTACACTGATCCTCTTTGTTTAAACACTGTTCTACAACAGTAAAAATTCATATACTTGAAAATAGTTTGAGACAACCTTTGATAGACTCACAGATTTTAAAAAGAAGAAAGATAAAATATTTGAAACAGTCAGCAAATTTTCAGAGTGTAAAGAAAATAAAATCTGCATGCAAACTGGAAAATAAAAGATTAGGCCATGGTGAAATTTTTACTTTTGTCAGGGTGCAAGGACTCAAAAAACAGTGGGTGATGAAGGGAACGAGTCAAAATAAAATATTTTTGTTCAGAAGTGAAAGTGAAACAGCACCTAAACAACAGATGACATGCAAAGAAAATCCACCGTACATTTTTCATAAGCAGGCATAAACAGTTCTTGATCAACATCTGCATAGAATATCATATGATAAGGTGTTTGGAAGCAGTTTAGACTTGGAAATGGCAATTTCTGTCAGTTCCCTGTATAAATAAGTGAAAACAGAGGAAGAAAACAGCTTGTGAAATTCTCATGGATGTTATACAGTTGCGATGGTGGGATGATATTGCAATATTTAGGTGTTTTAAAGGACACTCTTCATGGATGAGTGGATGTGTGTTGGCTGCATCTGCAAGGCTCATGACCTGCCTGGTGTCAGTTGTTAACATTCTGTGATAGCATGTTGTAAGAATGTGAGACAATGCTGAATACTGGCTTTGGAGAAAACAAAAAGATGAGGATGCTACCACAGCCCCCAAGAAAGACAAGGGGATGGAGGACAAGAGGAAAAGATTGATGAGGAAAATGCCTGCCTCTCAGAACTACGAGTCTCAAAGAGATGAGGAATTACCACTGTATGAGAAGCTGGCAACAACAGCAAAAGGAAAATGAACTAAGTCTTCATCTCTTTATGTCATCATTATCATCATCCACTGGCCTTAGGCTCTTGATGGGCTTGCTGTTCCAGATCTATGTGCTAATTTAATTTTTTTTCTGTATTTTTTTTCTGTATTGGGGCATTCCTCTCATGCTCATGATCTTTTTTGATTTGATTTTAATACATTTTGACACTTCAACTTTTGCATGAAAAGGTTTTCTCTCATAACTTACCTTATTCCTGCTGTTTATTTGTGCTAGCTTCCTCTCAACCCTTCTCAACACATTCTTGCTTTAGTGATACAAATTTGTCATCTCTCCATAATTTTTTCATAATTTTTTTTTCAGCACTTGGCACCTATAAGAATCTAACTTCTTTTAGTCTCCTCACAAATTTTGTCTCTGATCAGTTTCCTCATTTTGTTGGATTTTTCTGTATGTTTGTTTGTTCATTTTGTTTTGTTTTGTTTTGTTTTGTTTTAATGAGCAGAGGTGGATTTTGTGATTTTGTCTACTTTTTGGTCCTGTAGAGTAAGCTGCGGTCACTGTTTCAATGCAGTTCTTCAGGGCTAAAATTTTAGAGCAGATTCTGTGCATGTGCTACTTGAACCATAATGAAGGTTATTTGCCCTCTTGGATTGTCATCTACCTAATGGCCCCTTAATGCAATCGTTAGGATCTAAAAATGTTGTTTGTGCATCTTGTCCCCCATTTCCCCAGCTCACACACAGTCTGATTCTTTGTTCTGCGTTCTTCTTTCTTCGCTTCCTTTATCTAATTTTTTCCTTCTATTTTTCCTTCCTGCTCCTTAGAAAACAGAGGCAGAGTTAAGATTTGTATTCTCCTACTGTGCTGTTTATTGTGTCCTTTATAATTACTACAGGTGTTTATCCAAATCAGTGTTTAAGTAATACTTTCTTTTCCAAGAAATCTGGATGAAGTCCTAACAAATACGGTATTGTCATGTGGTAACTTACCTGTATTTGTATTACACTAATCCTAGCTTACAAGAAAAAAAAGGTAATTGCAGCAACACTTTTGAAAGGCTGCCAGATAAATCCTATGATTAAGACACTTAGAAATGAAATCCGTTTGCTGGCAGCCGGATGTGGTGCTGTAAAATCTCTTCCAGGGGGCCTTTCTTGTTCTGATCATACCTTAGATGTGTCCCTGTGTGTCTTCAGTATTTCACTGTCCTTGTTTTTATGGACCTGGTGGTAGTGAGACCACTGCCACAATTACTTGAGTCCTGAAATTTTACTGTTTGTAAAGACTGACATGCAAGATACATTTTAGATAGATTCTTCCACAGGCCCCAGTTTTAATACTTTGTCACCAATGCATTTGCTTAGGAGTGAGGCGCAGGGTACAACTCACGTGCATCCAGAAATATAAGTTTTTGCAAGATGCTTTGCAGTTTTGGCAGCTGGAGGAAGGATATTCAGCACCTGCTCCCTGCCCTGTCTAATTTTAGGGTCCTGGTTTATCTCTAAAGTTCTGGTTGTCTTGGTACCCAAGAAACTGCCTTTCATCCTGTGCCCATAACAGTCTGGTTGAGACCAGCAAAGCCCCACAGGCTCTAGAAACCACTGCCAAGGTGTGCATGTGACACAGTGAGATTAAATGCAAAGACAGACCTTATAATTACAAACTTCAATTATCACATATCATTCAGAGCACTTATTGTCTGACTCACTCCTCTTTTTGCCCAACATTTGAAAATTGCAGTATGTATGTATATGTGTTAGGAAGAAGAAATTATTCAAAGGGAGATGGAATTCATTATTTTAAAGTACTGTGGCTATAGGCAGATAAATCAAGAATTATTTGAAAATATAGATGAACGTACTGCAACAATTACGGGAATAAGACAACAAACAGGACTTTTGGCACTCTAATATATTTTCAAAATGAAATTTTACTGTTTGTGATTTTTTTTTGTTGTGTTTCTTTTGTTGTTAAGTTTTATTAATTTCTATATCTCAGTCTCTAAGGAATTTTATCACAGAGGAAGCTGCTGGCTGTCTCTGAGGTGTGGCTGAAATGTAAAGTGGGCAGCCTGAACACTCAGTAACTTCAGTCCAGACTACAGAGGACTAATTTTGAGTTCAAACCAAGCAGCTGAGCTGCTCAGGACAGAGCTCATGCAATCTATCTCACCAGAGATCCTTCTGTTTCATTTCTCTGTGAACTAGGAATGTGTTCTGACAGTTTCTTTCTGACACTTCTGTGTGAACAAAGTCCATTTCACATGTTTCAGTCCCTTCATCAGTTCATCTCTGCTCTCTAGAATTACAGGCAAGAAGTTATCTCAGACATAACACTTCTGGAGATTGTGGCCTATAGTCATGAGCTAGCCAGAATGCAGGGATAATGAACTGCATTACCCTTCAGGGTTATAGCTAAAAGATCTGGTTTTCTCATTTTTCCTTTTTAAAGTTTTTTGTTGTTTTGTTGCTGGGGGTTTTGTTGGTTCGTTGGTTGGTTGGTGTTTTTTTTGGTTGGGTGTTGTTGGTTTTTTTTGGTTGGTTTTTTTTTTTGGTTACTTAATTATGTTTTTGGAAGATAAAATAGCTTCTATGTCTTTGTATCCCATTCATTATCTCCTGAAATGCATGTCCTTTGGAGCAAATACCCGTTTTGTAAAGAAGCCAAGGGAGGCAGGTTGGCCAGCAGCCCACCAGTGTCCACAGATATCTATATTTCCAGAAGTTCAAGCCAGCCAACCACATTCTACTCATACAATTAATTTTCAGTCCTTTTCTTTTAATTCTTCTTGTACTGTAACAGTCAGTCCATTAATATTTTTTATTTTTTCATGTTCTATAAACACTCATTATCAAAATTGAGTGGAAGTTACCAATAATTTATGCTACAGTCATCCTTTTGTTTTTGTTTTTGTTTTTGTTTTTGTTTTTGTTTTTGTTTTTGTTTTTGTTTTTGTTTTTGTTTTTTCACTTTGCCTACTGAATTAAGTGTTTAGAAAACTCCTAGTTTTTGTCCTGCCCTCTAACGTGTTCAAACTGAGTGGTTTAGGGTGGAGGGAAAAGTTCAATTGTTTGAATGGAAATCTTGATACTCTCCTCTGATACAACAAACAAAATGTGTCCCATATGCCCTCAGCACCAAGTGTTGCTAGTCCAGTCATTATAGATTTTTTTTCATGTTTATATATGAGTTTGCAGAGTTTACACATTCAGGAAGTTAAGATTATGGGGAAGGAGGATTGCACTACTTCTATCATATGTCACCACTGTAATCTCTTACTCCTTAACTGTAATTCATATTCAGTTCTTTGGGGAAGTATGATTTGATGTGTATGGTATATATTTGGTATCAGAGGATGGGATCCTTGGAGACCAGGCAGGGAAAATGAACTTTTACCACATCCCTGAGGATGTCTGTGCAGGGCACTTGTGTCCCAGCATGTGTCCAACCTTTGGAGTGCAGCCACTGGGAGTGAATCAAGGAAGCTTGTTCATAAGCAATTTTAATAACTGTTCTCCCCTTTCATCTCCAGAACAGGAAATTAGTGTAGGAGCACAAAGGAACTAAGGTGTGAGAAGATACAGTGGTAAAAGAACATATTCTGACTTGAACCATTTCACAGATGGGAAAACAGAGGCATGGAAAGATGACAGCCCGAATTTAATCTACTGTGTGAGAGTGGAGGATTATTTTGAACACACAATACCCTCTCAGTTTTCATTTCCACATTTTTGTTCCACCCACATTGGGGAAATTGCTAATACTGAAGGCAGTCAAATCCATTCTAATCTTATAAGTAAGTAGTGGAAGCTGAAAACACAGTTTTGTAGCAATGCACTGGTTTTCCTCTTTCTTTCAGGGTAAGAAATACAGATTGCATTACAGATACTAGTTGTAGGTCCTTTGTGTAACTTTTAAAGATATGTTGGCAGGAAAAGTTGCTGTCTATTGTATTCCTGAACAATGCTAAGTATTTTGGTCAAGTGTTCTTTTTTTTTGTGGTATTTTTGTATGTGCTATTGAAGCATTTAAATGCTCAGATAGTGACTCACCTGCATCCTTTCAAAGAGTTTATCACTAATCTCTGAAAATCATTACACCAAGGTTTTATACAGGAAAAAAAAAAAAAAAAAAAAAAAAAAGGTATCCCCATGTCTTTGTATAGGGCTACAATCCAAATGCTTTTCTTCTTATCATTAGAAAATTTCCCTAGGATACGTTCAGGGTTACCTGAATGAATGGTCCCTGGGAGTGCTAAGGAAATTTAATGTTTATGAAAATTCATTGAAAAAGTTAGAATGTACCTAACATGAAGGGTCATCCCTTCCAAGTAAACAGGATTGTTTCAAAGGGAAAGAAAAAAAAAAAAAAAAAAAAAAAAAAAAAAAAAAAAAAAAGATGAAAATCCCATCATGGTGAAAAAATGTAAGAAAGGGATGAAACCTGTGAGGGTGGGGAGGCCCTGGCACAGATTGCCCAGAGAAGCTGTGTCTGCCCCATTTCTGGAAGGCCAGGTTGGACACAGCTTGGGGCAGCCTGGGATAGAGGAAGGTGTCCCTGCCATGGCAGGGTGTTGGAATGAGGTTATCCTAAACATCCTTTTTCACTGAAGCAATTCCGCGATTCTATTGTTTTATGATTCTATGAAATTGTTATAATAATATTCAGTCAGCCACTCATCTTCATTTGAAATCATACAGTTTGATGAGTTTCTATTAAAAAAAAAAAAAGCATAATAGACAAAAATTTCCAGTTTTCTAGAAAATAGAAATAAAAGTGCTTAGAAGTGGAAAAATGAGACTGAAAAAGACTGTGGGTCCTATGAGGGGTCAAATAGGAAGGAGCTTGGTATATGTGTCCAAAATGCTGCAAGGCACTGAAAGAGGGAAAATAGGGAGCTACAGTCAATCTTTCAACTATAATAGAACTATCAATTAAGTTAAAAAATTATGATGTGCAACATAATAAAATTGGTGATGCAGATACCATAGACTTAGGTAGATGGGAAGAAATGACTAGCCATTCAAATGACCAATAAAACATCAGCACTTTTCTGGCAAAGGAAAATATTAAAGCTATTAATTTTTTTCTGTCAAAGTATATGTGAACTCTTAGCAAGGATCAGACAGAATTGCTCCTCAGGATTGATGTATAAGTTGCTATTTGAATTTCCTCATGCTTGCATCTGGCGCTGGTCCCTTTAGGGACTGGATTTCCAGGTGATGTTTGCATTAACTTACCTCATGCAGTGCTTCTGCTCCTAGGAAAACCCCCCTGTTCAGAGGCATCTGGTGGAGAAAGTGGATGTCAGGTACCTTTATAAATACTGGGAGAGTGAACTGGCAGCACAAAATCTGATCCAAATTCTGGCAGAAATGTTCAAAAGAGAATCTTCTTTTATCATTTTCTTTCCACTTGATGAAAGGTACCTAAAGCACCATTGAAACAGACACTGACTTGCTTTGATCGATTAACTGGTTCATGTTTTCAAAACATCCTGTAGGCAGCTCATTCAGACCAAGAGGGAGAGCTTCTGCTGTAACTGTAGCTCATTTCTGTCCCACATGTTGTATTGTAAAATCTGTTTTATCCAGTTTCAAAAATAACTCCTTCAACTGTGCCAAAAAACATATGGCAAACATCACCCCCACACATCACATTCTATTGTCATCACCCATTTATGTCAAAGGCAGTTAATATCCTAGGCAGTCCTTAATCTTCAGGATGGACTGGAAGGAAATAGAAATGCTGTCCTGCAGCTGTCTCTGCACATCTACTTTTGGAAATCCTATAATTTTGAAATGTAATTATCCTTCTCAATTAGAACATCAAAATGCAAAAAATAATTAATTTTGTCTTTTGGCAGTGCTCTTTCTTATCTCTTTACTCTGTCAGCAAGCAGCAGTTTTTCTTTCTATACCTTTATCACATGATCTCTACAAAGAATATTTTTGTTCTGTTTTGTAATGAAAATGATAACTGATTCTTCATTCCATTAGTGCATTTATTTACAAACCTTGTTCCTTGTGTGACCAGCTACCTTCCACATCAAAGGCACACCTTAGACAAAGATTTGCCTCCATTCTGCCACTGTCTTGTCTCATTTTCATGTGAAATTTTGATTCCCTATCTGCTTATTTCTGCTAAAACTATTGCTAACATTCTGTTTTATATTCCTTGCCTTATTCTGTCTGTCTTTCCTCTTGGCCTTTTTCAGCAATAGATCTTGAGCTTTAGCAGGATCAAAGGTATCTGATCCCAGATTAAAGTTTTCAGTACATTGAATTTTAAAAAATTCTTGATGACCTTGATGATACTGTTTTGAAACAAATACTCGGTTGAATAGCTGTTTTATATACATTGCTAGACATCCAGCTTAGGGAATTGTGTGTTTGTCTCCTGTGCTATTCAGCAAGGAACTGACTGAAGAATGAATTCAGCATTAAACGTACTGAGGCCCACCAAAGATAAGCAATTTGTTTAAGAGACATGCCAAGCAGGGGTGGATTGCTGAAAGAAATCCCTCATTTTGCAGGTTGGAGCATAGGGGAAAAAAGGTAAAAAGTATAGACAATAACAAGGAGATTGGCATTCCAGATTAAAATACTTTGCCTCTCACCAGACATATTTAAATACTGTCACTGAAGTTATTAATTTGGAAATAGAGCAGAGTAATGATACTTACATTGAATTTCTCTGGATTTAGTTTTCTAGCGACTAAGCCTGGTTGAGAGGCACAGACAGTGACCTCACCAAAAGTTTCTCTTATGGTTCATATTGTGTTTTTCCATTTGACCCTACAACTCCTGCTCCTTGGAGCATACAGTCATCCATCCATAGCATTGTAACGTGTTCTTGTAGTAAATATAAGGAAGAATTCTGCATACTGTTTGGGGGAAACTTTGGCAGGAAGTAACACACAGCAATTTATTTAATGGGAACTGAAGTACACACTTCAGAAATGTAATATTAGATAGGAAAATGTGGGTATTTTTTCTAAGTTCCTACTTTTATTACAATATTGATGGCACCTTTACTTTGCTAAGCTGACAATTATGTCTGTTTAGGTAGAATATTGACATGTATTCATGTTCCAACAAGAGAGCAGGTGTTCTTTTTTCTTAACAAATAAATAGGTTAATACTGAAACTGGCATTTTGGAAGGCTTGCTGCTCCACTCTTTCCTTAATTCTCTGTCAACAGGTTGATGAAGTGTTGACATCTCAAGCATTTGGCAACTAGAATAAGTTGTCTTGTCAATTTGCAAAATATTACTATTTATCTTCATACTAAAGTGTAGACATTATTAAATATAATTTAAGATGCCAGAAAGGTCTTCCCTAATAAGATTACCTGAAAACTTATACTTAGCAGTGCTCTGTGAAAAGTGCAACTTTGATCTAATAATCTAATACTTTTTCATGTATTTGCATCTTCTCTTCAGTCAGATTTCTGATAATATTTCATCAACATTTTTCAATTAAAAAACTACAATATGCCAATTTCTTCCCGAAGAGAAGGAATTACTTCTCTCAAAGAAACTAGGGTGACATTAAAATATGATGTGATGTAATACTTTCACCACCTAGAACACTGAAATTAGAAAATAAATTTACATTAAAACAGATGTGTTAGCTATGAGTACTTCACATGATGTAATCCTTACAGTTCTGGAAAATAATTACTCTTTTTGATAAATAATATTTTAGTGGATGAATGACTATTCCTTTAAGATAACTGACTCATAAATACAAATATGATTCACTGAGAGTCCACAGCAAAAATTTTGTTTTCTGTTTATCCAGTATGCACAGGAAGGAAAGGTCAGGGCTAAAGGCAGAAAGTTTAGAAATCTAGGACAAAAAGTTATGATACATAGTATGTTTTAAATTTGTGCAGCTGTTGCCATCCCTCTTTCTGTACTATCCAGATGTACCAAAATTCTTGTTTTTAATCTGGCTAATATCAGATTGAACACACACACACACACACAATTGAAGTCACTCTCGATTTCTTCACCTTCATTCTGACTTGGACATGGGTCAAATTCAAAACTTATTTTTTCCCAGTCGTGTTATTCTGCAGATAACAGAGACAAGCACAGTACCACAGGAAAACTTAGGTTCTGCTGAATAATTTTACCATTATCCTGCAGTGAGATTGTCTTTAACTTATATTTGTGTTGTGCTGCTTTTTAAAATCTAATTTATAAAATTGAGTAAATTAAATTAAATGCTTTGCTAATGTACTCTTATTATTAAAAGAACCAAACAACAAAACCAAACAATCCCTCAGATCAAAATACATTATCAATCTATTTGTTTTAGTCCTTACCTGTCTGGGAAATACTGTAACCACTGTTCAAATTATTTTCAGGTTTGGTAATAGATACCCCTTTACCTTGTCCTGAGTCTGATTAGTGGGTCTGTAAGTTGATATCTTTCTGCCAGTTGTATTTTCCTAACGTTTATTTTTTAAATGTGAAGTGAAAATTCAAAACAGTGAATTTTCAGAAAAAGCTCTAGAGGTTCATCATCACAATGTACCAGCTGAAATGTGTCCCAGTAATTCACAGGAACTATGACTACATAAGGAAGATAAAACATTACCACTCATGCATTAAAACTTTGCTGGAAATGAAAACTCAAACACCCATTTATTTATTTATTTATTTATTTATTACACAGGCAAGCCGGGGTTTTTGGTTAAATATAAATTAATGATGACAGTCTGATTTAAGTAGTTGAATGTTAAAATAAATATGTATGTACACATATATATTTGTCAAAAATACTACAAGCCATGTGACTAATTTGGTCTCAATCATTTGTTGTCTTCCTAACTTTGCAAAAGAAATCCTATGCTTTGCCTTTTTTTTTTTTTTTTTTTTTTTTTCCCTGGGCTGGTAAATATAGGAGTAACTACTATGTATGTCAAGTTACTGCCAAAGATTCAAGGATGCAAACCTTCAGACAACTAAATCAGATGCTTCCTCAGTGGTGTTCCTACTTGGGAAAGTATCCAGGGAAAATTCTTTCCTCTCCTTCTCACCATTCTTTTCCTGCCAGGATAAGGCTGTTCTTTTTCTTCCCCTGCTTTCTTTCTCTCCCTCCCCACAGTCACTTAGAAACAGGTTTTTCTTTTGCTCTCCACCTTACAAAGCCACCACCATAAACATGACTTTTAGCCAGCAAAATCCACTCTCTTCAAATAAATGTGCTGCTTTTATTCCTCATTTCTCTTTTGCAGGACTGGCCTGGATGGGAATTGCCAAAGACAGCAATAGAACAACCTCTTCCAGAGCTCCCATGAAAACTGTCTCCCACTGCCAGCATCCTACAGTCTGGCTGTGCCAAAGCACCTTGTCCTCTTTGGATGGGAACACTAGGAACTTGCCTGCCCTCAGCAGACAAAGCACTGGGTTAGCCATTCCAGTTAAAGGTTAACTCTAGGAGCCCTTCAGTTTTGCAGTCCTATTCTCTGAGGAAAATAATTTCCTTCACTGCACAGACGCCTCAGTTCACGTGAAATGGTTTATTCTGTTCAACTGAGGAACCTCGTCTTCCCAAGAGCTGGTGTGGGGGAGGACTTTCTAGAAGGCAGTCAGCCTACCTGGCAGTTCCAGCCCTCCCTCCAGAGGGTTCTAGCTCCTTCTGCTGGCTCTGGAGAGCAGATAGGCCAGCTTTGGTCTTAAATTTGCAAAATTAGGCAGCTGGCACAAAACCCAAAGAGGCTACATCAGTGCTTGAATCAAAACTCAGCATTGCCGGCTCTGTCAGGCAAGGAGGGGAGAGGGCAGGTTTTTGTCACCTGTTCTGTGAGAAGAGAGCTGTTTCACTCAGGATTCTCCCACTGGACAGTAAAACCTTTGCCTCTGGATGCAGCGTGTGCATGTTTCTTCTTGATGTTTCCCCCCCTCTTGAAAAGAAGCAGTAGGGTTATTACAGCCCTAGTGATGCAGAGAGGCAGATTTGACGGAGAAAAAATGTGCAGTGGACTCAGATCATGAGGGAACAGTAATGGGCAAGGGTGAGGAGAAAGGAAAACAGTTTTCAGGAGGTGTATAACTATCTTTGGGATAAGACTGCCCCAATGATATTCAGGATATATGTTTGTCCAATAAAACCCACAACAGTAGATTTCCCACTGCCTCTCTCTCATCTGGTGTTTAAGCAACTTTGATTCTCTGCCCTTGGAAAGCTTTCTAGCAGACATTTCTATCTCCCCTACCCTCACACCACAACGTTCTCCAGCCTCTCACATGAAAGCGTCATTGTTGGTGTTTGTTCTGCCTTTTCATATCTAGGCAATCTTTCACCTAGCCAGGGCAGGTGTAATGTCAGGCTTATTCCATGCCAAAAGTAGCAGATACATGTTCCTGGATCAGTCTTTGCATTCTTATCCAACTTGTCAATACCTACGTAATAGGTTTTCATGGAATTTTTTTTTTATCTGTACCACAAGCTGCAACATGCAAATGTTTGTGTCTGCAGTGAGTATGTACTTTTCAGGGACATTTTTGGAAAAACAGGGTAGTACTTCTCAAAATATTACCACCTTGTTACACAAAAAGAGCAATTAATTTAGTAGTGTTACTGGCACTATAATTATTATATTTTATTAATAAATACTGAAAATTTTAGAATATCTGGTTCTGTTGCTGCAATATTACATCTCCTGAGGAGGTCATTCCACAGTATTTTCAGGATTAAATCATGTTGCCCTCTTCACAACTTCTGACTTTTAAAAATAAATCTTGTAATTTCTGTTGAAAGCACTCATGCAGAAGCAGGTGTCCCCTTCCTCATGGGTGGGATTTAACAGTGATGGTGGGACAGATTATTTGTGCTTCTCTAATATGGACTGGCAGTTAGATTTGTAGGGTCCCAAAACTGGGGAGAAAACTTACATACCTTTGGCCCTTGTTTAGATTCAGTCAGTTC
The DNA here is from genome assembly GCA_030060385.1 of Muscicapa striata striata. Taxonomy (NCBI): domain Eukaryota; kingdom Metazoa; phylum Chordata; class Aves; order Passeriformes; family Muscicapidae; genus Muscicapa; species Muscicapa striata. Next base: position 188,474 of record JAREIS010000405.1, on the reverse strand, counting down.
AATACAGCTTAAGAGCTAAAATACAGACATGAGTTTTTGTCAGAACTTTCTGAAATTCAACAGTTGTTATCAATACATTGTGTAAACTTCATAGCTCCACAGTTCCAGGTTTTGGCTTGGGCTCTGATTGCACTTGAATTGTTTCCGAGTGATCAAAAGAGAAATTAATAGATGCCTAGTAAGAAAGTTCACTTTATTCTATTTGCAGTGGAGTCTAATCTCAATACATTTAGATAACTGCGATAAACATCCCTTTGAACTGAACCTCACCTATTCCTGAAGGATTACAGAATGCTGGAGTCTGTGAAAGCATTAAATACAACTGCTGGCTCAGATTAATTATACTTCTGTGTTTCTTAAGGGCTGACAAAGGGTTTCACAGAACCTACTGAACTGCACGTTGTGCATTCACATGGATATTCCCAGTATATTATGGGAGAGCAGCAGCTTATTGTATTTTATTGAGAGTAGGTGGCCTAAAAGATGGGGACTTGCTGTCTTAGCCATGGAGTGGTTGGATAGGACAGAGGGAGGCTTATGCTTTCCAAAGCAGGCATCTATTAATAGAAATCAGAGCCTGGAATATATCCTCTGGTGTAGCCATAAACAATTCAAAAACACAATTAACAAATATTCAGCGGATGTCATTTGTGTTCTAGTTTGTTAATGCCAGAAAGCTATTATTAGAACTATGAAGTACTTTGACAACTTGCACTTTGAGGAATACCACATTTTTCTTTGTTTGCAGTGTGCTGCTTACCAAGTTTTGGTGGAATTTAGATTTAAACAGTATCCTCTATATAAAAAGGATATTTCTGTTAAAAGCCAGAAATCTGCAGTAGACAAAACTACTATTCTCTGTGAACTGGATTGAAGTATGTTGTTGGTTGGAATTTTTTTGAAGTTAAAATTTAAATATAGCCCTTATGTTAGCAAAAACTTAATTTCAGTAGAATAATTCAAACTGAGTGCTGCAAGACTAAGGTTAAAATTAAAAGTGAAAGACATCAGCTTCTGTTTAATTTATAGTTTTTACATTTATGTGTCATGAAATTCTCTGTCAGAAGAATAGCCAGTTTGAGCCACACACTTAAACTTACAATTTTTATATGAATTTAAACTCCGTCAAAATTGACTAGATGCTTTGTTGATCAGGAATAGAATTTGTTGGTGCTGAAATGCTTGTATTTGCTGAAGGAGTTTGTTGCACAGGAGGCTAAGTGGTTCTCTGCAGAAACAGTGATTTTTAAAAAACAAAGCCAAATATGGTGCCATCTTTTCCACATTGTCATGAAATGATAAGTTCTTTCACATTTTTTTTCACCTTTGACTACTGAGTTTATTAGTTTTTGACTGAAAATATTAAAAGTGGAACAAGCTATCCCACATCCAAGCAAACCACTTCTTTACAAATATCTCTAAGGCAAAATTGTTGAGATTTTATAGGCATTCTGCTGTGTTTTGAATCTTGGGTTAGATTTGCTGTATTGCTGTAATACAGATATGAACAATTTACTTGACATGTCTTCATAAAATCTTATATACAACAGCAGAGCTTAGAGTTACAATGCAGTGTGTTTTCATGCATTGTTATATTTCAAAATGCAGGAATATCTTTTCTGTAAGTACAATTTCTAGAAAATGGATCTCTGAATTTTAAGAGGGTGTTTTAAAAAGTATTTTTCTTATGCCTATCAATACATTTACAGTATTATTAAATTTAATTTTAATTATCAAACAGTTAAAAGTTTATGATTGTGTGAATTTCTGTGAAAATATCCATTCTGATGCACAGTGATTTTTACCTGGTGCATAATGTTTAAATGACTTCTAACACAGCATGATACACACAAATATTGTCTGACTGTAAGGTAATGGAAATGTAGACACCAGGATGTGTGCATGCTTATGTCAACTGGATGTTATGCTTGTTGCCAGTAATTAAATATTTACAAAGAGAGACAGAAGAATGTCCCTTAGGCTGAGAGCTCACAGAGCTGTGTGTGTAGCAATATTGAGGGTACTAAACTATTCTGGAGATGCCCAGCACTCAGGGAGCTGGAAGCAACACTCATATTTTGACAGCAATAATGACAATAAAATGTTCTTAGAGCACTGCCCCCTTGGTCAGGTGATCCCCTGGCAGACTTTTGGTAGGATCAGCTTTTCCGTGCCTGTGCCACAGTCTTTGCTTTGCAAGCAGCACATGTCCATTCTCGCCCCATGCACATGGGCAGGGCCACCCCAATGCCTCCATCAGCCCTACAAAATGATAGGTGAAGCAAATATTCTGAAAATTTTCCTAAGCAGCAGTGAGAATGTTTTTAAATCTTGTTGCAGGGACCCTTTCCTGGGGTGATCATTCAAGTTATGATATGAGTGAGTGGATCTGAGGCTTCACATCACACAAGGTGCTGCAGAGGATTTTTAAACTTGGTGTTTACATGGATTTAGCTGATCTCTGTTAAAGAGGATGATTCTGGTCATTTAGAGTTTCTCCTAATCTTCCTATCACTTTAGTTCCACATTAACAAGTAAGATCTTTCTTGTTTGATGATATGCGGGTTTGTACTCTGGTAAATTGCCTTCAAGCTAATGTTTAGGAGGTGCAATGTTCTCAGAATGTCAGTTTTGCATAAATTGCTTGATCTTCTAATGTCTGTCTGGCTGCAAGCAGGACATAATGTACCTCAGAGAGGCTCTAAATATACGTTAGATATAAAGCACCAAAAAAAGCAGCAATATATATTTCTATGTATTTTATACGATGATAAGCAAGGACCTCTTCCTGCTGACTTTGTAGTCATTAATAAGTAGATGAAGAGAGGCTGACGTGAAAGTTATGATAGCAATTTCATGGTTTTTTCCCCATCTTGGTCCAGCACAAAACCTCATAATTGCTTAGGTGACTCTCCTCTACCATTCTTCTTTCTGCCTTTTCATATTTAGAAACCACAGTGTTTCTCCCCAGGACTAAAACATTAAGGAAAACCCAACCTCAAATCTCCCAAGGCCCCCAGACTGGATTCTTTAGTTAGGCTGAAAAGGCAGAATTCATTAAACCAGGTGTTTCAAGCCATGTCTCAAAGAATTCACAGAGGCTGGAGCCCAGCAAAGATATTGAGAGGCCAAAGGAAAGAGCTCCTTGGGGTCAAAGGCAGATGACACGAGCTTCCAGTGGATTTAGCCTGGATGTTGGCTAGGCTGGATGCTGCTGGCTCTCAGGATAACCTTGTTACCAAGGTTAGGATTAGGACTGCCCGGGAGTTTTCAGTCTAGCCACATGGGAGGTAGACTGTTGTGGGTGCCACAGCTGAAATATTCACAACAGGAGCCCCAGGCAGCCTTTCCTTATCGTTGGCTCTCTTACAACATGCCTGATAACTATGACTTAACAGCCATCAGGCAAGACAGATCTATAACAGTGAGAGACAGCAGAGGATTGGTGCAGAAAACACTTGGGGTTTAAGGAATACACAAGAGGAAGCCAGTGCGAGTGAATGACAAGTACAGGGCTTTGGCAGGTCCAAACTAAGCTTCTTGAATGATTACTACCACCAGGAAAGGATTGGAGGCTGATTATCTTCAGAAAGAGACATGCCTATCAGCTGGCTGAATCAGATTAGTCATAAGCTCCTCTCCTAAGCTTTTCTTACAAAATTGTGCTCACTTTATCTTCTGAAAGGCCATTCCTTTGAGAAACACCTTTCCCAAGTACTGTGTAGGAACCTTAGCTCCAAAAGAAATATCAAAATGCCAGTGCCTGAGATGGTGCTTTGGGCTTGGGTTATTCTGAACTACAGCCTGGAACATAAAGGGATGGATTTAGAAATTAGTGTCTGAATATCTGTTGCCAGATCTTGAATAATAAAAGACTAAACCAGTACTTAAACAGATTAACTACAACTAAAAACCTACTAAATGTTAGTATTCTACGTTCGGAAAACAGGCCAAGAGAGTGCCACATACATAATTATCCTTTTTTCAGGATGTTTCAATGTGAAAAATATCAACAAAAACCTGCCTAGTGTCCAGTCCTCTCCCACTCAATGGTTCCCTTTGGGATGTGGCCATATTTACACAGTGCATATACCTAACTTATTGATTTGGGCCTGTTTCCCAATTCTGTAAGTCACAGGAAACATAAAGAAGAATCTATCAAACTTTATACAAATCTGCAAGTCTTGGAAGTTACATCCTCCAATTATCTCTCCTCTCAGTAATTTTCCAGACAAAAAAATAAATTACAAAAAATTACCCTGACAAGGATATGGCAATGTGTAAATTGATGTGGAAGCAGAATTGCTTGTGAAATCTCATTAAAGCTGAAAAGCAGAAAAGGGAAAGCTACAGGATAAGAATAGCTGGGGCACTGCTTCTCAGATGAGAGCTCTGGTCTTTCCACAGCATCTAAACCCCTACATATATTGGAATAGATGTTCTCTTTTAGAACACTAAGTAAATATTAAACTTCCACACTCTCTGCCTTACTGTTTGCATTCTTTGACACTTGGCTTTAAGGGGTTGCAAGTTTCTCAGATGAAGTCACTCAGTACCAGGATGGCAGACAGCTCCAAATAACACAAACAAGCAAAACTGGGAAAGACAGTCATTTCCTGAGTGCTGCAGTGCTTCTCTCTGTGCAGGGATCAAGCCATGGAAGTGTTCTGTCCCTTGAGTCTACAATTTTAGTTATGCAGCCCCAACATTTCGCTTTTTTGCCTGGGCAAAGTCGTGAGTCAAGGTCATGATTGAATAATGTTTGGGGGTTTTTTTCATTATTGATAAGAAAATAATGTTTTCATGTAATGGTTCACAGGAGAAAAAAAAATGAAAAAAATGTGTGAAATATGGGAGTTAACCAAGTATTACACTGATGTGTGAATGCCTCTGGCAATTTCATCCATGCATCCAGGGCTTCCTTGAGTACATGCTGCACACAATGTTGGTATTGTGAGATTATAATTCTCCAATTTTGTGGTAGAAAGCTAATCCCAGAAAACATACTTTAAACAGTAGGTTGAGAGTAAGTAGGATTTGTTCCTAGGTTTGCTGGTGTCTTTGGAGGTCACCTCAAATATCAGGGATTTCAAAAGCATCCGCTGATCCTGAAAAGCTGAGTAAAGACATAAAAGAACTGTTATTCCTGTGGAAGTCAAGCCTCCTGTACATTTCAGCAGAGTATCAGAATTCAGTATAGTTCAACACAGCATCCTAGGATAGGAGCAAAGGAACATGGGGATGTAGTATCAGAACTCAACATAGGAAAATTAATATTGTGCATCTGAAATGGAGGACTGCCAATAAACAGGGCTTTGATTTAAAAATTATTACATTCCCCTTTCTTACTCTTGCCAGCATAGGCAGAATGATCCTAATATTGACCAGAAAAAAGAAAAATTGTCTAGTCAGTGCACTCTGAAATATTCTGGACATTAATTTAGTTAATGATAAATACCTTTAATAAAGAGCATTTGTCCACATTGTTTGGGTTTTTTTATTCTATTCACTAACAGAATGATTTATTTGAATTTTAATCATTTAAATTTAAACATCAATTTTAAATTACCTGCCTATTCTCACAGTGCACTAATGGAGAGAGATAAGCATCTCCAGTGGATGATTCAGCCACATGAAGATAAAAATGTAAGATAGATGAGAAGTGCCTGTCTTTCTATTGGACAAGCCACCTAAATTTTATGGAAGACTTCTAACTTTCAAACAAATAAAATTAGTTGAGAGAAATCCCAGAAAACTACATATTTCAGAACAGGAAAACTTCAGAAGAATTTGTCAGGGATTACAAGGAATTACTGTTATCTGACTATGAGACTACTGCTAAACTTAAGCAAAAAAGCAAATCCTGAGACTTGAGGAAACAAGAAATATTAAGATTTTTTTCCCTTGTTTTACACTGGTTTTCGTGTCTAACAGTGAAGTGCTGGAAAGAACTGTAATCCTGATAATTTTGTTATTGTTTTACTGTATTCTTGCTTTGAATTTTTACGAATTCAGAGAGTGGATAGAGACAAAATGCTATGAACTGCTGTCAACCATCTGCCTGGGGCTTCTGGGCCACATGGAGGAAGAACCATGCTGGAAAAGGATTCATACAAGGCTAAAATGTCCTGCGCTGCCTGGAAAAGGAACAAGTCAGGTGTTGAGGTGAGAAGACTGACACAAGAGCTCAGCACTGGAGCTAAACGGAAAAAAGGGATGCTGAAGTGCTGCTTCAGTGAATTTCCTGACCAAAAAAAAAAAAAAAAAAGAGAGAGATGTAAGATCTATGAAGTTATTATCTGTGGCATGGAAGGGATGGGGATAAAAATAGAAGCATTATATGATTTGAAGATATATTAACTTGTCTTTCTCTTTCTGTATCTTCTCAGTTTCTAAGTTCAGTCTTTCCACAGAGACTTTTGGATCTAGACAGGCTCCCCACAGTTTCTTCTGCTTGTTTCCTGCCTCTGACTTTTTCTGAGATCCTGGCTTGTAATCTGCTCTCCTCCTACAGTTCCTTATGGCACTGTCTTAGTGCTATCCAAAAATACACGTGTTCCATAAAGAAGCCGCCTATTTGCTTGGAACTGGTACTGGTATCCTGGGTCTTGCTAGATTGTAGCTTCAGATCATTAATTTCCTTCAAGAAGAGCTCTTTTCCAATGTAATGATCCAGGTTCAATGAGTCATTCTGGCATCCAATTTAACCCAAACTGTGCTGAAGTGCACAGTCCAGGTAGAACTGCATCTCTAAGCGACCTGCTGGTTTGTTTTTATTTTTTTTTTCTCACAGGAATTGTTGCACATGAATGCTCAGTGATTAAAACACCCAATGAAATTATAAGATTGCTTCATGCTGTGGGTACACTAAGAATGTACATTTTGGAGTCAATCTAATATGCACAGGTATCAAATTCTTGCCCTCCTTGCCCAGTTTGGGCTCAGAGGCATAGTTTGGTTGTTTGTGTACAATTTCCACCCCACTGCATTCCCTATTGCCAGTGTCTTACGATGTGGAAAGGTCATCCAAGGATGACCAAAATATGTACAGAAATTTGATATGGAGTGATAGAGAATCTTTTAATTTTTCCTTCAGTTTCATCCACAATTCTCCCTTTCCTTTGGCATTATGCTTGCAGACAGGCACGCTAATACCTTTATTACATAACTGTTCAGAAATGCTCCCGTTTCAGAGGAAAGATGCATCTCATTCACACACCTTATGCAAACAAGATATAAATTGCTACACAAGTGAGGACATGCAACATTATGCTTGAAAAGGCTACTCAGCTGCAGTCATCATGGCCCTTCCCTGTGCCAGAGAGCGAAACCCTCCCTTTGGCTTGTTTTCCTCTCTTTTTGGGGCTGGCAAAAAACTGCTTCTTCATCACTGATGGGGGAAAGCTGTGCAATGGAAAACAACCCCCCCAAGCCCCACGTTCGAGGTTGGGTTGACCCCTCCTGACCGTGCTCCCGTGCAGCAGACCCGGTGCCAGCTGGGCAGTTTTTGAAAACACCAGCCCAAATTACGCGAATCGCGTGATTAAGCGTGTGGGTGAGCTTAAGCTCTTGTAAACCTTTATCATCACCTTTGCCACAGTCTGATGCAGCTGTGGAAATGTGGACTGCTCAGCGAGGTGAGCTAGGGCTGAGGGATGGTTTTGATATTCCAGCTGGAGGCTTCACACAGCTGCAGCTCATGAGCAGTTGGCTCCAGCTGCAGATCTTCAGTCAAATCACAGGGATTTTTTTCCTCATCTGGGTTTCTGTCCTCTCAAAAGCCCCTTCATGATGACTTTGAGAAATTAGTGATTGAAAGACCTCTGCTGACTGGTAGATTTGTGCAAAAGGCAGGGGCAGATGATATGATTATGTTTTGACAAGAAAGTGCCCTGTGATAATTCCAGAAGGTTTTTTTTTTATTATTTTTATTAATACCTAGAGTAAGGAGAGGAGCTGAAAGCAAGTTATATTTCCAGATACTTTATATATTTTCAGATACTAAAATACTGTAACATTTCACTGCAGTTTAATAAACACTATTGTCCAGGAGAGTGCTGAAACAATAATAATTGTCTCATCCATCAGTTGTAAACTATTAATATTGGCTCAAGCAATGAATAAGCAAATTGAGAAAGGAGCCATCGTTCACTATTCTTAGCAGTTCATTATTTCTGTTCATTATTCTAAGGAAGTTTCTATATGCAGCAGAGGATGTACTAGAACTCTGTAACTTGATTTAATTAAACTTTGCATTAAATTTGAGTCAATTTAAACACATTTCTTGAAAGAAAAGAGGAAGTACAGTGAAGTAAGAATGGGGAATACACACATCAGGTAAGATGCTGACAGCTGCATTTCCCTATTCCTTAGCTCTTCCCCCTCCCCCGTCTAACTGGTACTTTTCCTGTAATGCTCCTTACTGCAGGGCAGCTTAGCAGTGTTTTGGCAGAGAGCAGTCTGCTTATTCTCCCTGGAGACTGCACAGAGATCATAAATCCTTTTGGAGTTCTTAACCCTTGTATGTAACTGACAGCTTTAATCTTCATTGCTAAATTCAAGCAAGAGGCAGTGCAGGCACGCGGAGAGGAGGACACACGTCCGAATTGCTGGGCTGCCATTCACACACTCTCTAATATTGTTATTTAATGGGTCTTTCAGGCAGAACCCACCATACACTGGAAGTTTTTGAGACACACCAGTGTCCTAACAAATACTTGTGATAGAAGCAGGTCCCTGAACATTCTTTTGCTGAGGAATTCTTTTGTTTAATCACATTGGTGACTCCTGCCGCCTTATCCCTGAGTTATAGTTTGTGTTGCCCTTCTTCCCCTCATTCCTTCCCTCTTGGCATAACTAAATTCCTTTATGCCTTCTGCTGTCTGAGGGAACCAGGTGCCAATAGTAGTGGTTACATCAGGGTGATCTGTGAATGCTGGTGACCTCCTCGTAGAAAGAAAAGAATGATGACCCATTAAGGCAACCAAGTCAACTGTTTAGATGACTCTGTGCAAATCATTTTTCCAGATGTCTAAATACAGCAGAGGAATCTACCCTGGCATACCTTACCCCTCACTTATCACTATTATTATACTATACCGATGAGGTTTTTCACTGGCACAGCACTGTAACGTGTATTTCAGAGCATTTTAGTGCATGAGAAAACATTTCCTGCATGTGGGACAGAAAAAAACAAATTACAAGTCCCAAGTGGCATATGATCTTATTGTTGCAGGTAGGGAGAAGATTGATGCCTTGTGTCTTCTTGTCACAAAGCTGCAAGAGCCATTTGTGAAAGATCCTGGAATGCTGACATACAATGCTTGGGGTTTTAGCATGGTTGGTGTTACTGTTTGGCTGACTGTGTTTTCTGAAGATGACAGAACATTGTCTCCTCTTCAGTTTGCAAGGTTTTTTCACCCCTTTTACATAAGGATTGCTTTCACAGCACCAATTGCTTTAGGCAAGTGCTATATACATGTGTTTGAATGTATGCAATCATCAGAGGCATGTTTTGCAACCCTTTGTCAGAATCCAATAAATACACAGCAATTAAAGGGGAGATCATGGCAATACAGTAGGTGAGCAAACAAGTTTCTAAAAAGGACACTTTCTCCCCTTAAATATTTGCCTGATTTTTAGAAGAATCCAGCAGTTCACAAGCTGCTGTGAGGATCAGTTGTGTGTTGGATACTATAAAAGCACACTTTATTCGGAATTTGAAGACCCAGAAACAACCCCACTGGAAAAATTGGTATGCTGATAAGGTTGGATGTTAGAGTTTTACCAAGATCCCATATTTTACTTGAACACACAACACCCTCTGAATGTCAGCAAAACAAACACAAACTTCAGGATGTTTAAACAACCCAAATTCCTTTAGTGGCAAGCTGGGCTGGCAGTGGTCCCCAATAAGGGAGCAGAAAAGGATATTAAGCTCACCCTGTTAGGTCCTGTACAGGTAATGTCTCAAATGATTTCAAGTTATAGGTTTATCTTCCATGGTATGCACCAGGGAAACATGAAAAGCCTCTATTTCTGATTTTAAAAAACATCTAGCCAAAAAAAGCAGTGGTCCCAAGAATGGTAGAGACATAGCAAAGCATACAGTCCTCCAGCTTTGATCCAAAAACTAAATTGTGCTTTTAAAGTATTGTTCAACATCAACTACAGCTGTTAGAATGTCAATGCTGAGTGCTCTTCGGGTTCTCAGAGTTTGATTTGCTTCTGGTTCCCACTTTTCACATGAAGTCACTGATGAGAAATTGCCCAGGAGGTCCACTGCTCAATGGCAGATCTGGGATGTTTTAAGTACTTTCAGAATATTTCATTCATATTCACTCAGTGCTTATATAAAAAGTTGAATTTCAGTCTACAGAAACGTCTGAGTAATGCACCATGTACCAGAATAGCAGTAACTTCCTAATAATTTCTTAGTTTTTTCGATAGTGTGTTTGTTATTAGGAAGCTGACTCCTACCTTTTTCAAGGATTTTAAGATCTTACTAGAAAAAAAGTAACAAATGATACATTATTTGCCATGCATAAGGCTCTTAGGACACAAGGACAACAGAATATCAGTCAGTCACTCCAGAAAATGGGTAGGGTATTTATGGTATATGTTTATAAAGGACCATTTTTTACCAGGTTGTGTGTAGGAGGTCTGGATGTCATCCAGGATGACTCAAGTTTGTAAGGCTTTTCTGAGTCTTTGACAACTGAAGTGACATAAATATGAATTATAATCACAACAAGCCAATGCTACTTTTCAAAGTCTCTATTGTACCTTACAACACTTGCTTTACCTTAGGCAGCACAAGTGTCCTTAAGATACCATTTCTTATTCTGCCAAGCAGCTTCCTGTTCCTGGTATGACAGTCTTCAGATAGAAAACCTGTTTGCACATTGAGAACAGCTTTGTAAGTAATTAAATCAGCACTATTTCTTGTCCCAGGATCCAAGCACTCCAGCTGGCTGAGCTTTCCGATTGTGGAAATGTTACTCTCAGCTCATAAGGACCTTTTTTTTTTTTAAAAAAAAAAAAAAAAAAAAACAAACCACCTAAACAACAAAGAACCAACCCTTCTGTAAATGCTTCTCCATCTATATAATCAGAATGAGAGAGGAAAAACCATCTGAGAAGTGTTCCAACCTGCATCTAGCACTTCAGGTTCTCCAGAGGAAAAAAGAGTGTGAGGAGCAGGATGCTCTGGCTGGAGTTGGGGTAAAACAACTCTTACAACACCCTATCAGTGGAAAGTGGAGAAGAGGGTGTTTTGGTCTTTTTAGTGTTGAAAAATGTTGAGACCAGCCTGACCCATCACTGGTGGAAATGAAACATCCTGAGAGTGAGGTGAGGATGTGGCAGGCAGTGGTGAAGGACCCGATAAAGGAGCCAAGTGATGCTGCTGATAACTTATCTGAGGCTGCTGAGCTGACAGCTGGCCTGGGAACATCTGACTGACAGTCCATCACCTGATACTATAAGAGCCCAAGTCCACTTTTCAAATATTCTCACACACCCCCTCTTGGAGTGTGTGTGGAGATTCCTCCCTGGAGAGGGGACTCCCCTCCAGGCTATCTCCTGAGGCTAAAAACAGAGATTTACCCCATCTTGGTGGGGATCAGCCACACCAACAGCTACTTAAAAATTGAGATTTCTAGCTTTAATACAATTGCTTCAACATTGCTTCAAAAATAGCGCACTATGCTATACAGTGGTTACAGCTACTTGTAGTGTGGAGCAAAGAATTCTGATTAAGAGGCTGTAGTGTGATCATTATCATAATATTACCAAAAATAGGTTAAAAAAAAAACTCCTTAACACCAATACAGAATTAAGAAGCAGGCATTCTTTATTCAGCATGATGCATGAAATCTCCTCTGAAATATCGAGCCTGATGAGTACAGAAAAAGCTCCGGTTCATACACTGTATTTTATATACATGTTCATAGGTTTTCTCAGGAAAAACATACAAACGATAATAATTTCCCCAAAATGATTGGCATGGAAGTGTTTCTTCCCCTCTGCTCGTGCATTCTTCTGTCCTGGGAGTCTCTGTGGTGGCCCCTGGTCGACAACTCCAAAGTCACACCTGACCGCCCGGCAAACTGGTAAAACTCGGCACAACTGGGCTGGTTGCCTTCCATTTCTTCTTCCTACAGAATGAGCATTGTGTGGTTCCATAGGCCAGTGATTTTTTAAGAATAAGCATTGTATTTACCCACCAGGTGCAAACAATTCTTCATCTGGCAACTATAATAAATAACTTGCTTTCACACAAATATGTCTAGTTTGCCATCCTTAATCTAAAGGTTCAGTTACACCTATACAAGTTTTCAGACATAAATTGTTGTATGAGTCTGGAGTTGGGATTGGATCCAGCCTCACTATGAGAAGGAGTTTAGAAATCCAGGGGGTCCCTTCCACACCTGGTGACTCAATGGGAGGTTCTCCCTGAAAAATTAATTCTGCTGCTTCCAGTCTGCCCTGGGCAGTAATATTGTTTATGTCTCTCAACCCTGACCCATGGGATGTTCTGTTAAAAAAAATAAAAATTCAATCCACAGTATTAATATTCCCAGGATCCATGACTTGCTGTTAGGAGATAAAATTTCCCTAAAATATTTTTGGCCTTCTAGGCTGTGGTACGCTGACATCACAGAGGAGCAATTTCTTTATCATCACCCTACAGATAATTGCCCCACCTGAACTGGGAAAAATTAAATGCCTTCATCTTGCTTTATTAAACAGTGAATCTGATAGGGTTACAAAATTCAGTTCCTGAAATTACAATGCAAGAATTTTTGAAAATTTGAGTTAAATACTAATTTCCACTCAGTCTATTAAGGACTTTTGAAAATCACTTCCAGAAGGGTTTTGATTGAAATTTATGTTCCTTCATGGTTGTCATGTGTCTCACAGATTTAAAGGATCTTGGAAATGGTCCATCCCAGAGTGTACCTGTGAAACTGCAGAACTATTTTGTGAAGCAAATGCCGAAATAAGTTGATCTCTTCTGTGCTGATGCAGAAATAACTATGTTCCAGGCCAGAGCTATAATAAATGCCCACGTGGAATTGAGATAGACTGTAAAACACAAAATTCAACCTCACCCTTCCTCCCTCTGCTTTGTTTCAGGCAGGGACGTTTCTGGTGTACTCCCTGGGCTGGAAGGAAACTGCAGTTTGTTTTTAGAGCTTTTGCCTTGAAATCTTTCTGTCCTTCCCCAGCTCCCTTTCCTCCTTCTCACTGCTGTATCTGCAGCAAAATCAGAAGTTTGAAAGGCTGTCTGAGGCAGGTGGTGTTCATGACAAAGGCCTGGCACTTTGTTTTCTCTCTGTGTGCCACATATCAGCAATCAGCACCATGCTTGGAGCCAGACCTGCAGCTGCTCTCAATATTTGAGGTTAAAAAAAAATTTAAAAATCCTGCGATGGTCTTCTGCATGTAGGAACTTCAAAGGAATGTAAGAGAAACATAAGACTGTTCAGCATGTGTGAAACACGAATTTGAGACATCTGATGGGCTTTTCTGTAAGTTCATTAAGATGTTAATGGAGCAGCGGTATTTATCTTTTCAACACTCTGGCATGTTCTGAACATCAGGATTCCAGCTCCTCCTTTGTTAGAGAAAAAAAAAAAAATTAACCATGAGCTTACACAAAATACCAAATAATGCCAAGTAAAAGAACTTTTTCTGGCCCTGGAAGTGGAAATCTGTGTGGAGTGTCTTAGAAATGGCAGTGTTTTGGAGAGGAAATTTGAAAAAATTAGGAAACATATAAGGTTTTCTTTGCTCTTCTAATCTTGCCACAAAAACAGTCAAAAAAAGATGCATTGTGTATTGTCCCAGGGGAGAATATGCTCACATTTTTAAGGAACTGCTAGTGCTTGGACATGTGCTTGTACCCACCATGGGGTGGAAGAAGATCTGAGTAGAAAATCTGTGCTTTGACCACGGGAGGACATTCTGGAGACCAGTTCAGGAGACTCCTGCTTGGTCATTTGGAGCCATTTCCAGAGTAAGTTAACAACATTTCTGTCCCCATCCTGATACCAAATGGGGACATCAATAGGTGCTACATGTGTGCAGTGAACCAGGCATACTTCCTGAATGGTAACTACCAACCAATTTCAGCTTTGTTTCAACAGTTTTGCGGTTTTTTTTCTCCTTACAGAACAAAAATTAAGAAGAGAATCACTGAAAGCAGGAACGCAACATGAGACAAATAATTTTTAAATAAAAAAGTAGGGGGAAGAATGCAAAACCAAGGAATTAAATTTAAACAGTGTTGATGGTGTTACCAAACAAGCTCTTTAAAAAGGAGTCTATGCAGCAGTGGGGGGAAGAAGTTGGAAAATTCTTTTAACTTTAGCACAGTAATGTTTGGTACCTATATCAGTGATTAATAAAATAAACTATACTAGTTTTGAGATTGCGTGTCAGAGCAAAGAATGGTAACAGAAGTACATCTTGACCTGCCCACATACTTGAGATATTCTCAAGGAGAAAAGATTCATTAGAAGATCTGGAATCATAAAAGGGAAATTTGGGGAATGGGATGTTACTTAACGATCACCAAAGACCCTCAAAAGATCCCCTACTAATATAGTGGACTCAAATAAGTTCACTGAAATAATTTGCGTATATGCATATACTCAGGAAATGTAATGAATATCCAGCTCAGTGTGGCAGAGTAGGTCATTCCCAAGCTATAAAATAGGAAAATTGAAGGAAAATAGTTACCAATCTGACCTCACTTTGAAAAGGATTCAAAGGGAAACAGGAAAAACAAGTCCTAACTACTACGTTATCTTAAATGAGAGGAAGACAGTAGTGGGATGAGAGAGGAGAACGAAAAGAAAAGGAAAATATATCTGACAAGTCACTTCTAGTCAATTTTCAAAAATGTCCCTTTGGTCAGTGAAAAAAGTTTTTGTCAAACCATCCAATTCCTCTAAAACTACCAAAACCACTATACCCTTTTCCTTCCTGTGGGTGGATCACCTTTGCCTGTCACAGCAGCACAACCTCTGAAACCAGAAGAACACCAGAAGAACCAGAATGTCATGTCCATTTCTACATGAAAGGGAGGTCAGGCTGTGTGGGCCTGCAGATGTGCCCTCCTCTTCCTCTCTGCAGTGCTCCTTGATTTCAGGGACTACTGTGTGCTCATTCCAAGCGTTAATTCCTCTCACTCAGCCATGTGCAATCCACTGTGCTCCATGCAATGGAACCCACAGCAATGATATTTAGGAAATTGATACGTCCCAGCAATGAAGCCATTGATCCCCATCCAAGAATTTAATCAACAGGACACCTTTTCTTCAACTGCAGTGTCTCATGAATTAATTACTGCAATTCAAGGTTCTTAGGCGTTGAAAAACATGCTTGGTTATTTACAGGGTAAAGCAAAGCACTTTCAGCAGGGAGAGATGACTTGCCCTGCTAATCTGGGCCATGGTTAACCCAGGGTTTAGTCACTGAAAATAAATATCATTCTAGTAACTTCCTGAGCAGGAGGTCAGGAAGAATATCTCATTTTCTTTTTTGAGTCTAGTATCCTAATTCCAGAAGCACAATGCCTTGCAGTCCTGAGGGAAAATGCAAGCATAATAAAAGATTAGAGCTACAGCTTTCATGATTCATAGATTCCCTTATTTTGCAGTCCTAATTTTGTGGAAAATTTATGTTGTTGGACTCACTTTCTCCTTAAGAGGCAGAAGGCCAAGATGAACCTGAGGTTTGTAACATCTTTTAGTTTTTATAGTTTTTGCCAGCTGCACAGGTTTCATATTTCATGACAAATTAAATTGTCATGCTCCAGTCAATCTGCTGCAGTTAAGTGAGAGTTCACTGATAATGAATGTTATAGAAATCACACAGTACTACTCTTGTTAAGAAAAGATTCTAAACCTACCCTCAATTTTCCCTGTTTGTTTGTTTGTTTGTTTGCTTTTGGTTTTGGTGGGGTTCTTTTGTTTTGTTTTTTTTTTTTTTTTTTTTTTGGGGGGGGGTTGGGGTTTTTTGGGTTTTTTTTTTGTTTGTTTGTTTTTGTTTTTGGTTTTTTTTGGTTTTTTGTGACAGGCAAGGATATGGAACTTTAAATTAGTTAACTGTAAAACAGGTTTGTTTATTTGATAGTCCTGTGTGGGCTATACTTGGAAAGTCTGCTCAGACATGGTTATTATAGATGGACAATATATATAACCACATATAAAAGGAAATAAATAACAAGAAAGCTCATAAAAGTGTATAGACACATTATGATCATCAACAGGCAGCTGTATAACAACTAGATATCAGGTTTTTTTCTGTGACTTTCCATGTTCTCTTCATGGTTTTCTTGTTGTTTCAGGTTAGACCAGAGGTCAGACTGTTTTTACTGTGTTTACAGTAAAAGAATAAGAACTCAGCCCTTCTTCTTGAAGTTCTGAAATGCTGCTATAATATAGGAAAACACCCCATTGCTATAAGCCAAGACGAGTCAAAAAACTTTATTCATGTCACTAAAACTACCATGTAGCTGTTCTCCCTCCTCACCACCATATTTAAGCTGTATTCAGGTTTTGGAATGATCAGCAGTCTTAAACAACATTCAATCAAACTGGCAAAACAGAACATGCTCTTGATTCAAAAGTGAAAAGAGAAATCTGGCACTTGTAGCATCTAGGGCTGAAATGTCATTATAGCTGAAAATTACTCAATTTCAGAGGAGCTTTAGAGAAATTATTTTAATCTTTGTAGATTTTCTCAGCTAAAAAGGCAAAAGCGTTGGAGCACCAAGACCCTAGAATCAGATTTTTGAACTGCATTTGGTTGGAAAGTTTCACCTTGTGAGAACTTGGAGGGTAAAACAAATTCTCCTCTGTGGAAGAGAAGTTTCAACAGCATCTGACCTTTACAAAGAAAGCTGTGCCTATTTTGCTCAGTCCTGTATCCTGAAAGGTCACATGGTGATAAGAGCACCTTATTATGACTAAACTGTTGAATGTATTTGTGATAAGCTGGTTCTTTTCTTTCTTATCCTTCTCATTAATTAATTAATGAGACCTATTGTTGCTTCAGTCTATATGGGTGAAAGAACAGCGTGACCCATGACATTAATTTAAGGAGGAAATCTTATGAAATGCTTGCCTTAAGTAGATATTTCAGAGACCAGGACTTTGGCTCCACACACTTGTATTTACATCCAGACGTAGATACAAATATATCCTAAATAATTTTCAGGATTTTTAAATAAGGTAGTAAGTACACAAAATGAAATTGACACTTTAAAAACTTGCAAAAGCAAATAGACAGAGGTCCTTGGAGAGTGGTGAGATCATATTAAAAATCATATTGAAATCATATTAGAAGTCCTAAAATCAGGAGATTACTAGGAAAACATCTAGAACAAAATTAATCTTTCTGTGTGTACAATGTAATAGCAGTGATGGACAGTAAAAAATGCAAATGATTGCTTCATGTTGGTGGCTGAATATTCATTTTGTGATAACCATCCATTCTGGGAGCTGCAGAAGAAGGGATTGAGCTGGTCTCTGTAAAAATACCCTAAATATTTATTTTCAATTAATAATACTTACAAAAGAATACAGACTACCTAAAATACAGGTTACATACCTAAAATACTTTTCTGCAGCTTTGGAAAGAAGTAACCTAAGCTGAACTAAGATTCACTGAGATTCAGCTGAACTTAAGAAGAACTGGAGTAACATAAGAAGAGTACAGAGAATCAAGTATGTAATTTTATGCCTCTTTTCCCAAATCATAACATAGGACCATCACACAACAAAAGATGTGTCTGTCACAGTCAAAGTTACACATATTTTTATGCAGGAGCAGTCCTGAAATTTAACATCACCTTTGGGGAGCAGCAGCAAATATAATAACAATTTAACCTAAGCCGCCTTAAAACACCAACCAACAAAACCCAAAAACAAAACAAAAAACCAAACCAAACAAACAAAACCACAAACCCAGAAACAAAAATAAAACACCAAGCTTAACCCAAAACAAACAAGCAAACAAACCACCAACAAAAAAAAAAAAAACCCAAACTTTATTATTCACCTGCATATGCTTTTTCTTAGTATATGGAAATTCATTGCTCTTTGAAGCCTTTTGGTCTGGCTGTTTTACTGCTGAAATATATGCACCTGAAGATTGTAATAAACTAAGTTATGGGTCCTATACAAAAAGTGCTTCACTCAATGATATTTGATTGTCAGGTACTTATTTTTCCAGGGAATCACCACCTTTTCAAAGAGCCTGGGAAAAGTGATTTAGAGTTGTGGAAGCTGTAGGTCTCCTGGGGCTGAAAGAAGGAGATTGATTTGAGTGGTTTTGTGGGTTGTGGGGCTATAAGCTGACCTTCTAAAATGGGAATAAAAATGTAAGTCTGGATGTGGTTAACCTTAAAGGGTTAATTTAAACAAACAAAAAAAAAAAAAAACCAAAAAAAAAAAAAAAAAAAAAAACAAACAAACAAAAAAAAAGACAACAGTTTCATTGAAAAATACCCACACCTGCTTCCGTCTTCCAAATCTTGGAAGTAGTTGCTCTGTGCAGTGTGGAAGCTCATCTACACAGACATCCTGACTCAGTTTTCTAAGAGCTGTAACAACTTTACTGCCACCATGTCACTAAAACTTGCCCGCTTGAACAATGTAATTTTTTTCTCTACTTAATTGGACTACCTGGAAAAAGCAAGCCCTTTCTGCCTGGGTTCACGTTCTTGGAAACACAGAATCATTTAGGCTGGAAAAAACACCCTTTACAACATTGACTGCAATCACGGACCCAGCACTGTCGAGGCCCACACTAAACCTGTCCCCAGGTGCCACAGCTATTTTCAAATCCCTGCGGGGGTGGTGACTCAACCACTTCCCTGGGCAGCCTGTTCCAATGCCTGACAACTTTTTGGGTGAGGAAATTTTCCCCAATATCCAATATCCCCGGCTGTCCCCTCCTGTCAGGGAACTGTGCAGAGGCACAGGGGCCCCCCTGAGGCTCCTTTTCTCCAGGCTGAGCCCCTTTCCAGCTCCCTCAGCCCCTCCTGGGGCTCCAGCCCCTTCCCAGCTCCATTCCCTTCCCTGGACACTCCAGCCCCTCCATTCCTGTGAGGGGCCCAGCAATGGGCACAGCACTCGAGCTGAGGGGCCATCGGCTCTTGGCACCTGGGCACCCTTGGGCTCGTGCCCAGCTGCTGTCACAGCACCCCAGGGCCTGTCCCAGCTCTCCAGACACTTTTCCCCCAGCCTGTAGCTGCTGTGACCCAGGGCAGTGATGCCTTGAGGAGGCTACACAGAGTTAAGGGGAATAAAATTAAGTTAAGGGGAATAAAATGGGTATTTACTGACAGGCCTTCGAAGGCCGCACCCTGGCAGTGCCACTGCCTGGATGGCTCCAAGATGGAAACAAAAGAGGGCTTGGCCACATGAACTCACATCTTTATGGATTTTAGTCCATTTGCATACAGGAGTCAACCATCCAATTAATAGTCTCAAATGGTGACATTCCATCCTCCTTGCTTGCTAGCTGGCCTGCCCTCCTCTTTTCACAGTGTTTATGCTTAGGGCCTGAAATTTGAAGAAACAGTCCTTGAGTCCCCATCTGGAATCGGACTATTTTGTCTTCATCACCCAAGCACAATGGAAAAACTTAGAACTTAAGGCATCAGCAGAACCCAGCACTTCCCCTGGTTGTTCCTCAACCCACTGGGCTCATCCCATGGATCCAGCCTGTCCAGACCCATCCACACTCTGTATCACCTTCAAACTCATGTTTTGCAAGGAAGGATTCTTCTCAATTGCTTAACAGAACAAAAGCATCCACAGTGCTCCCCCGCCCTTCATCCACCTCAGATTTCTGACTGGAATGAAACTTGGTTCATTGGTCCTTCAAAGAGTCTCACAGACTCTTCAGGACTGTTTTGGTAGCAAGGCAAGGAAGAGAGTTGAGCATGCAGAAAAACATCCACCTCTTGTGCTGCTGCATGCAAGTGGCAAGTCATGCCCAAAAAATGTACTGCATGACGCCATTGAAATATTACTTTCCTCAACCCAAAAGCCTTTTTTTTTTTTAAATGCCAAAGTTTAAATAATGTCACTTAGTGATTGTTGGCTCTGATACCTTCCTTATTCTCTCTATGAACATTTTGGATTCTTCTGACCATGCAAAACTATAGACACCACATACTAATTATACTATTATTCTGCTTAGCATATGAAAATGCATTCTGCATTGCATATCAAAAGCTCCTAAAGCAGCTTTCAGAAACCTATTCTGTGCAGTGCTATTGATATTTCCAAAGAATTTCAGAAGCAGAGAAAATTACTTAATCATGTTCTATTTGGTGCCTGCATCAAGGAGTCCTTAACATACAGAATAAAGGCAAACAATCTCTCTCTTTTGCCCATCGGTGCCTAGCACTAGAAGTTTAAGACAAAACTTAAGACAAAGTTGGTATGCAGCTAAGAAGGAAGCTAGGAATTTGTGATTTGTAACTCCTTTTGATACATTTCCCCTTCCTTTCTCCATCTAAAAAAACCCGTTGGACATTTTTTCAGATGCCTGTAAGATAGCTATTTTTTCCTGAGAATCCTGACTCATTTCCTATCTTCCTGTAAATAATTTTACCCAAGAATTTGTCATCCAGTGTTCTCCCTATTAACAAACCTTCAGTCTGTTTACTTTCAAAAATAATGTAATATGCTAAGGGTTGAAAGAAGAGAGATAATTAGCTCCAAGATCCTTTCTGAAGTGTTTTATTCCATATGCTTTTCTGAAACTGGATGATTTGGCCCCGGAAAAATAATGCCCTTAATTATTTCTTTATACATCAAGATAGGGATTCTCTCTGCTCCCTTGGCTTAGTGTCAACTCTGTCAGAAAGGAAATGATGGAAAATAGGAGCATGCTCTGTAAGGTTTAACTGAGGTCATGGATGCATTTAAGAACACGTATTACATGACTGACCACATGAAATGGGAGATAAGCACAGTTTTGATTATATGTGTGTATATACATTTGTTCTTTTCTGAAAGGAAGTGGATGTTTGGAGAGTCATATTTCATCTAGAGATGCGAAGTGCTGTGTTTTACACCATTTTTGAAAAGGAAAATACAGAAGTATGGAAAGTTTCCTGCAGGGAAATACAGGTCTTGGCAATATTTCACTTTTGTGATAAATACCTGAATAACCATTGTTATCCATTTCAGAGGGCTGCACTTGAAAGGGGGCTTTTAAAAACAGAAAGTAAATAAAATGCTAAACATTGTCTGTTGTGCCTTCTGTGTTTTAGCTCTCTGTATTTTGCTAAGGAAAAGCTACCCAGAAGAATTAATCTTGTATCTACGATCTCATCATATCACAGTTACTGCTTTGGCTTCTGCTCTGTGTCAAAACCCTGTTACACTGCTGCAACAATTTTGACCTGCATTTAGTCGCTTGAGGAAATAATTCCAGCTCATACACAATAAAGCAATCCTGGATCTGCTTTAAATTACACTAGCAGTTGGGTTTACCTCTGGTTTTGCCTGGAAAAAAACCCAAGAAGATGCCTTTGGACCAGCTTCTTGAATCCTGTGGTATGGTTTCACCATGCATGGAAGTGATCCCACATACAGAAGTCTTATTTAAAGTATGTGACAGATTTTCTTTTAGTCCAGGTACTTAAAAGTAACTATGCAAATAGAAATATTCACAAAAATAGCCAAATCAACCTTGCAGTTATAAAGAGAGGGGTGCTTGTTTTTCACACCATGTCTCTTCATTGATCTTGTTTTTGAAGTTGCTTGTGAGTGACTGGTACTAAATCCATGCAGAATAAATCTGATAAATCTGATTAATTCAGAGGATAATGCGCCTTAAATAAAGCACAAGTACAGATTGCCAGCAATGTCATTAGTTTTATAGAACGTGTCTGTAAAATATCAAAGTTTGCAAGCATCCAGACTTAACTCACTCCTGTAACTACCAGTTTATTTTAAGCTATTAATGCAGAGTTACTTATTCTGATACCCTTTCTGTGGTGCAGCACATTAAGGTGTGCTATTCTGTGTTTAAAGCGTGGTAGTAATGGAGATCAGACATTACACCATAGAGAAGATAGAAATACCAGCATGACTCACCTGAATTAGAAAAATCCTACACTTTATGTCTGCCTCAAACATGATTTAATTTCCCTGATATGCAACAGCTGCTGATTAAAAAAAAAACAACAAAAAACCAAAACAAATAACCCAACAAAACCCAGGCTCAACACAGCTACAATCATAACAAACAATGACCTTGGCTTATATCTTGTAGCCATGGCAGCAGCTGAAAGGATTCTTCCCACAGTGTGTTAGGAGGAGGGTTTTATTCACTGTTTCCCATGACTGGGTGTCTCAACAAGGGAGCAAGGCTGAGAAAGAGTTCTGCAGCAAAAAACAAAACAAAACAAAACAAAACAAAACAAACAAACAAACAAACAAAAAAAAATCACACAATTTGTGATCACACTGGAGGAATTTTGTTTTAGTCCTCCAGGGAATGTGCCTGCCCCACGTGCAGCTGCTTTTGGAGTCCTAAAGCTGCACCTATGGATGGTGGTGAAGTTTTTTTGTATTTATGTATATGAGGGTTTATCAAAGGAATGAAAGGTTGGTGAAAAGGTTTTCCAGTGTTTCCTGTCAGGTTGAGGAAAATTGTCAAGTCAAAGTCAAAACTGGAGGTTGTTCTCAGTCTGAATTTTGGATATTTGTTTGTGCCCATTTCATTAAATATGGGAGTGCTACTACTCTCAGTATAAAGGAATGGGGAAAAAAAAAACAAAACTTGATCCCTTTCAGTGCTAAAAAAAGATGTGAGGAGATTTTTCTGTCTTCGTCCCTGGCAGGTAAAGTGAATGGCTCACTCTTTTAAGTCAGCTAGCTGATGCATTTTTTCTTATATCCTTAGGGAATGCAAAAAGCACAAATACAATGTGAAAAACTTTATTACCATGTTCATAGCAGATGGAAAAAATATTTTAAAATGGGAAAATAGCTGGGAGTTGAATAGGAGTTTACATAACATTAAATGTGGGATTTATTTCTGTACTGTTCTTCAGGTAAGAAAACTTTCAGGTCAATCTATTGGGCACCAATACTGCACATACCACAGGTTAGTACAGAGAAGGGAGTGTACTTGTTGTGCTGAAATAACCAGACCCTCTCTACTCACTTCAGGCACAGTTCCAGAACTCTTCCCTTAGTGTTGTGCAGGGAAGCGCAGGAAAAATCTGCAGGTCTCTTTTCTGGCTTTGCAGCCAACAGTTGTTGGTGTGTGGCTATAAGAAGTGCTGAAAGTTCTGCTGTGTTCACACCTAACTTGCTTATTTTGCCACCTGATTTGTTTATTTTGCCACTCTACTTAACCCAACTCTCAGGCTTTCTTCTTTCCATTCGACCTAAGGCTCCACCCAGCAGAAGTCACCACCACCGCCAGGCAGATTCTTTTTTTTTTTTTCTCCTGACAGCTCCTCTGTCACACTCTTTGTAAAGCTTCTCTCTTGACCTTCCTGGCACAGTAAATTAGTAGCATCACAATAAATACCGAGTTGGGATTGGAGTGGATTCCATGGTAGCCCTTCAACCTCCTTTTCTGTTGGAGTCAGTGAGTTAGGGTGCCCCTGAATTCTTTAGAGAGAAATCGGAGTGCAGGGATTGAATAAAGTTTAGTAGGAGCTGCAGTGTTTTTCGTAAGTGAAAGGCTTCAAATATCACAGTAGCAGAGAGTGTTCTACTGAAGGTTGCAAACACAGTGATATCTTCAGTAGAGGGTCCAGGCCTGTAGTTGTACACAGGATTAGGCATAGTAGAGCTATAGTAAGAATATTGCTTACATTCCTTAGATAGAACAAGATAGATTCTATGCACAGTTCTATACTTACCCTGGTGAGCTAAGAAACTAGAATTCTAATAGGTTAAAGAGTGGTGGTCTGAGCTTGCATCTTAGCTTGTTAGAGAAATCTTATATAACAGTATGTGTGGGGAGCGGGGTTGCTTTTAGCTATTCATCTTTTAGCCATTGTGGCTTTTAGCCACTTGCTTCTAGCCATTTGCTTATTGCTATTGCTGCTGCTTTTGCTATTGCTTGTTTGTGTACTGTAAAGACTGATGTGCTTGTAATATATAACCTTTTTAATTATTAGCTGCTTTGCTTATTTAGAGAATACCCAACAAGTAAGAACCTAAGAGCTCAGAGCAGGAGCCTAAGAGTTCTGGGAGTCTGGTGCCTGCAGAGCATCTGGGGGTCAGAAAGAACCCCACACCAGCTTCCACATCTGGTGCCCCGTGGCTGTAGCCACACTTTTCCCCAGGCTGTGGTGAGTAGGAGCTGCCCATGGCGCAAGGAGATGAGTTCTGGCTACACTCTACCTGCAAACAGGATGAAACACACTGTGTAAGGTGTACAAAAAAATGTCTGCTTGCCTGGAGTTTTTAATGATCCCCAAAATGTGTAAGAATAAGTATTCCCAATTATTCTGAGGGATAAAGATGGTTGTTGCCAAAGGAGGTGAGTGAATTAAACACGCAGTGCTGGGCATCCCTTTTTTTTTGGAAAAAAAATGTGGTATTTAGTGTACCTGCAGTGGCAGGGCAGCAATCACCATGGTAGTTGCAGTGATACTTGTGGAAATTAAAAAAAAAAAAAAAAAAAAGTGACAGCAACAAACAGTGTCAGTGTTCTCTTTTCAAGATCTGCAGAAAAGCACAAAAATAACTGGAGTAATAAAGGAAATGGTCCTCAACACTGGGTACCTAAAATAAGAACCGAGGACAAGTACTTTCCCAGAAAAGTCACAACCTCCAGTAATTGCCACTCCAAGGACTTCTCCACTATATTTAATAGCTTTTGCTGGATTGTTTTTCCATTAAGTTTTTATAGTCACTATTGGACAATTTTAATATTTCCTATTTTGTTTCAGCTGAACCTGCAAGGTTGTAGTTCTGTAGGTGTGTTGCTAGATGTTTCCTAAATCTCGTATTTGAAGAGGATCTCAAGTCATTTGCCTGCCTGCATGTTCCCTGTGACTTTTATGATCTACTGCTGAGGAGCTTCAGTGTGCATGCTCCCACTTCCCTGCCACCCCTGCTCATGGATTTTATCCTTAATCTGCCTTATGTGAGCCTTTTCTCATCCTGCTGGTTTTCAGTATGAAGCACTCACAGCAGTATGCAGAATTCGGGATGTGGCAGCTTTTGGCTTCACATTGTGGCATCACAACGCTTTTGGTGAAAGCAGAGGGGCTGGAGGGCAAGGGGAACAGGATAATAATCCCAATTGTTTATTTTTAAACTCATAACTGTGATACTCAGTTCCTGGATTCTGGCTGTTTGAGAAGTTAATAGCAAAGCAAGCAATGTGGCTTGTAAACATCCACCCTTAAAACTGGTTTTACTGCCAGTCTTGCAGAACCCAGGACCATGCATTGTCAGTGGAACAAAGCTGCTGTGAGAGCTAAATGAAGGGTCAAAGAATGTGGCTTCATTCCTCTTTGGGAAATGCACAGTATCTAGTAAATGTTGTCAGCAACTGGGGTGGGTGGTCCCTTGAGGATGGAAGCTGTGTGAAATTCCCATGCCTTGGGCTGAGAAGGAAGAGAAGGGAGAGGGACTTATTGCCTTGCAATACTTGAGGGCAAGTGGGAATACAAGAGGGAAGTGCCTTTACTGACTTATAGCTGTGTGACACCAGGGGCTGGCTGAAATGAAAATAATTTCACAGGTGTTGGAGGTAAAGCAGAAAACAATCACTCACCCCAGGTGCTGTGGTGCTTGTGTGTTTAGAACACAAAATCAGTAAAAACCCATAACTCACTGGACTCTGTGTGGGGAGGGTGTACAGAGAGAGAGACGAGATGTCCTGAGAGCTGCAAGATGGCAAGCAGGACTAAAATTCTCAGTTGATGGGAGCTGTTTGTTTAGTTTGTATTCCCTGCTACATGGGGCAAAACCACCTGCCTGAACCCTTCTTCTTGCAAGAATTAGAAAATAAAATTAATCTTTATATTCTCCATGCATTGGCACATTGCTTTAATTTGGACAAGTGTCAGCATACATATTTCAAAAATTTACATTTGATAGTGGGGCTTAAGTGCTCAAGATACTTAATCGTCTCTGAAATTTGTTTTTATTTTCTACATAATCTGCAAGAGGTAGCAATCCTACAAACTTTGTTTTTCCCACTTTGTGGCCTGAAATAACCCATTTGTTTAAACTAGAAAGCATGTGCAATAAATGTCAGACAGAAATTAATTTTGTTCTATAAGGAAAGCTTATTACTTCCTGGAAAGATGTCCCTGAAAACCAATACTGGTATTTATCAAGGTGCTGGTATTTAGAGGTTTTAAGGATATCTAAAAATTAACTAAAAATCATTCACCTTCACAGAATTTGGAACCCCCTGCACACCCAATTAATTTAAAGATAAATGTCAGCTTTTGACACTGAAATTGCTATCCACATCTTGAGTTATTTCAGTGACTTAAAAACAAAACTCCAACATGCTTAGGTGATAGTTGCCTTGAAAGAAAAACAGCAATAAAGATGGCTAAAGCAGGGGTAGTTGTAGCCACTGCATTGGCTTTTCTGCTGTGAGTTCTGCAAGAGATGCACTTTTCTACACAAAATAGTGAGGAAACTATACTTACAGAAAGCTATTGCAAGCCTTAGCCTCCAGAAGAGCTTGCAAAACTCCAAAACAAGATGGAAAGGGTCTGGGAGAGAGCCCATAATCAAGGCTTTTCCCCCATATTTGTTCTTCTACCCTCCCTGAGATGAATCCAGTGAATACAAAACAGAAAGAGAAAGCTTTGCCTAATTTCCAAAATTCCTAAGATCCGGCCCTATTTTCTTTAATTGAAGTACAGCAATATAAATACTGTTTAAAGATAGTTAATGCCCTTGGTGGTCAGCAGAAATTCACCCATATGAATCTGGTGTTTTCATAGGATCATGTAAAGGTTTGAGATGGAAAAAGCCTCAAAGCTTGTGTGGTTCCAACCCCTGCCATGGCAGGGACACCTTCCACTGTCCCAGGCTGATCCAGCCCCAGTGTCCAGCCTGGCCTTGGGCACTGCCAGGGATCCAGGGGCAGCCAGGGAACAATTCCTGCCCCAAATCCCATCTAAATCTACCATCTTTCCATGTGAAGCCATTCCCTGTGTCATGTCCCTCCACCCTTGTCCCAAATCCCTCTCCAGCTCTCCTGGAGCCCCTTTAGGCACTGGAAGGGGCTCTCAGGTTTCCCTGGATCCTTCTCTCCAGGCTGGACACCCTCAGCTCTCCCAGCCTGTCACCAGAGCTGCCCCAGCCCTCTGATCCCCTCTGTGGTCCTCCTCTGGATTTGCTTTTTTATCCAAACAGGTAATTTTACACACATCAAAGCCATTTTTGGGTCTCTTCTTCCTTCCTTTTAGTCTGTTTTCTCACAACTGGCATGTACTTTCTTCAGAGGAAACAAAACAAAGCAAAGTGTAAAGCTATTTGTCCCCCTTGTACAAACATGTCCTTTCAGGGACATATTCTTTAAAAATGAACAGTTCTTTTATTCAAGGCTCAGGGAAGCTTAATCATTTACTTTTTGTGTGGCTCTCACACTGATCTGGCAACTTATTTAGGATCTCAGTATTAATGACAACATTAATTTTTCAACTCAGACAGCACTTTCTAAATTTTGTAGAGTCATTTATATTTGCTTGTGTATCTCAACTGCCTTTCCCATATACCCCCACTGCATACCATTTATTTGGCTACATCTTTGGGAATTGGTACTTTTCCATCATGTTTAAGTAGAAAGAAATAGTTGTCAAGTTCATGAGTTGTCTAATTTTCCAAGGTTACTGATAAAACACAATCATTCTCACTTTTGCTCTCACTGCCTTGTAGACATGTATAAATGAAATAAACGAGAAAAACACTCCAATCATAAGCCAAATGTTGATTAAAAGTGTTTTTATTTTCCCCAAAACTATGTTCACAGCTGCATTGCTGTGGTTCAGACCTACTCCTAAAGTCTTTTCCCTTTGTTCACTGCTTTCATTTGAGATTTTCTACCTTCAAGTGTTGAAATGAGTCATTAGCATGTCTGTATGTATGGGATGATCTCATTTCACACTGAACAAAGAGGAAAAAAATATTAAGATTAGGGTATAGTCAGAACAATTTTTTATTCTAAGCAGAGAAAACCTCATATCTTGTGTTCAGCTAGTTGTGACTGAAATAAAACAGTGGTAGATCTGCAGAAATGCTCAACATTTATATTTCTTATGAATTATTTTTGAAGGTACTTTCTAGATGTCCTATTCAGGGACTGTACAGATGGAGAGGTGGTTTTGTGTGGTTTTGTTTTGTTGTTTTTTAACCATCTGACTTGATTATATATACATTTAGCTTAACCTGCTGAATTTTTCCTCAATGAAGCAAATATTACAGTGGACTCTGCTGAGGAAGCTGTCACAGTCACAAACCCATAGTTGTTTTTTTCCTGGCTTTTTTTTTGTTTGTTTGTTTTTTTTTTTGTTTGTTTGTTTTTTTTTTTTTTTTTTAATCATGGGAAAAACTAAATGAACTTCTATTTTATTTTATTTTATTTTATTTTATTTTATTTTATTTTATTTTATTTTATTTTATTTTATTTTATATTTTATTTTATTTTATTTTATTTTATTTTATTTTATTTTTGATTTTTTTATTTGAGTAGGGTGTTTCTTTCATGTAATTGCTCCAAAGAGATTTCAAAGGGTAAAGTGATGCTCCAAAGAGTAAGGGATGTTTTAGAGCACCAAATTCCCAACAGGATCACATTTCCACATATATTATGTTGTGTACAGGGGATGCTGGCCAATAAGGAGTGTGATATGATTCTGCTTTGGAATCTTTGGGCAGGCTCCATGCTTTTGGATTTGGTAAATAACCATATGAAACAACAACCACAGCATTTGTATGCAAGTAGGCAATACAACCAACTTAGACTCTGCTTTGCATCAGAAAACACTTACAATAAAGGGTATGAATGCAAAAAAGCAACTGACTCAAAGCTCATTCAAGTCAAAGGGATTAGACACGATGCTTAAGCTCTGTGCTTGTCAGAGCCTAGGTGATAAGCAGCAATAATCCATCCTAAAAATTTTAAATATTGCGCTTTGGGATTTTTTTGGGGGGTTGCTGTACCAAACCCTGGTGGGCTCTTCTGTCTGGAGCTGGCTTGTTTCTGATGGGAGCACCAGGGCTCTCAGAGCAGCTCCTCCCAGAGCTGCCTGTCTGCCCCTGTCACCTCCTGTGCCTGCCAAACAGGAATCCTGATGCTTGCTCAAGTACACAGAAACCTAAAGGTCTCTTTGTGCTGTACATTTCACCTGCTTTGGGCCTTGGCTTTCCCAGGCTCAAGGTGAAATCAGTACAAGACCCATTGAGTGAATGTAATTTACAGCCTTTTGTCTATTTGAGTATAACCTGATGGTGGTGGCTTTGAAAATGATGTGGTTTTTTTTCACTCTGAAATAGATTTTACTTTCCTGTGCAAGTAAATTTGCTTTGAACTTGCTTTACTGCGAATTTACTAAATTTTTTACATGACTTCAGGGTATTTGTTCTTTAACTAAGTGAAGTGACTCACTGCTTTATGCAAGATTATTAATCTTGCTAATCATTATATTAGTACATATGAATTCATATTTTCTGCTATAATCATAGTTATGCCTTTTCAGAAAATTGATTTTCAAGTTCATGAATATTTTCACGTATCTGGAAAGACCAAACTGGATCAACATAAGTATTTTACTTTAATAAATGCAAAACATTTTATTTGGAATTCAAATCCCTTTGAAACACTGTAAAATAATCCAAAAGCAAATAATTACTTTGAAATTATCAATAAAACATACATTTAAAATATTAAAATGGGCCTTGTATACTTTTTAACATTTTCCAGTATTTATTTTTGCCAAAAACAAAAGACCAAAAGTGCTATGATTTGTTTAACAAAGAAATTTATGTCACAGCAGCTTTCTGTAGTAGAAAATAAATCACTTTATTTTTCTACAAACCTTCAATTTGATGCTCTACAGTATCAGTAGCCTCCTAAAGTCCAGAGGGGGCCAATGGGACATATCATCTCATAGCATGTGACAAAAGTAAACTGTCACTTGAATGGGGTCCATTCAGTGTTTTAATATCTCATAACATCCTTCTTCACATAACTGAATTTCCTAAATGTCCTAAATTTCTTAAATATTTCCTAAATTTAGGTGTCCTAAAATGATACCTAGATTTTCCTCACCAAACTCTGTGATTAAATAAAGTAAGTTATGGAACTTAAAAAAAACATTGTAGGCCAGTAAAAAAGATTTAAATATGATCACAAGCAGGAGTTGGGAGGCACCAATTCAGTCTCCAGGAGAGACTGTGGAGTCTGTGGGAGAATCTGAATTATCTGTACAGCAGGAAGCTGCTGCTGTCGTGAGGAAGGATTGCTCTACTGAAGATAAAAATTGTCCTGACAGACTGCAGAGAATGAATGAGATTTCATACTATAAGAAGTTTTATACTCAGCCATGAAATGGTAGAAACAAGAATTAAAAGTCTTCCCTGAGCCCATCAAAAACCCCCTTAATTTGCAAGGAGCAACATCCCTCCCCTTTCTCTCACCCTGAGCTGCTGATGGATTGTGGTCAGGACCATACCTCTGTCCATCCTGTGGGATTTAATCATCATTTAATCATCAGGGGAAAGAAGGAAAGTGCTTAGACAGCAGCTCTGACCAACCCTTCACATTTGTGAGGCTCTTGGTCAGCCCAGTGGCATTCTGCACAGGGGTCAGGCACAGCGTGGTTCTGGATTTATTGAAATTTCTCTCTTAAAAAATCTTCCCTCTCCCCAACTATTACTCCCACCATGCTGTCTGAGCGAGGTGGAACAGTAATTTTTGTTTCCATTTTCTTTTTTTAGCCAGCTACAGACATGAGAGGAAGTACAGATCTTGTGGTTTCTCATGCAGTTTTGTAGTCTTCACATCCTCAGGGAATTTGCCCACTTGACTGGAATTATCACACCACAGTTTGCCTAGGTTGTCTTTTTTAGTGTCATAAAGGTTTACAAAGTGTTAATGAACTGCATTCCAGGCAAATAAAAAGGCATTGGGAATAAAACTGAGATAATATCTGAGGAATTTCCCAGGTTAGTTTATTGCTTAGCAATCATTCTGCAGTGAATCCAGTAAGTAGGACAAACAAAGCAAAATGCATAGTCTAATATTTCTTCCTTTAAGTGCAGTTGCTTAGTAACTTTGAACTCCAGAATTTCTGTTTATTTTTCAGTGCTTTCCCTAATGAGTGTGGTGGCTGAATTCCTTCCAGTTTAACTGATACCATGGCTCCCTCACCAAGGTTATTCATACCTTGCTAATTGTATGATTAAACTTATCACTAAGCCTCAGCCTCCTGATTTGCCTTTGAAATTTGCCCATTTTCTATTTCTAAAATAAGATCCAATTAAGCAGAAGAAGTTCTGTTTTTTGCTGAATGCAGCATACAATTACTATTGTATATTTTGCTTCTGAGAACTCTGTGGACATTACCTGGCTTGATACCACATTATAAACTGGGTACTTTCAGACAAGAAACCTCTATTTCCCAGAAGTTTCAGTGAGATTTATCCTGATACTATTACCATTTGGCACATCTGATAAATATTTCTAAAAGAATTTAACAAGGAGAATAGCCTTGAATGCCAAACCTGCTACAGCTGCTGTATCTTCTTTTCTCTTTGCTCTGAAGCTTGTTCCAGTTGCTTTATCTTCTAATGCTACAGTGAAACATGAATAGATGACAGCAGAAAGAAACAAAGCCTGGTGTCTCTCCCTGACCAGTCTGAGACCTCTACAGACCTATTCTGGCAAGCTTTCCTTTAAAATAAACTGTAAAAAAACATCTGTTCCACTTCACTTGGCATAAGTGAGAAATTTCCTATTCCTCTAGTCACTTTGTTACTCATATTCCTAGAAAAGTTAAAAAAACCCAACAACCCGGGTTAAAGAGCTGCCACTGAAGCAGACAAGTGTGGGTTCCTGCTGGAAAACTGAAGGTAAGACTTTATAACAGCTGAGTCTGAAGAATTCTAATGATATTTTATCCATAATTTTTAGCACTGAGTATTTTGATATTTGTTATATGCAGGCAGATTGTTATCACTGCTGCAAACAGCTGACAGCTATGATGACACTGAGAGAGAGGAATTTGGAACAGATCTTGAACATTTAAGGTTTACCATAGAATGAAGTTGAATATTTGATGATTTATTGGCTTCCTAAACAATGAAAAAGGTGAAGGTTTCCAAATCCAGTATCCAACTTTTTTTTTTCTTTCCCCACACTCCTTTCATAGAGGAAAGTTATGGAACAAAAAGGGGAAGCCCAGCAGGAAGGAAAGCACATGAAATACAGCCAGTGTACACAGAAATTAAGTATTCTAAAAACTTCATAAACAAAATGTAAGTTGTAGAATAATCACTGTCAGTGTTATGATGTCTAAGTACAATACATGTGGGTGTAAGATTTTTAAAGGGACTTAAACACCAAAACCAGTGAGGGTAACACAATACTTTAGCTGCCACCTTGACCTGAATCACCTTGAAGAGTGGTCAGTGTCATACATAGCAGGTTTTGTGATTTCCTTTATGGCTTGGTGCTTGGGATTTCTTAAGTTTTGCCTTCCCTGCTTGTTTTAAAACAAGTTTGTTGCCTGGAAAAAAAAAAAAAAAAAGTAAAAAAAAAAGAAGTAAAAAAGTGAAGAAACCAGTTCTGACTCAGAGGCTCCTCAGAGCAGCCTGGTGTCTGAGCACAGGAATGCTGTGAATCTTGTGGAACTAGTTGGTGCTACCCTGGAGTGTCCCATGAACCTGCCACATCAATGTGAGATCAGTTTGTTTTAGCCAGGACAGGGCCAGATAATCCACAAGTGTGCTGATTTATTTGAACTAGTCACAGGTTTCACACAGCTAGAGCAGAAATGGAAATGCTTGGGGGAGCTTAAAACCAGAAAACCACAGCAACAAGAAGATGAAAACATAACCCAGACTACTACACATTTTTGAAGTCACAGGCTGCTGCTGCAGTCACAGGGAAATAAGGGGCAATATTTTCAAGGATACTTTACAGAAGTACAGTTTCCATCATATATTTTACTCCTATATTTCTATGTGCGATTACTTCTGTAATTCAATTATGGTAGACTTCAGCTCACCATTTAACAATGTGGTTCACAAAAACTTTGTTTTTTCAATACCACCTGAAAAAAACTCCATACATCTACACTTTAAATTTGCTTGAGTGGGAAATTCAAAAAGCCCCAAATAAAAACTGCTTGTGCAATTTTTCTGCCTCTGTAAAATTTTCTTTCTAACATAACAGTTGAAGCAGAGCTTTAGATAAGAAATGATGTAAGTTTCATCACACAGGATACAAGGCATGAAACCATAAATAAATAAAGGTCAATGCCATAAAATCTCCTCCTAGAAAGCCCCAGGCCCTGCCAGAAGGAACTGGCTTTCCCCAAGCTGCAGATCTGTGTCCTTCCCACCATATACTCTGAGCCTTTATAGTAAACATATAAACATACCACTGTCCCTATGTGGCAAACATTTCCTGTTTACATGGAGTTAAATTTGTGTGGCAATAAACTGTTCTTTGTGTGCAATTTCCCCCCTTAGCAACAAGTGCAAAAGAAGGTTGCATTAATGTCTCATTTCAGTACAATCTCAAAGTCAAATACATGTTTTATTTCACCTGTGCAATTCAGCATTCTTTGGGGCCGGGGGAAAAAAAACTGTCAACAAACATTTTATTTTATTTTGAGATCTGTGATAAGTTCTGTCAGAAGGCAAGGGAACCTCAGGTGGTGTTTTACATTGGAAATGTACTCAGTGTTTCTATTGCTCCTGGGTGAACACCGGATGGTTTCAGCCTTCTCATGATTCAGACAATCAATGGATTAAATACAGAATGCACCTTCATGCAGCATGGTATGGCAAACCACCTTGTTACTCAGCAGCAGTAGCTTTGCTTATGTGGTTTGGTATGCTAAAGCTATTTTACAGCCTTTGATCACTTTCCCCTTCTTTTAAGACAAATTAGAGAATTAGTGCTCTGGCTATTCCTTCACTATATTGTTATTTGCGTTATTAGAGCACCTGGGAGTTCCAAGATTTAAAAAACTCTGTTTTTCAATGAAGATGTTGCAGTGAAAAAATGAGGAAAAAGAAAAGCTTAGAGTCCAAACTAAAGGGCAATATAAATAATTCTCATTCTGGCACAGCTTTGCAGTGCTGGGGAAGCAAAGCAGTGTGTGACAAACTCTTGCATGTCTGCAGCTGATGATAAAGAAATATGTGGTGTTTCATTTAGGTTCATTTAGCAGTGTTAAACAAGTGTTTGGACCCCCATCACAGCTTGGTCAGCACACAGAGGTCATTTGCACCTCCTCTAGCTTAATTCATTACTTACCTCAGCAGTCTCTCCACACCAGATTTAATAAACACTTGAAATGTTTAATATATTAAATGAATTTTAAAATGTATTTAAAATTTAATCAACACTTTAAAAATGTCATTGCTGTAGGCAACTCTGAAGTAAATTACTGATAGACACACTCTGCCTTTAAAAAAAATGCTATCTTTAGAGGTCTAGTATTCTTGCTGCCTCCTTTTGATAAAGTTATTCATTCCAATAGCGCGAACTTTTTTGTTACTAAAGGCATGACATTTTTCTTTCTTATCACAGTGTGAAACCTGTAATTGAATGGTATTTGGATATATGGGTATATCCAAAGCCCATTCTAATCAAAAGTTTAATTCTTAATGCATTAATTTTGTTTACTTGTGAAAGCAAAAAATTACAGTACCATGGAAGGCCTCAATCTGAATAGATCCATATAAAACTTTCTACAGGAAAAAAGCATAATTGAACATGCATAAGAATGTTTTTTCTTTTTTTTTTTTTTTTTTTAATTTTCTATGTGTAAGGGAGAGTTACACTCTATGAACTGCTATTCATATTTCAAGGATTTTTAGTATTGGCCACATTACAGAATTTCATTTTATTGCATGGTAATGCAGAGGTGTAATTGAAGAATTACAGTACATTAAAGTAGCAGCTTGGCCTATCAACCACACAAATTAAAAAAAAAAAAAAAAACAAACAACAAAAATGCCAAGCTACAAGTTTTCTAGTATCCTTAGTATCCTTCTAGTATTTTTTAGTTATTTCAGATCAGCTGAAGTGCCTGCACACAATAGAAGAACTCCCAACCAGCTCTAAATTCACAATCCTGTACCTACAAAACTAAATATTACCCCTGACCTCAGCAGGTGACATTTGAATCCGGATGCATCCCATAAGCCCTAAAAAGGCTATACCTTCTACAACTGATAATTTAAAAGAAAACATACATGACAAATTGATTTGATAGAAATGTGATTTAATTTTCCTTTCATCTTCATGAATGAAAACATAAAATTTCAATTTGTTTTCTAATTCTTCTTCTTCAGCGTAATGCTGAAACATTTTATTGTCTGCACTAAGGAAAATACCAGAAAATATTTTTGTGAAAGTATTCCTCTCACATATGTCTGTTTCATGAAAATATTCCATTAAATGTCTTACAATGGTGTTATGTTGATCCACAGTTTATGCAATATTTTTCCAGGAAATTTTGAGGCTGAAAATGAGGGGCCATGGTACAGATAATAAAGTGGTTGATTACTCACAGTGCATTTGATAAAAGCTTGAAAATAAAATAATAGCTGTATGTCCTAGAAATTAACTTGTAGTCCATGAAAGGACCTCAGTGAGTCCTAAGAATTTAAAAACCCTGATTATCTTTTATTCATCTAAACTCAACAAAAAAATTTTTTCTCCTAAAATAAAAGAGCAAACCTGACACTGTAAAGCTACACAGTCTTCTGATTTTTAGACACAAATACCTTTTTTTCAACCCCAAATTTGCTTAGAATGAAATTATGATAATAATTCACAGAAGACATGAGTAATGAACAAGGAAAAAGAAATGAAAGCCACCCAACCATTACAGAGGGGGTGCTGTATTTCCAATGCAATCACAATTTGTGATTTCATGGAGATGAGAGAGTAGAAGGAGCTGCCTGATGAAAAAAATACAACCATGTCAGAAACCACAGTATCACTGTTCCCTCACCAGATAAATTCTCTTCTCCCAGTTCCTGGGGTTTTTTTTTCCGCTCTCTAATCCTTGTTAACTTAAAAAAAAAAAAAAAAAAAAAAAAAAAAGACAGTGTTCCAAAATGAGGAGTCAGAGAGGTTGTTATTGTAATGCCTAGCTTAAATCCAGCTCCTTTGGCTATCCAAGGATTACCTCTTCAGTCAGAAAATAAGGAACTTCTGAACTTTTTCCATTTTACCTTCCAAAAAGAGACTCCTGTTCTCTGAATCTCGCTCTCTGCACACTTCCTTAGTGGAAGCTGCAGACAAAGTTCATTTTGGGGTGCATATTACATTACAAAGCTCCAGAAATCCTAGATTTTTTCATAATGCTTTCTTAAAAAGGTGTAGCAATTTTATCCTTGCAGTAGCTGCATTCCCTGTTAGCACCTTTGCAGGTCCTTACACACCTACAAGGGGGTCTTAAACTGATTTTGTGTTCCCCTCAGCCTCACAGAGACATAAGTAGTAGTTTTGAAGCCCAGTCTTTCAGGGAAGATCAATTAAATGAATCCTGAGCTGGGCAAGATTTTGTGGTAGCAGGTTATCCAGTTTAAAACAGGAACACCCTAAAATCCTATGGGAGCTCCCATGACTTTCAAAACACGATTTTCCATCACCCACAGTTGAGAAAAATCTTCTGTGTG
This sequence comes from Muscicapa striata striata, assembly GCA_030060385.1. Taxonomy (NCBI): domain Eukaryota; kingdom Metazoa; phylum Chordata; class Aves; order Passeriformes; family Muscicapidae; genus Muscicapa; species Muscicapa striata. Next base: position 151,566 of record JAREIS010000405.1, on the reverse strand, counting down.
ACTCCTACTCAGAGATGTTTCCATCTGCACCTGCAGTGTGCTACTGCAGAAAGACAATTCCTGTTTAAAATCCTTAGGGATCCTGGGCTCTGTTAGAGGTTGGCTTTCCTGTTATTTTAATGTTGTCTACATAAAAGTGGAGTGTTTTTTTTTTTTTCACTACTCAGCATGCTAAGCCCCATATCCTGTTTCCCAAGACTGAGTCTGGAAGGGATGGGGTTTTCAAGTGTTTACTGCTGCCTGAATTTGGATTCTGTGGACAAAAGAAACCCAAAATGTAGAGTTCTTTTTACCAAATTTCCCACTGTGAAACAGCTCCAAGGAGTTTTTTTCACACCAGGGATCCCACAGCATGCTTTGGTTGATGCATGAGTGGTGGTCATGCACCTGAAAATCCAGGGAGTGCAGGAGAGACACACAATTCATCCATGGTGGGTGCCTGCACAGGGTGCTTTTTACTATTATTATTATTATTATTATTATTATTATTATTATTATTATTATTATTATTATTATTATTATTATTATTATTATTATTTAAGGCCAAAATACCTTCAGCTGAAACCTGCCACCACTTGCCAATGTGTAATTGATCTGCAGGTAACAGATTGTTCCACCCTGGCACAGCAGGGAAAAATGATTTGGAGTTGATTATTCACCCCACTTGCCATTTCTCCTCTTGCCTTTGACACAGCATCTCACAGCAAGAAATTAATTTCTCATAATTTCTTTTAAAAGAAGGGGGAAAAGAAAAAACCAAACCAACCCAAACCACAAGCCAGAAAACACTCCACCAAAAGAAACCCATCCAAATCCCTAAATGCTCCCTGGTGGCATTAAATTCTCATTTTTCCTAATTTTCCTGGCTGTCTTTGTGTGTATGATGATTAGCACAGGGTAGGGGAAAAAGGGGTAGCTTTCAACTTGTAGTAAAACCCATTGCAAGTCCACCTACACCAGCAGAATTCAGTGCCAGCCAGAAATTCTCCCCCAAAAGCTGTGGGAATGTGTGGCTGATTAGACAATGCTGCTGCAGGAGAACTGCCAGAGGAAACAGCTCAGCTCTGCAGGGCTCTGCACTCCAACCTTCAGCAAATGCACTTGCAATGGAGAGAGTTTTTTGGCATCACAATATTCTACAACTTGGTGTAGAGATGGAGATGTAAGAACTGCCAGCAAACACATTTTCTGGGATAGGTAAGTACTTTGCAGCTGCTCCCATCCAGAGGGAAGACTTGTGCAAACTGGATAAATGTTGACCTGAAAATATAAAATAAATTAGAATATAAAAATATAAAAGAAAAAATTAAATGAAAGAAAATAAAAAAAAAGAGAAAATAAAAAATAAATTAAAAGAAGAAAATAAAAATATAAATGAAAAAATAAGTAAGTGCCTATGGTTATCCCATGTGTAGTACATGAATACATGCTTCATTTGCAAATACAGCTGTAATGACTGCAAATGAAATGTGCAAATGAAACCACTGTTTGAACAAATTACACAATGCCTTGCTACAGGCACGTAAAAGAAAACTCATCAGAGCATTACTAATTGGTCCATGTAACACACACAATAATGCAGATGCAGTCCCAAAAACCTGCTGGAACTAGAGTGTAGCAGACTGTTTATCCAGTGTAATCAAGGGCCACCTTTTATTTCTGGGCTTTATTTTCAGGAATTTAGGAGTTCCTCAGTGACAGATAGGTAAGCAACCCAGCACTTTGGAGAGAAGTGTTTAGCCTGAGACATTATCATTGTTGGAAAACAAAATATAATGTTTGAAATACCAGTCTGTGCTGCTTCTTTTAACCAAGGCATAAAATAATCTGCCTGCAGTATCTGCAAAATTGCAATGGAACATGTTCCATGGAAAACAGAACATTATTTTTTGAAGGACTCAACATTTTGGGGTTTATATCAGTATGATTTCATCTCAAGAAAAAAAATGAAGGTTTTTCAAGGACTGCAGTTGTGCCATCCTACGAAGACTTGGAATGCTGTGACTTGGATAGTTATCACTGAAACATTATTCTGGTAACAGTAAAAATACACATCACTTAAAGCCTTATTTTAGTAACTCTGTAAGACAACTAAGATATGGAAGCATAATTTTTCAGAGGATCCTTTTTTGCCACATGGCCATTTGCTGGTAGCTACTTTACAGCAGATTTTGCTGTCTAAACAGGATGGGTTTCAAGGAGATTTACTTGGAGAATAAACAACTTCCTCATGGGAATCCTGACAGCACAACCTGGCTCCTAGTGATTATTTTAACTTGATTGTGAGGTAGGTGAGCTACACCTGGAGCTTTGTGCTCGTGGTTTCAAACTCTAATTGCTTTGTAGGATTCAGACTAAAATCTTACAGGCTCATTTATTTGTGTGCTTGGCCAACCCACCCCATTTGTCTAACCTGGGTGCCTGTTTTGGTATGATCCACCATGCAGGTGACAATAACCCTAAAAAGCTATTGGGGGTCTCCTCAGAACCACACCTGATGTTTTTTGCACAGCCCCAAGCCCTCAATGTGACCAACAGCAACCTGGTTCTCCCCAGCCCACCTCATACCCACCTTGGAATTCTCTCTATTTATTTTGGGAAGCCAGGCCTTTATTTAAGGTGGGATCCTGCCATTTAGCTGTGCAAAAGAAAAGGTTCATTAAAATTTTATTCAGTCCAGTCTGACACTTGGCCAAGCATTTTCTTCTGCCCAAAAAAAAATACAAAGGCAGCTTTTCTAACAAGGATGAAGACAAAAGGCAATGGCATTCCTGAAACCCATCTGGGAGTTTGTGGAAAAGTTTAAAAAGCTAAACTGTTCTTGTACAGTTCTGAGTAGGTTTTATACATTTCCCCTGTTTTTCTTTCCTTATTGTACATTATTAAGGATATTTACTTGAAGACAGAGTCTTTGTTTAAGTATTCATCCTTCTTTTTTTGCTTATTAAGAACCTGAAATCCTAATCCTCTGCTTGTGACATCCCAGCAGGACTGCTATGGAAATTATTACACTGCCAAAGCTCAGAGGACTGTGACACCAGGTAGAGAATAAACAGGAGAGGCGGATGAACTGTTAGGAAATAAGGACCCCTTTTTTATCTAAATATTTTCGTTAATAAAGAACAAGGGAAGGGAAGGGAAGGGAAGGAAAGTACATGATATGTTTCTGAGGCCCAGCTACCCTTTTAACCAGAAGTTCAGGAGGATAAAGTGTGAAAGGGCCCCGTCACTCATAAGAGAAAGGCTTTATTATAGTGTACAATGTTTTTTTTAAATCTAAACCTTTGGCTCCTATGATTTATTTACATACCTTGATATTTTTTCCTTTGAGGTCCTCAGGCACCAGTGTCAGGAACAGTCACAGACAAGCATTTGCTGTGCTTGGGTTGCCAAGTGACCTCCAGAAAACCTCTATCAAGGACAAAGGTATTGTCAGATGCCTCCAGAAACAGAGCTCTCAACCCCAAAGTTTTAACAAAAATCACAGTCTTCACACTCCTACTATAACCTTCATGCTCCAAGCTTCTCTTTTCTAAGTGTGAACATGCAGCAGATGAAAGTTCACATTTTCATTTGGCATTTAGCCCCAGAACATGGGGGTTTTGTGAAAACACTGAAGGTAAAGTGTTAATGGACAGGCTTTAATGCCTCAGAAGCTGTATGATAGTGGCTGTACCAGGCTCCCACTGCATATTCATCTTGTTGGTAGAAAAGTCACCAAAAAGGAAGACTGTCTGGGCTGACAGGCATCAAGAATGGTATGAAGAGAGGATTTGCAATGACAGAAATGCAAAAATATAATATAATGTACATAAAGGTCTGACTGGGAATGGCAGAAATCTCCAAACCAAATTCCTGACCCCAATTCCAGCAGAGAGGTGGTAGAAAGAAGGAACAGGGAAAAGAAGCACATGGACAATATTTTTATTTTAAAAGCAAGGAAGGAAAAAGGTAGAGTGTATGGTGAATGGCACAAGAGGTTGTAAAACTTTTTTTTACATAAAAATGTACTGTCAAGAGTGGGAAAGACAGAAAAGATGGTGAGAGGGATTTATGTCCAAGGTGTAAGTTCCATGGCCAGGCACCAAAAGTTATTAATCACCCAGTGGATGCAGCTGTGGAGAAATGCATGGCAGATTTCACAGCAAAGGAGAGCAGCTGCCCTGCAGGAGATATCTGCACAAGAAGAGATCATTATCACTGTCTGTGGTCCAGACAGAGCAGGAAAGGAATTTGATGCTTTACTCACTATTGCTCATGAAGCAAAGGTTGGAAAATCAGATAAAAATCAGTAAAATCAATAAAACACTGACCATGAGATGGGAGAAAACTTTCTGGAAGAAAATACACAGAAAAAAAACCCTAAAAACAAATGTGAATTTGAGAAATTTAAGCCTTTCTTTAATTCCTTGTCATGCTGTGGTACATTGTGATGGAATCACTGCTCTGTGGCTGGAAATTGACCATATCACGTTCATCAGAAGGAAGCAGTGATGAAACTCTCTAAAATGCTGAAGAAGGCAATAATGTTCCAAACACAAATGCATATCTAGATGTAATCTAGATCTGCACCAGCACCTGAGCTCCCCCCACTTTGTTTCCTCCATCCTCTCAGGTGTGGGTGAGTGTGGGGAGCACAACTGTGGAGTTTGCTTGAGTCAGCTGAAGTGAATTACAAACCCATGGGATGGGGAAAGCAGAGCAGGGCAGAAATGACCAGGGATGAGCAATCTGCAGCAGCCAGACCTCCCAGGCCAGGATTGCTTGGAGCTCCCTGCAGGCTGTGTCATGCCTGAGTGCCACAATGCCAGCCCATGCCCAGCTCAGGGGCTCTGCTGGCTGTGCCAGGGCAAAGGAGACAAAATTCACTTCCAGTTGTTTCCAGCTCAGAGCTCAAATGACTCCTAGTCCTGGTGAAAGTCCCCAGAGTGGGAGATTTAAGGAGCATAGCTCAAAAGTTTCTGTTTCTTCCCCAATATGAGAAGTGCAGAAACCACATGTAGGTGCTCCAACCAGGCACATTTGTGTACACAATTAAAGATTTAGCACTGCTGAGGTGTCATGATTAAGTCCTAGTCACAGAAGCATAGGATGTGTCTTGTTGGCATTCACTGCTGGTGTTCTGCCTTGAAAAGTCTCCAAAAAACCCAGGCTTGGGATTACTGTCTGCATTATTTCTCTTTAACCTGTCTCACAAAGGTTATAAATGAAAAGTTTGTGAGTTGCCTCCCCAGTGTCCTTCATATGTCCCTGTTTGACCCTTGAGATGACAGGCAAAGATATTTCTTCTCAAACAGGCTGAGCCATGGAACTGGGATTGGCATTTTTTCTCAAAGGTATGGGACTAACTTTGACACTGATGATGGCAGAATGCATAAGGATTTATGAGACTGGTGTGGAGGTGATGGGCCAAAATGAAGAAACTTTCACTCATTCTCCCCAGACTGCCTTTGTTTAGGAGTGCTGCTGGAAATAAAATGGGATAATATTATTTTTGAGATGATTGGATGAGAGCAGGACAGGGTGTGCCTCTCTTCTTCCTTTTTTTCTCCGTGGTGAAAATCTTCATTTTGGGCTGGAAAACTCCCAAGCAATCTTTTTCAGTGTTCCACACAGCACTTTTAGCCCAGAGGCTGAACTTTCCCACTTTTTCCCTAAAGACAGCCTGGGTTTCACCTGTAAATCCTCACTTTTTGGGGAAAAGGTTCTGATGTTCTCCAGTTGTGATGTGTCACAAAGAGTAAAATTTGGTTGGGAAGCCCAGCTAGGAGGGAGATCAAGGTGGTTATTGAGGGTAAAACTCAGACACTTGCCAGGAGTTTTCCTCTGTGAACTTTTGCAGTTTGATACTGGAATGTTTTCAGGAGCATCAGGATTTAAAACAAAAACAAAAACAAAAGAAACAAATCAGAAATCCTTTTTCCACCGAGAAACCACAGAAAAGTCATGGAAGATTTTCATCCAGTCATAATAGGAAAGAACAATGCTGGTAAAAAGCACATAGTACATGCAAATATCAGTCCAATTAAATGAGAATGTCACTTTTCAAAGACACAACAGAGATGAAGCTGCAGGGCTGAAGACAAGGATGTTATTCCATGGTTTTGGCTAGGAAAATATTATTATTAAGTGTTATTTTTGCTAGAGACATGGCACAGGAGGTTCAGTCTCAGCAAGGGCTAAGGAGGAGAGGAGAGAACATTAGGTATCTGCCCAGCATACATGATCTGTCTTCTAAACATCAGGAATGGTCAAAATTATTTTCATGGATATCCACAGATAAAGTCTTAAACCCCATCTCTTCCTAGATGCACTTATATCTGGGGAAAGAATGCTGTAATTACTTATCAAATAATGTAATGTTCAATAGGGTGGAGAAACATAGAAACTGATTTTAGTCTGTTAAGGATTTCCTCCCTCCTGGTGAAAACCTTTGATTGTAGCACAGCGTACTGACCACTAGTAGTCTTCTTCATCTATTAATTGTCTTTAAAAATAAAAAAAAAATCTAATCTCATTCTCCCCAGAGCTCAGATGTTTTGTCATTTTGTCAAAACCAATGAATAAATTATTTGGATGTTGGTTTAGTTGTCTTCCCACTGCTGTGCCAAACCACAACAAACAAAATGCCTGTGAATTCTGGTGTAAAGTTACACCAAGAGTGTTCAGCCATTAATTACTCTCACACTGCACTAGCATGACATGAAGAAGCACTACAGGCAGTCCATGCTGCAAAGCTCACAGTGGAAGAATTTAACCAGACCAAACTTGTTAAATAAGGCAGTGCTGACTGGGGAAGAAGGCAACAATGAAGGAAGGCAAGCAGATCTATTTTTTTTTTTAAATTTATTTATAACATGTGCTATTTGATTTAATTCTGCACCTGGCGCAGAAGAAAGAAAGGAAGAAAATAACACACTACAGGAGTAAAAAGTACTGTGTAATAAACAGACAAACAAATTGATCAAAATCATCTGTAACTTCTGCTAATAAACCCCTGCAAACTATTGCTTAATGCCATATTATTTTGAAGCTAAATGAAAGACTGTTCACAGCTGCACATACTTCATCTTATAAATGCAGATTAAAGCAGATTCGAAAGTGTTGTTATGAATTATGCATTATTTTTAAAGAATAAATTGAATAATGTAGTCAGCCTGTAGGAACCTGGATCTGGGAAATTTTCAATTGGTTACAGCTCTGTTCAAAAGAAATTTCTTGGGTTTGAGAAAAGCTGTGGACAGGAGTGGGTTCAATTCCTGCCAAAGAGGCACAAGGAGGTGAGAGCACTTAAAACCTTTAGAGTTTCTCAAGTGGCTCTGTGACAGCACTGCTGCATCCTCACCTATGTCAAACACCAATCTTTTCCCTATCTAAGAATTTCTGAAATAGGCACCTCTCGAGAATACATCCTGCCAGTTGTATTTGTGGTCCTGCATTTGCTGCAGTCTAGTGGTTCAAACACACCATGAATATTACAACTGTGGGTGCCCTAATTTTTCCCACTCACACTTTGTAAATATTTGTCATCCATGAAACTCAAAAATTCTTTATCTTCACTGTAGGAAAAGTTCCTTTTCTGCTTAGAATAAGTTAGGTTTTATTTAAATAAAGGCAACTGGATTAGACCTTGCATATATGTGTGTAATTTAAAAATATACCTAATCTGTATAATTTAAATAGAAAATACAATATACTAATTGTACACTTGTTTTACTGTGTGTTTTCCAGAGAATCATGGAATGGTTTAGGCTGGGAAAGACCTCTGGATTCATGGAGTCCAGCCATTAACCCAGAATTGCCACATCCACCACTAAACCACATCCCCAAGTGCCAGATCTGCACATTTTTGAAGCATTCCCAGGAATGGTGACTCAAACACTCCCCTGCTCCCATTTTCAGTGAATATATGTTTGTGTATATACACACTTGTGTGTTCAGGTACATTTACCTCTGTATGTTTACATAAAACATGCATATAACCCATACAGTGGCTGGCAAATTTAGGATAACAATTAGCCCTTGAGAGCATCTCCTGCCACCACATTCACAGAATAAAACAGTTCAGCTTATGTGAACAATCATTCCTGATGTAAAATTCCCTCTAGAAATAGCTCCCACTGCTTTTATGGTGTGAATCTATAGCCCAGAGAATAGACAGCCCATCCCTGTGGCAAGAGCAGCTGTACCACACAATGCTCCAGGCATCTGAAAAAGCAACAATTGCACAGTTTGGCTCCAAAACAAGGTACTCTTTTCCTCTTACAGCCATCACTTTCTGAAAAAATACCCCTTGAAGTAACTCCACTACAATTCTGCACAACGTACAACACACCCCATGAGATGCTGTGATTGAGGGGACAAAAAAAAAAAAAATAAAATTTGTCTCTGAAGTCATTGTGATGATGTCCTCAAACCTTTCCTGTGAACTCTGAAATTGATGGTTCATTGCATAACTTGCCAGAGAATACAATAATTGCATACTTTTGTTCAATTGTTGTCTGGAACTTGTTCATCCAACACACCAAGGAGAAAGTTCACTTTATGAAAGGTTCACTTTCATGTCTGAATACCTAAAAGGGCCAAGTCCTGGAACAGGGCTCAGAAATCTCAGAAAAGACACCTTTTCTAGACCTCTGTGAAGGACATTTAATCTTATCACCCCTTCCTTTCCAAGATAAAGGGGTTTTCATGTATACAGAAGTTGTGCTGAGTGGTGTGATAGCCCAGCCCTGTCACGCAGCATTTGCAGCTCTCAGGGCCAAAAAGATGAGTTCTGAGAGGATAAAATGTCAGAAATTCAAGGAGAGGGTTGGTGGAGGCTGGAGTCCAGCAGGGTGTGTCAATGTAAACAAATCAAACATAATGGTGCTTGAGAAACTGGAAAATAAATTGTTGAGTACTTTGGGGTTTATTTTTTTTCACATCTCTCCGCTTCTTCTTCCACCATTTTTTTTACCCTTTTAACATGCCAAAGCTTCCATGCACATTTATTTCTGGGGAATAATGAGTAAAGACTTTAGGATATGACTATTCAAAATAATATTTTTCTTCAAATACAAAAAAATTGAAATATTATTAATCTGGTTAATCTGGAAATCTGGTTAAGTAGCTACTACAACACAGAATATTTTTCATGTATATGAAGAAAAAGCTTTCCCTAAATTTTTAAAAGGTTTTAAAGTTTAATTTTAACTATTAATGTTTGGTTCCTTTTTTTCAGCCTTCTCTTCCTTTCTAAAAAAATCCACATGTTAATTAATGATATTGGTAAAAAGTCATTACTCAGTGGACCCTCCTCCTTCATCCTCAACAACTCAGAAGGTAAAAAAATTCTACAATCACCATCATCTTTTGCAATTCAGCTCTCCTTGAGGTCTCATGCAATCAATATGAGAATTTGCCTGTGATATCCAAATTTATTTTAGCTGTTTTGACCAGTGCAGATATTTTCCTGATGTCATTCTCCCTAAAACTGTAGAGAAATACTTAATTAAAAAATGCAATGCAGTAATTTGAAACTTTTGCATAATAATAATAACAACAACAATAACAATAATGCTATCACCCTTTTCAATGGCATCATTTTAGCATCATCTGTAATGCTGTTTGGATACTTCCAATCATCATAGGGAAAAAACAAATCCCTGGCTGTTTCAAGAGCATTTCTGTTTGTTTACTGTCATCTGCTGCCATCTGATTTTTTCATTCACTTATAAAAAGCAGTTCCCAGGAGGGCTTGGACAAACAGTCATTAATTTTTTTCTGCTTTGAGAACTTTTACCCTTAAGTATTTTTGCTTGATAAAACTGTTATTTTTCCCCCAAGTTCAGTCTTGAGCAGGATACCTCAAAGATCTGCAGTATCCACTCAGGAGGTCCAGGCCACAGGAATTTTCTGAGAACTTGTCAAGTCTTCTTTTTGACAGCAGAAATAATTATTTATTTACCATGTTCAGGTTTTTTTTTTTGAGCCTTGCCTTGCCTGGTTCAAGGCCAGGGCTTGGATAAACCTGGTCTGGTGGAAGGTCTTGGACAAGATGGGACATCAGCTCCCTTCCCACCCAAACCATTCCATGACTGTGAGTTTTTGACTAACTTAAAAGTAGAATTCAACAGAAAAATGTTTTTCTTGATAAAAGTCTTTTTTTCTTATTGATGCAAATGCTGTCCCCCATGCCACCTACTCACCCCAGGCTCCTCCTTGCTCCATAAACTTTCCCACTGGCTGCCTCTAGGGACAAGGTTCAGAACTCAGGTTTGTAAAACTCGGCTTCTAAAGGCCAAGGCAGCCTTAAAAAATGCAACCAGCGACTCCTGGAACAAATATTCATGAAAAAGCTATTTAAGCCTTCACTCATTGTCAAGAGGAAGTCTGTTTTGTTTTTTTTTTTCTTTCTCAGAGACAAATGTTTTCTTTCAGAAATGAACTTGCTACCTTCTTCCCCAAATGTTCCTACAGTAAAGGAACAAAAGCCTGTGCTTTAGGAAATCGCCAATATTAAACAAACCATTTAAGGATCTGTTTAAATGCCACTAAAATAAGTGGAGTCTAGAGACATGTCTCCATAAGTCACACCCACAGGGACTCTCAGCACAGCCAAGCCCCTTTCCTCAGGCTCTTCTGTGTTCAAAAACTAATTAATATTTGCCAGACCTAAAAGCCCCCAGGCCTCCTTGCCTCAGCCTGCTCAAATCACTCCAACTTTCTTCTTTTCACCCCTCTGCTTATCTCTCTCTTGAATTTGGATTGGGTGAGGCATCATCAGTCTTTGTCAGGCAGGAAAACACATTTAATCCTTTCCCACCATGACCAAAGTCTCAAAATTGGTGTTGAGTTCAGCTAATCAGGGCCTGCTCAAAATAAATCCTGATTACCAGACATGAAGTGAAAATTTATAATATTGTTAATATTATCTTTTAGTAGTTTTCTGTTTTATCTATATTACCTCTTTTAGTAGTTGTACTTCATAGCTCCCTTTAAGCTGTTCCTGAATCCTACAGTGAGTCCAGGATTTCTGTGTTCATATTTTTCAATTACCAGCCTCAAATATGTGTTCAAAACTGACACTGCTTATGCAAGTAGTGCTGTGATTCTTTTTAGCCCAATTCTCTACCAAAACAAGGTTGAGACGTCTTTAGTTAGATGCCTGTTTTATTAAAAAACCCCACACCCTGCAATTCACAATTATTTAATTGTCTGTTTTCGTGCTATGATATTGAGATGTAGACAGACAATATCCCTACTCAGATCATAATTTTTCCCAAAATCTCATACTTTGTTTTATTACAGAACATCTCTTTTTTTTTTTTTTTTTTGGAATTAAAAAAAAAAAAAAAAAAAATTTGTCCTGTCTATCTCTAGCAATCTTACAGGGTTTTTAAAATAATTGTTCTTGGCATTTATCAGGCACCAAAGGTAAATATACATGATTCTATCAGCTTTAACTTTATTATCTGTTATGGTTACCACAAGCCAAGAACCACATTGTTGTGGTTCAACTTCACCTACTTCAGTTACAACCTCATTTACCTCAGAAACACTACACCTGTCTGTCTGTTCTTCCTTCAACAAAGTAAGTGGGAAGATAGCCAGACACTGAAATTACATCAAAATCTCTACAGTTCTTCAATTTAAAGAAGAGGAAGAAATCAATTTTCACATGTTACTTCTAGTTCTTAAATGTCCAAACAGAAAAAAATATGCTTACTTATTTAGGTAGTAGACAGAACTGAGGACTTGTAGCAATTTTTTCTTGTGCTAATTTTACAAGCACATTATCTTATTTCTCCTTTCTTCCCAAAGGAATGCTTCATTACCTTGCAATAATTTATTATATTCAATACATCATATAGATAATAAAAGCAGACATTTTTATTTTTATCATGCTGCTTTCTTTTTCTTCTGTGAAAGAGAACAGTTTCAGATGTTGGTCTGATCTACCTATTACATTGATTGGAATATTTTCAAGGTTTCAGTTCAATTTAAAAAGGAATAGCAAATCTTTTGAAATGAAAGCCAGCCTGAAGAAGGTTCATTCAAAAGGAAGAGCATTAATTTAAAGCTCAGAGTAGAGAAAGGTAGCCTAATATTTCTGGGTAAAATGTGAACAGGCATGAAAAAAATTTTTTCCTGCTTCATATGAAGATAGAAAACCCTAAAATCTTAGCAAGCTCCTGTCTTTGTCAAGTTTTTAACTCAGATCTCAGATTTTTGAGCATCTGTCAACTGAAACTCCAAACCCTGCCCTGCCTACTCAAATTATGGACTTGAGACTCACATGAAGCAGCCACATTGTGCTTCCTTTTCACCATCAAGGCAGCAAAAGATGCTCATGATAATTTTGTACCTTGGAATAGGAGTAATTTAAACCCCCAGCTAACTTCCAGACTGTAGAGTAATAGGCACTTGGACGTTTTCTGAATTATTTAAGCATTATTTCAAGTGGGCTGGGGTTGTTTGCCTTTGGGGGTGTTGTTTTTGGGGTTTTTTGGGTTGGGTTTTGTTTTATGGATTTTTTTGTGGATTTCTTTTCACAGATGTATGTTTGATTGTTTTGCTTTGTTTGTTGGGTTTTTTTTTTTTTCCCAAAGACAATAATGTTTTGGAGAGAGGAGACTTGTGTCTTCTGTCTCCCATATTTGCTGTCTTTCCAGGTGAAGGAAACAGCTTTTCCTTCTACTCTTCCCAACATCCAGACTGTGGAGCTCAGTGCTTTTACCTTTCCTCAGGCCTTGAAAATTATTGTTTTGAAGGATTAGGTTAGATGACTCAGAAGGGGTTTTTTTCAGCCCCTTTGCTCCTATATAAAAGCAACCCTATAAAGTTAGCAGAAGGAATTGCAAATCAAATAATCCAAAGTGGATTAATCAGTTTCTTCCCTGGATCCCAGTTTCCTGCACTGCCATGCTGCCCAGTTCCTTGACTGACAAGGCTGCAGCCTAATTCAGGAGTGGGAGGCAACTGGGAAAATTGGCAGGATTTCAAATGCCTTCCCTGAGGTCCCAGTCCCCAGCTCTGGTCCTGAGTGTCTGCAGCAAGGTTATCACAGCTGGGGCAGATGGAGATTTATACAACCCACGCTTTTCCTCTGGGAGAGTTCCTAAAAATCACTGGAAAAACAAGAACAAGCAAGACAGCCTCTATTAAAAATTAAAAAAAAAAAAAAAAAAAAAACAAAAAAAAACAATGGAAAAAAATAGGAAAATAAGCAGGCCTGTTACAGTTCTTCTCCTCCCAGGGAATCTGAGGAACAGCAAGCTAAAGAATCTTATATGTCGTGCACCCTCACCTGTTCTGTTCTCTCTCCTATTTCAACAGCTGTTTGCAGTCATTGTAAGAGCATAATTATTACTTTAGGGATTTGGAGCTTGTGTGAAGAACTGCCTTAAAACAGGTATAGGACAAGCAGATTGCCTCAGCAAAAAGAAAACTGAGGGGGCAAAAAAGCCCACAGCACCATCCAGCAGTCCAGTTTAGGGGCTGAGGGAATTCTGCTTGCCCAAATTATTAATCTTTAAAAGTATCCCAACACTCTGTGCTGACCAGTCTGTCCTCCCATGTGCCTGAACTTTCTGTCCAGTTAAATATCTACATAGTATCCTAAATAATTAAGAGATGAGATTTTTATCTCTGAACCTATTAAGTTAACACTGAGTCCAGGAGGAAGCCACTTATAACACCATCAACTCTGCAGAGGTCCTAAAAAAACGAAAGGAAAGGGAAGGAAAGGGAAGGAAAGGGAAGGAAAGGAAAGGAAGGAAAGGAAAGGAAAGGAAAGGAAAGGAAAGGAAAGGAAAGGAAAGGAAAGGAAAGGAAAGGAAAGGAAAGGAAAGGAAAGGAAAGGAAAGGAAAGGAAAGGAAAGGAAAGGAAAGGAAAGGAAAGGAAAGGAAAGGAAAGGAAAGGAAAGGAAAGGAAAGGAAAGGAAAGGAAAGGAAAGGAAAGGAAAGGAAAGGAAAGGAAAGGAAAGGAAAGGAAAGGAAAGGAAAGGAAAGGAAAGGAAAGGAAAGTTTCAGGAAAGTTTCAGGAAAGGAAAGGAAAGGAAAGGAAAGGAAAGGAAAGGAAAGGAAAGGAAAGGAAAGGAAAGGAAAGGAAAGGGAAGGAAAGGAAGGGAAGGAAGGGAAAGGAAGGGAAAGGGAAGGGAAAGGAAAGGAAAGGAAGGGAAGGGAAGGGAAGGGAAAAGAAGGGAAAGGGAAGGGAAGGAAAGGAAAGGAAAAGGGAAGGAAAGGAAAGGAAAAGAAAGGAAAGAAAGGAAAGGAAGGGAAAGGAAAGGAAGGAAAGGAAGGAAAGGGAAAGGGAAAGGAAAGGAAGGAAAGGAAAGGGAAGGAAAGGAAAGGGAAAGGAAAGGAAAGGAAAGGGAAAGGAAAGGAAAGGAAAGGAAAGGAAAGGGAAGGAAAGGGAAGGAAAGGAAAGGAAAGGAAAGGAAAGGAAAGGAAAGGAAAGGAAAGGAAAGGAAAGGAAAGGAAAGGAAAGGAAAGGAAAGGAAAGGAAAGGAAAGGAAAGGAAAGGAAAGGAAAGGAAAGGAAAGGAAAGGAAAGGAAAGGAAAGGAAAGGAAAGGAAAGGAAAGGAAAGGAAAGGAAAGGAAAGGAAAGGAAAGGAAAAGGAAAGGAAAAGGAAAGGAAAGGAATAATGACCCCCCCCATCCAAACCCACAGAAACCAAAACCCAACCAACCAAACCGTCTCAATAAAGCTGAGAACAAAAATCCAAATCCATCTTCAAATAGGTATAATGATGCTTCTGGGCTTTATTTTGACCATATGACAAAGTAAACTCTGTTTCAGAGAGGAAACCTGTTCAGCCCTTCATAACCAGACACTGAATGAAAGTTAAACAGAATAGGTAGGGGACATACAAATATTCTGAAATCCAAGGCTTGGTTCTGTGTGGCTAAATGACAGTTCAGGGACACAGAAAAGAGCTCAAGACTGTAGTTTGAGATCTGGGAAAAGCCTGTGTCCTCACAGGTTTGCTGACTTCTTCTAAATGTACTAACTGGCTGGTCTAATGGAATATACTACCTCACAAATTCTTTTCTGCCTCATATTTTTTGCAGCATCAGGGCCTCTATAGTTGTACTACTAAATAAATGTTATTTGAACCAATTGTTTCACTTGTGCTTCAAGGGAGATCTTCATCTTTCCTCTCAAAAGAAGTGGAAAGAGGTTTGTGCAAGCTGTCAATGCAAAGACATCTCTGTTTGAGAGTAATCAGCAAATTCTTCTGTCTTGATTTTTTTTTTTTTCCCCCTAACCAGTGTCTGTGGCTGGAGCAAAGGGATATGACAAATCCTCTGTAGGGAACTCCTGAAATTCTGCTGTTTCTGTCAAAGCAGAAACATCAGCACTGAGATGAGGGAGAAAAATGCCTTGGTCACTGATGCTGTTCTTGTCAGATTTGCCAGTCTTCCATGGTGATATAGACAAATATGAAAAAAATAACAGCCTACCCAATGGCTAATGAAATCCTGATGCTAGAGCAGTGCTACAAAAACTTCAGGAGAACCACAATGACTGCCGATTTTCCATGATGAGGACTCCACAGTTTTTGCATTATTTGAGTAAGAGCAAGCTGGGATGGAGGCAGAAGAAGAGGATGAACAGAAGGCACTCAGCTGTCTCCCTGTCACAGCAGAGGTCACAGTAGAAGTGGCAGGAGCAGCCGGTGCCCCTGAACCCTCCTGGCACTTGGCCACTGTCACATGCTGGCCAGATCACGCTGTGTGAATCAACAAAACTCCTCTCCCTGCCCTGGAAAAACAACCTGCACCAGCCACCAAGGGCTCCCTTTGGAGCACTTGACCTAAGGCACGGGGGGAGATATCTGCAGTATTCCCAGCGATTCCATGAGCTGTGGGAACCAAGGGATGTCACCCCAAGTCCTGCCTGGGAATCAACTCTCCCAGGCACTGTGGTTGTCACTGACCTTCACAAGCAGCAGCAAACTCAGCTTTCCTGCATCTGTTTTCAGTCAACTCCCTTCTCCTGAGGCCCAAACTCCCTGTGAGATAATAAAGGCAGGACACCAGGGAGATGCAAGTGGGAGAAAGGGATTTCTGCAGGAATCAGTGAAAAATTGTGGTGGTGCAACTCTGTGAATAAACAAAAAAGGGGAAAAAAGTGCATTCTGATACTAGAGGGGAAAGCAGGCAACTGGAATGGGTCTCAGTTTGCAAGTTGCCCATGAAGAAATGTGACAGAGGACTTTGCCTTCCTGCTTCTTTTCCCTGTCTGTGCAGTCAGATCATATCTGAATATGAACATGTACATTTACCTGGAAAATTTACTTTTAAAACCCTATAAGATTGCTGAGGATAGTCAAGACAAATTGTTTTCTTTATTCCATGAAAAAATGGAAAAAAAAAGAAGTCTTTTCAATAAAATAAGATATTTTGAGAAAAATTGTGATCTAAATAGACTTAGGGAATTGTCTAAATTCCGATATTGTTGGAAGCAGAAACTTGCAAAGAAGGTAGGCTTCATGCAAAGAGGAAATCACCTGGGAAAAACCAGGACCTAAATAATAAGAATACAAATTCTGCTGCCTGTTTCTTGTGTTGACATGTCAAGAGCAGGGTGACTTCTACCTCTGCCTGGTAGATTTATGTGCAAACTGAAGTTTGCAGCTCGTTGGAATCAGTTTTTGTTGCCATTTCATTTGCATGCTTTACTCTAAATCCTCTCCTAATAGAATAGGACAATTATATATATATTAAAAAATTGTTATGTACAGTAATAATTCTTAAAAAAAAGAAGGCAGAATCAGGATAATGCTAGCTCTCAAAAAAAAGAGTGTGTTTGATAGAGGGAGGGCTCTGTACATGATTTGTAAGTGTCAATGGAAAAAAAAGTTTATTTTGAAATATATCATGTTGTTATAATATTATTATGTATATTTATTTTGTACATAATGATTCTCAGAAAGCACCCTGCAGTTTATTAGGTAATAACATACAATTGGTGTTTACAGAAAGATACTAAAAAACACTCTTTGGACTCTTTGATAACTCAAATTCTGAGTGAAGAACTAAACATTTTAGTCAATGTCTTTCATTCCACTTCACCAGGAAGCCCAGCCAGAGGATCTAAGATAATAACTATTTCCCTGAATTAATGTCTGTATATGGAAAGGGCCCTCTACCCATACTAAGTAATATTTCAGTCTAATCAGTTCTTTCTAGCTGTTTATTCCCTTGGTTCACTTGTTGAGCCTCTCATAGAATTCATATTGAGTTTTCTGAAACAAGTGTCATATCATAACAAGAATATTACTTATTTCAATTACAAAAAATGGGAAAGAAGACAGGAAGTTTCTAAACACAAAAAGTTTCCTTTCCTGTATATTGCCAGCAACATATTTCCAAAACCAAACATTAGGTATTTTAAAATTTTATATTTAAAAATATCTCTGAAATTAATTCAGTGGCTTTTCCAGGATCATGCACTGGACCAGTTCTGCTCTCAATTGGATCAACACAATCCTCCAGAAGTCAATGCCATTGCAGCATTGTGAAGCTGGGATGGGATCTGGTGTGGGCCTTCTTGCTTCTTTTGATTGAAATATTGTATTACATATCTATTATTTTTCTTCTTCCTTTTTTTCACTTTAAAACTCAGTTTCATTCCCCCCCCTCCACCCCTCCTTTCAGCTGATTTAGCCCCAGGCTTACGTTCAGTTTGGATAGTCTGAACAGAGAAAAAAAAAGCAAAACAAACACTGTTGTTTCCTTTTGAATGTTATTCAGGCACCAGGGGCTAGGTCTTGATTAATGCTCTCTTTTGAAGCCATTGTTATCTAAGATCTTATACAATTTGTTTTGGAATTTTCATTATTTTCAGAAGTCGTGTTGAAAACTTAATGAAGTTAACACAAAGAACTACTGTAATGAGGTAATGAGATAAGCCCATAGCAACAAAAGGGACAAAAATTACTTATTTCATATGCTGCATCAGTCAGCATGGTGTTAAGGGTATGTATGAGCAGTAAAAGTGTGATTCAGATGCCTGAACACATTTGGGATACCCTAGGAATTCTCACATGGCATTCATATGCAAATCCAGAACTCCTTGCTTTCTTGGAGTATAAATCTGACAGGACTGTAAATTCCCCAGTGTCTGAAATGACATGGGAGAGTTCTGTTCAGCCAATTGAATCAAGACCTGTCTGTGTATTCCATCACTTGTCATCACCAGAAAAAAACAAAACAAAACCAAAAACCAAAAAAATCACCTTTACATTTTGTTAATACAGGACACACCCTTTAAATGTTTCAATATACTGGAAAATGGTCTATATGAATTTCACATGGTCTGCAAAGGATAAACATGAAAACAGTGAAGTTCCAGCACCTTTATGCCACATGCTTTCTTCTCTGGGCTGTCAAATTATAGCACATCCCCTGGGGACAAATACAACTATGTTGTGGGACCTTAGAGAACCAGGTAAAACCCAGAAGCAAAAGTCAAATAAACTGCTGCATAATTAGATGCAGCCCCTGTGACATTTGCAAAGCTGCCTCTGTTCCACATCATAGTGAATTGGTTGGTAGTGAATTAATCAGTTTTTTCATACAGTCACTGAATACAGGTATCAACAGGATTTTGCTTCCATGAACATGCTCAAGGTTAGAGCACAGCATCATAAACTGCTTCTCAGCCATATGTAGTGTGGACTCTTTATAAATTAAAGTGAGACACTGAACAATTCAGTTTATGCTATGAAATGTATTTTTTTTCTGTTTTGGACTGATCATCTGACATTTATTTTGCTGTAACATTTGTTACAAGTTTTAGGAGTTCTTACTCCACATTTTCAGAATGAGGTTCCAAGTGATCTGTTCCCTTTTAGTGTATGAGAAAAACTTCTTTTAAACCAGTGTTTGCAAAAGACAAAACACAGGGCAAAACTGATCTGCAGTTGTTACTACTACAAATCCTTCACCCATTTAATATGGATTGCTGGCCCATTATGTTCAGCAAACTTTGCCATCTTGTCCAAGCCACTGTGACAAGCACAGCTTCTTTTTCACTTATTTTCTGTTTTCTTTCTGCACAGCCAGCCTCCCTTCCCCTCCTTCCTGACAAGGACAAACCCCAGAGCTCCACCTCTGCCCTGGTAATTTTTTACAATTTGGTGCTGTGCCCTGATGTAGAGTGATGGATTTTGGTGGTGTTGTCAAACCATCACCAGTGACATTCACCCTGGCTTTGGAGGGGTTGCTTCAGGACAGGCCAGAAATCTGATTTAAGCTCCTTTCTGTAAATGGCTTATTTTAATGGTGACATTACTCAAATCTTGCTCTCTCCCTGAATGTTTATGATTATAGTGACCTCTAGGGGTTTGCCTTCTATCACAGGGTCTTTAACTTTGGCTACAGGGTGGCAAGGTCAGTTCTCAGCTCAGTTGTCCCAGTGATGCCATATTATTTTTTTTTTTTTTTTTTTTTTTCCCCACATTTTGATTTCTTTTAAAAAGAAAAAAAAATTTAAAAAAGAAAAAAGCCATAAGGTGAACACTCAAGTGACAAGACAGAAAAACACTCAGGTACAGGTTTTTGGGCACCTGGTAAGATTCAACACAGCTTCAGAGGTGAGGAAAGTCTTGGACAAATATGGAATAATTTCAAGACCTGAAAGTGAAATGTCTTAAAATACAATGAGCAATGCTATTCTTAAATATATTCCTTACAGACACCAAAAAATTACAATCTAAATTTGGAAAAGCAGACTGGCTTAATGTCCGCCCTACCACAAAAAACAAAACAAAACAAAACAAAACCCCCAAACCAAAAAACTACTCCAAATTTCTGCTTTTGCTTATGCATCTTTATGCATCTTGAATTACCAGATAATTGTGAAATCCATAGCTGGATGATGCAAAACCTAGTTCAGTTCATCTGACTTGAAGGTGAATTTCCCTGCAAAAATGAAATCAGCTATTAACAGGACTAGATATAGTATAGAAGAATAACATGAAAGTACCCTAAAAGAACAACTTAAACCAGCAAAATTTAAATAAAGGCCAGAAATACAAGCAGGTGATTCTTACTGTCAGTTAAGTTTGAATTTACTATGGTAGTAAGATAGAATTCCTAGCTGTTTTATAAACTGCATGTCAGACAGCCTCAGGCAGCAGCATTAGAAAACTTTACACCTGTAGAGGAATGCTGAATTCCAGTCAAGGACTGGACATGTCTTGTTTTGCTCACCAGGTTCAAATTCCTGGTCTTCCTTCTCCAGTTCCTTTTAAAATTGCTTTTAATTTGGCTTCTGTTTTCTTCAGTCCCATGTAGACTTTGTATACCTAATTTTTTTCTTATAATTTCATTGGAGGCCTGTATTTTCACAGCTGTTTCCTGTCCTGCCCCTGAATCCTTTGGCTCGTTCTCTGCCTTGAATTATTTTGTATTATGCTTGGGGTGGTTCTGGCTGGCAATTTCTTTTCTTCTTCTTCTTCTTCTTCTTCTTCTTCTTCTTCTTCTTCTTCTTCTTCTTCTTCTTCTTCTTCTTCTTCTTCTTCTTCTTCTTCTTCTTCTTCTTCTTCTTCTTCTTCCTCTTCTTCTTCTTCTTCTTCTTCTTCTTCTTCTTCTTCCTCTTCTTCTCTTCTTCCTCTTCTTCCTCTTCTTCTTTTTTTTCCTTTCACTGCAAGCAGGCCCACTGATAGCAGCCAAGCAAAGCACAAGCAATAATTCCTGACAGGCCAGCACCTCTGTGAGATTTATGATTTCTGCCTTGCCTTATCAGACATCAAGGTTTTTATGCAGCTGCCTCCATCCATTTTAAACCACAGGCTTTGAATTTCAGAATCATTCACAGTCATCCTTCATCTATTACAAGTCCCCAAATCAAGCTCCAGTCCTGTGCATCTTTTTGGTAGAACACCTTACAGAAGAGATTCCCAGAGATGCATAATCTCTCAGAGCTTCCCCAAATCACCCTATGAATGAGGTGGATGATACTTTTAAGGAAAAGAGATGCAGTTTCATTCCCAGAAATAGTGGGGCTCCTGGGAGAACGTCCCTGGTGTCATCAATTTTGGGAGCCTCTGCTGCAGAGCTGCTCTGTAACAGCCTGGCTTCCAAGAAGCAGGGTAAATATCTAAGTATAAAAGAAATTATATTTCCTGAGCTGAAAAAGTCTGCAGAAGAAGTAATTCTGTTTGGGTTTTGTAATACATTTGGACCAACCTAGCAAATTTTAAAAAAACACCAAAAATACAAACAACAATCACAAAAAAAACCCAAACCCAGAGCTGGTGGTGTTACACGTGGGTTCAAAGAGACCCATTTGCAGAATGTCCAGATGATGGATGAACTGAAATGCAGCAATATAATTACTACCTCTCCATGGTTAGCAGTAGTAAAAAGTACTCTTCCTGCCAATGTAAGAGGAATTTAGTGAGTGGTTCTCAACATTACATTGCTAGGTGCTGCTTAAAACTAATTCCCTGTGTTGCTGTGGTCCAAATTAGAAGTAGTAATAAGCAGATACTATTTAATGAACAGCTTGAAAGCTATTCTCCCTGACAATGCCTCCAGAGCTAAATGAAAAAAATGTGCATTTTCACAGCCTCACATGGTAAAATGAGCTATTATTTTATATAAAACTAAAAGGCAGTTGTCAGTTGGTAATGGACTAAAACACAGTAAAGAACAACGCCTTGTAATTATAATAGACAATAAAACCATTTTAGATATTATTTGTATGCCAAATACATGATGTGATAAATACCAGTTTTGTTTGGTTAGTTAAACTATATTTTCATGTGCCACACTTTGCTACGTAAGCAAAGTGCTTTGTGGCAAACACTTATTAACCAACACTTCTAGTTAGTGGCTGTTGACAAACCCAGTTCTGAACAAAGCTGAACAAACTCATCTCAATGCTTTGCACATAAGGAACATGAAAACTAGCAGAGGAAAAAAAATGCCCAATGACTTAATCTTGGGAATTATTTCATTGTATGTGCCGTTTTAATTGCAAAATGCCTGGTGCTGTGGGCAGCTCATCCAGAGCCACAGAGTCACAGAATGTCCTGAGCTGGATGGGGCTCACAGGGATCATTGATCCATCTCCTGTCCCTGCACAGACACCCCAAAATCCCACTCTGGGCATCCCTGAGAGCATTGTCCAAAGGTTTCTGGAGCTCTGGAGCTTTGGAGCTGTGCCCATTCCCTGGGGCCTCTGCTCCACCACCCTCTGGGGAAGAACTTTTTTTTTTTTCACCTTTAAATAAATTAATAGCAAACAATCCCATCAGGAGACAAACGTGGCATTCCAAACACAATTCTGTCCAGCATGTCATTTCTAAATTAAATGTCCTCTCTGAATCTGAGCTTGCTGATTGAAATTGGAATTTCTGCCAGTGCAGCTGCATCAGTATCCTCACTGGAACTGACAAGAATCTCAGTTGCATTCAGCCCATGTGAAATTTATATATCTATAACTACATCTGTAGATCAATTTGTATATCAAAGGATATTTAAAAATATTTACAATGCACTTGAACCAACATTTGTGAGACAACCATGTCTTGTAAGTTTTTTATATAGCTATTTACAATTGCTTTTGCATGGATTTTTTGTAGTTTTCCTGTGCTTCCTCGTTATAAAATGATGGGCAATATTTGCCAAGTCCCTATTAGACCCAAGGCAAAGTTGAAAACCCAGTGGGCCTTGCAGGTGAGAGAAAAATGCCATAGAAAATGTGATATCTGCATGATTACACCTCATTAATCTCAGTACAATTCCAGTGTGATCTGTCATGCCAAGAAGGATTCTCTCAGTCTTTTGCTGGAAGAGCTGCAAAATCTTGGCTTTGAGAAGATTTTAAATACAACAGAGAAAAGCTGCGTATGAAAGTCAGAATTAAGCAAATGTTAAAAATTATTAGAAAGTTAAAACTACTTCCCTGCCTTTTGTAGTGACTTGTAGGTGGTGATAATTTATCTGTTTACTTATTTATATTTACAGATGGCCAGGAAATAAGCTGAATCTGCTTGATAGAATTCCCTCCTCCAATTTCAGTGGGAAAATATTCCCTTACTCCTCTAAGGTGTTGAATGGCTGTCACACACCTCACCATGTGCAATTTTGCATTTATAGTGTTGAAAGGCTTTCCTTTTAACCAGTGTGAGTCCTGGATCTCATTTATTTTTAAAATTACCTTGTCATGGGAGCTTAATACACCTCTCACAGGCCCAGAGACCTGACTTTTCATCCTTTTCCACTGCTCATCACCTTGGCCACCTCCAGAAATATCACCTCCATGTGCTCACAGGGCTGCATGGAATACACCCAGTTTGGAAAACCTTAACAAGGATGCACATTAAATATGAGAAGTCCCAGCTCAGTGAGCACTCCACCTATGGGCTGGCAATGTTGGAAGAAAAGCCTCCTCTCTGTACTCACATGATGTTATAAAAGCAAGGATTCAGGGTATTCTCAAAGCACTGCTCACATTTCAAAAATTGAATAGTTAGATTACTGGCAGGTGAGCTCTGGAATGGTTTGGGCAGAAAGCCACACTGAAGCAGCACTGCTGCATGGTCTGTGCACCCTGGAAACTGCAGAGCTGGAATAGTGTCAATAAATTCACTTTGCCCTGTCATTCCACTGTTCCAAACAGTGTAATAGCCATATACAAGTTACCTTAGTTTCTTCCCAAGCTGCTTCAACAGCAGGAACTCAAAAGAAGGTCTAGCAAAATAAAAAGCAGTATATAATACTTCACAGTTCTAACTGATGAAATGCCATCATTTATATTAATTATAATTACAATTATATTATAGAAAGCAGAATATATGGTGTAGAGTTTTAATTTGGTTTTTACCTAAAAATGTTTATAAAATTACTCCTGACTAAAATGATACTAAATGTTTTACCCTCTGTCATTTTAAATTAACAGCAAGCATCTTGAATTTATGTTATAATTATAATTATTATATTATGTTAAAGTATATTATAATTATATAGTATATTATATTTATAACTATAATAAGTATATTATATAACATCTATTACATTAATGAAATTTAATCCTGTAAATTTTTACCACCTCAGCCAGAAAAACTTATCACCCTGAACTGTAAAATTTTCATTTTATATGCTACTATTACTACTGCACAATGCTTCCAAGTACTCTGAACAGAAGCAATAGCTGGAGTTGTAAACTCCTGTTATTCAGAAACATCTTATGCAATTCACCTTTATAACTTCCTGCCGGTTGCATTTAACCTTTGGTTTCACCACTGAAATATTTTCTGTGATGGCAGCCAAAGCAAACATCACAAGTACTGTAGAATCCTTTCCCATATCAGCTTGAATTCCATTCACAGAAACACACAGAGGTTATTTTCCTTTTTCATTATTTCTTTTTTCTTGTTAACTTTCAAGACATTTTTTCACTTGGCTATCAAGACCTGCCACATCTCATTACACATGCCAAAAAAGTGAGGTCTCAGCTGAAAAAAAAAGTATTGTTTATCTTACCTGCTCTGTAGGCCAAGCCCTCAAAAATAATTATCACATGCCTATATATTCAAAGATATTCAGATTTCTGACAAATTGTTTTTGTTAGAAAGGATCAGCACTGTTTAAGGACGAAAATCAAGAATATGAGTCCAAACCCCAATTCTTAGATCCTTACCCTGATGAGCAGCAAGTGACAAGGAGGCTTCCCCTCTTTTGCTAAAAGTTACAGCACTGGAAACTTTTAAGTGAGACTGGTCTATTTTGAAAATTATGGGGATAAAATATGTAAAGTCTATTTTAAAATTCTGTGGTCAATTTAAAAATGTGAATGTTCCTCAGCTGTACAGGGTTGCAATGAAATAGGAACAGTCAGCCAACTGAAAATGTAATTTACTGCAAACTGGGTGCATCAAAGCCTCACTGAAGTTTCTGTGGTAAATCAGCATCGAGTCAGATCAGGATAAATAAAAATCTTCTTGGTGGGAGTGTGCACATGGGAAAGAACTGAGAGCCCTTTCTTTCTTCAAGCTGCAGAATCACTGTGAGGTCATTTTTCCCTCCTACCAGTTTTCCTGGCTTCTTCTGCTCTTTTTACATTCAGAGTGATTTGATGTGATGAAAAAAATGCTATAGAATGGCTTATGTTTTTTTGTTTGTTTGTTTTGTTTGTTTTTTTTTTTTTTCCTAATAGGACTTGTCCGTGTCACATTCAAGAAATTTCCAAACTAGGTCTCATTTCCTCTTACCCTTTGTAAGTTCTGTGTCAGCAGAGTTGTTTACTGATGCACTGGGAATATGATGACAGGAGAGAGAGGAACCCCAGAATTGTGTATTGACCTTGAAGGACTTTCTAAAAAAAAAAAAAAAAAAAAAAAAAAAAAGCCATTGCTGTTAACATTCTAAAGATGACTCAGAATTTCAGTATTTCAATTACCATCTAATTAATGTAGGACATTAATTAGAAGGTTATTTAAGTGAGGTAGCCTTTATGTAAGTGTGTCTGATGAAAAAGAAATTACATAAGCAGAAAAGTCATAGCTGTTAAAATTGTCACATTAAAAACCATTAATTACTTTATTAAATATTTTCCTTTTCTCTTAGTGTTGCAATACATGCTAGAGATGTCATCTGTGTCTTACTCTGCAAGTAAACATTTTCTTTCATGTATGGGAAACTTTCATCATTTTAAATGTCTAGTTTGATCCAGTTTTACTTTAATTTTTTTCTCTGTGAATTTCTATTAAATTAAAAAAATTAAAAGTAATTAAAAACTATTCAAATGAATTTAAATTCAAGATGCTTGCTGCCAGTTTAAAATGACTAAGGATAAAAAATTTAGTATCATTTAAGTCAGGAGTAATTTTAAAAGCATTTTTAGATAAAAAGAAAATGTAAAGTCTACACCATATATTCTGCTTTCTATTTGTCTTGTCTTTGTAAGCTATCTGATGAGTTTGACTGGATAAACAAGAAAATTAACTAATAATGAATGTGTGTTTACTTATGTAATTCAATTCAAGAGTATTTTTGAGTGTGCTGTATTTTACTAATTATTTTATTAGCCAAGAATTTAACACAATTAGAAACATAAATATAGCTCAAAATTGCAAAGACTTTTTAATGGATACTCCCACTCCAGTTCTTTCCAAAGTCAGCATTCCACTTAGGGGAAAATATTTTCTGAGGTTTCTGAAGGTGTATGTAGCAAAAGCAAAAGATCTTCTGACAAGCAGGGCAAAGAAAGGTATCCTCTGTTTTTAATCTGTTCTGGGGAGTGCAAAAAGACAGAATCACACCTGGCAACTTTTGAGCTCTTTATTGTTATCCCCACCCCATTATCTGTAAAAAAGGAGGCTCAGGGGTACTTTTGGTTCTTTACAATTCCCTGACAGGAGAGTGGAACCTGAACGAGGGATGAGAGGAAAAGATTTTGCCTTGTGCCAGGGCAGGTTTAGATTGGACACCAGGAGAAATTCCTCCACTGAAATGATGGTGAGACATTGGAAGAGGCTGCCTGGGGAAGCACTGGGGTCACCATCCCTGGGAATCTCCCAAAAAATAAGTGTGGATGTGGCACCTGGGGACAGGGTTTACTGGTGAACACGGTGCTGGGTGAAAGGTTGGACTGGTGATCTCAGAGGTCGTTTGCAACCTTGACAGTTCTGCCATCCTGACAATGATTTTGTGTTTGTGACACCTCCTGAGTCACTCACCCTCCAGAATCACTGCTGGAAGGAAGCAAACACACAGGAATGTTGGCTTGCCAGGTGCCTGCCCAAGTCACACAGAGCAGCAATCCTGTGTGCACTCTGCAGAAGTTCAACTCACTGAAAGAAAACAATTTTTCCTCTCTCCCACGCACAGCTTGAACACCGTGAAAAAAATATTTTTTTTTTTACATAAATATATTAATATTTAAATATTGTTTAAATATATGTCACGTGCAGTTTTTATGGCACACAAAGGCTCTGAAAGATTCTTTCCCACCATCCACTTCTGGCAGGACTCTATTAAAATTTCTCTTCCACAACAGTCATGACTTTAATTTCCTGTGTGTGGATTCAGAAGCCTGCTGGAGGAACCACCATTCAGGACAGTAATTACAGCAGAAGAGCTTTGTGGACAGAAGAATTGATATTTAAAATGTCAATACCTGGCAGCTTCCAGGCCTTCCTGTGGTAGAAACAAGAGTCGAAGACTCCACTTGGAAGCTTCAGAATAATCAAAAAAAGTAATTTATTACCCTAAGAAAGGTAGAAAGAAGAAACTAAGCAGCAGCATTTCAGGGCCAGGCAGCTGTTGAGAGGAGCAGGGAGCAGCTGAATGCAAAGTTTAGACAAGACCTGGCTTAGTGAAGTGCTTTGAAACCTGTTTAAACCATCACACCCAAATGGGAAACTCAGTCCTTATGCTAGGAGCAGGACCTCTGCACTGTGAAATGATCATCAGCAAATGTGCAGCTCCCCTTTCAGCCCAACAAAACATTGCTGGTATTCCAGCTTTTCAGTAAAAGCAAGGAAAATGTGAAATTTCTGAAGCAAACACAGTCCTGTGGCATGAAAACTGAACAGTATGTGATATGCCATAAAATAAAAATTCAGCATCCATCATACATGCTTTTAGGGGCACTGTGGCAAGATGCCTCACTTTTTCTTGGAAGAAAAATAGCCATGAAATCTGTCAATTTAGGTCCCTTTCAGCCTGCCAAAAGGGAACTGTGAATTGGACAACTGAAATTGTAGAAATACACGTTGTCCTTCAATTTTTTTTGTACTCCCAGATCTTGAAATTGACAATTCATTAACCAAATTGCTGAATATGAATTCACATATCTGGAATATCCCTTTGGACAGGTGTTTTTGTTCACAGGTGTATGAAGGGAGAAGGAGAATAAGGAGACAAAACAAAGGTCGAACCATGCAGCAAATTGAACTTGGCACCTATTTTAGAGGTTTTACAGTGAAGAAACAATACCCTTTTGGGCAAGTATTAAGCACTAGCAATATAGTCACTAAGCAGCAATAAATGTAGTAGATTAGTTAATTAAACAACAGTGTAAATGACAGAAATGGCTGAAACAAAGAGTAACATGGGGTAGGAATGCAGCTGATAGTAAGATCTGTGAAAAAAACAGATAATATGTAATATGAAAACACCCAATGCATCCTTGCAAATTTTAGCACAGTTATTATTTCTTCTGCTTTTGCCAATTTGTCCTCTTGCTGCAACAATCCATTTGAGTCACTTCTACAACTCCTGAAAATAAAATGGAAATGCCTACTGAGTTTGTTGTGGAATTGTGTATCTCCCAAAAGGTACGGAGCAAGAATCAAGGCCTCCAAAATTTTAGCACTAAAGGTGGCTGATCTTTTCTCCTACTATTTTCACAGAGCCTACAGGCAGCAAAATATATTCTTTTCCCTTAGCAAAATACTTTGACTGTTACCTAAAGCATTTAACACGTAAATCAGTCCTTCCAGGCCATTACTGTGGCATCACCAGCAAATTTGACTTCTAAGGCTTCTTACACTGATGAGGGAGTTGGTGTTTGTTTTCCAAGAAACACAGAGTCCTTCATCAGTAGACTCATAATTTTTTGGAAAGTATTTTTGTACTATTTGAGGGATATGAATGTGGCTCAAGTTAATTGAAAAAATTCAACTCTTAAGATAGAAAGGGGTAGTACACCCCCTGTGGATCCCAGGGGCTGAATCTGTTTTACTTAGGCAATAAAGAAGCATTGAATTTGTTTGCTGAAAAAAAATGTTGTGAAATAATTCAGTGAATGATAAATTGGGGGAAAAGAAACCAAAAGTAATTCACATTGGTTTAATATATACTCTATAGATACTATAGTATAGTAGTATAGTATATAGTATAGTATAGTATAGTATAGTATAGTATAGTATACTATACTATACTATACTATACTATACTATACTATGCTATACTATACTATATACTATACTAATTATTTTTACAGTTCACCTTTTTTTTATGTTTGTTTGTTTGTTTTGGGGGGTGTTTTTTCTTTGGTTGATTTTTTGTTGGGTTATTTTTTTGGTTGGTATTGTTTTGTTTTTATATCTCTTTTTTGGGTTTTGTTTGTTGGTTTGCTTTTTTGTTGTGTTGTTGTTATTGGTTGGTTGGTTGGTTGGTTGGTTTGTTGGTTGGTTCTATTTTTTTCTTTTTGTTTGGTTTGAATTTTTAGTAGGAAGGAGAGGAAATGGCTAAAAATTGTTCTCTTCGGTTCATAATAAACTGTGACCAGATCCAGAGCTGTCATTTTTTAAATTCTATTTTCAACTCAAACTGACCCCTGCCCACAGAGCACTGCCAGGACACCACATTAATTATCCAGAGGGCAAACAGCATGAAGACCCACTCTGAGTATAAAATGGCACAGGTACATTAATATATAGGTTGAAAACATCTAGTACCTCTTGAGCTGAAGACAGAAACCAGCCTGAAAAGGTCAGGTCACTGACAGAAGCTGTTGCAGAATTATGTGCATTCCTGTTCTAATGAAAGATTTCATCTTCCTCTGCTTGTCTGGGTACAGCACAAAAAGTAACAATTCAGGCTGTGTTGATGACACTTTGCAGCCAAACAAGTTCTTCAAGCCTCACCTAATTCTTTCACAGTAATTAAATTTTTAGGAGCAGAAGGGCTGGATATCAACTGTCTCTGTAACCCTTTCCCATCTACATGACATTTCAGAGATTTCTTAAGACTCAAAGAACTCAAAGTCTAGTTCCTCATCAGACTGACAAGTCACACCTAAGGCAGCCTCTCTGTGACACCTAGATTTTACTATTAATGTGGCTAATTAAGAACTTCCATGTTATTTGGCTTTGTTGTGTTGTGATGAGTCTTATTGCACCATGTGAAATAGAGTAGTGCAGTGTTCTGCTGTGACAAAGAACCATCTTAGAGTCATCTTGGGTCAGCAGGCAAACACAAATTTTTATTAATGTTACATAACAAAGCCCTTAACCATAAACTAAAATTTTACTCATTTCCCTCTTTATTTTACTGCAGCTTTCTGACTACTGACAAAAGTTTGAATGCAGTCTTTTGCATACAGTAAGCACAGATGAAGACATGTGATTAATTTGTGAGTGGCAGGCTTTTAGTCTAATGTCACAAGAAAAAAAGGGCTTTGATCTGACTTATTCCTGATTTCTTTCAGACTAAACAAATTCCTGCTCCTTGAAAAGGAACAGCAGCAAACAGAAAGAGGTTCAAATGGAAGAGCACTGGTAGCTTTTTGGATGTTCTTTTTCTGGAATGCATGGGGGTAGATTCTTTGCTTTTTCCTTTAAGTTAGCAGAGATCAAAGGCAATTACACACACTAACCAGTAAAGCACTTTAGCACATGTAGCACTTTAAGAAGGTAAATAGTTTGATTTGATGGCATTTGCATTCTTTGGACGACATGAATGTACAAGCTGGAATAGAGAAGATATTTGTCAAGCTGGCAAAAAGAGAAGTTTTTTTGATGGTCTCAAATAGCAAAGCTGCCATACTCACACTAAAGTCAAAAGTCATTGAAAAGTCATAGATGTGTTTAATATAAACTACATATAAAAAGATATCTGTAAGTTGAATAAACATATTTTTGCTTGCAATAGAAGGTTTCAATCCAAGTAATATTGACATAACGCTATTAAAACATACCCTATGCAAGTTCCTGTACACTTCTAACAGTGGTACAAAGTTGTGTTCAAAGCATATTGAATTATTGTGTTTTGGAAATAAAAACCAAGGATTTTTAAGTAAATAATTCAGGAAGTTATGGTGATTGCTATCACCTCGACTGAAAAAAGGGCAATATATAAAAATTGAGTATATAAAAATTATGCAATCAGATTTAGAGAACAAGGATTAAGGAGCACAAGAAAAAAAAAAGGGAGGAATAAAAGCAGACACATGCTTCAGCAACTGGACACCTTAAAAAAAAAGTAACTTCTAATTATCTCTTCCTGGTAGCAAATGACCTCCAAGTGACATCTGTAGAAGACACTTAATGATTTCAAAAGAATCAGGATCAAGATATTCCCTAAAATCTTACAGTTTGGTTTTCTGGTTGATTTTTTTTTTTCTAATCCCCTATGTGTGCTGCTACACCATGCTATCATTTCAGGCTGCCTCTTATGATTTTGTTGCTGTTGAAGGGTTTCAGGAATCCTGTCAATGCTGTTGAGTGTCTGCTCAAGAGAAACCTCACAGAAAAAGCAGTGCTTAGGGACCAA
Organism: Muscicapa striata striata; assembly: GCA_030060385.1. Lineage (NCBI taxonomy): Eukaryota > Metazoa > Chordata > Aves > Passeriformes > Muscicapidae > Muscicapa > Muscicapa striata. Next base: position 120,339 of record JAREIS010000405.1, on the reverse strand, counting down.
GAGTGTCAAATATTGCAGCAACACTGCAGGAACATGACTGAGATGAATCAAGGCATCCTTGCCACCACAAAGGAAGAAGTTGGGATAATGTCCTGTGTGTGTTAACTCGTTCACATGAGATGTTAGATCTGACTTGGCTTGCTACAGTTTAGAATAATCACCACAAAGTTAAATTCAAAACCTTAGAGTCTCCTTATGCTTGGTGTTACATATAAAAATATTTTTAAGCCATGCTTACACTTTGTAAAGCTCACAAGTACCTTACCATACTCTCCTGCAGTCTCTTTCACAAACAGAGCTTAGTTCTACCTTTTCAGGGCTTTCCCCTGCCATAGGTGAAGTGCCCACATTTACATAAATCAATACATATTCTATATACAGTCCCAAAGAAATTGACTTAGGCATCACTGTGTCTGCAAAGCAATTAATTTTATGTCAAAACCTGTTGCAGCTATAGCTGGCCAATTGTTTTCTTCCATGATCCTCCTTCCTGGTACTGGCAGAACCAAGCTGTGGTTGAATCTGCTGCTTGATAAAGATTTCCTACTGTTCACTTGGCTCATTGTTTGCTCAGCTGTGGTGCAGGTTATCAAATAGAGCAATTGTAATCTGTGGTCCAAGGAGAGGCTGTGAGAATACTTTTCTCTTTCCAGTGATACTGTCAGAGATCCTGCCCTTTTGTCCTCTCACTGTCAAATAAAACCCTCATTTCCAGGTGAAGTGGCACTGCAAACTGGGCTAACTTGTCTCACTGGCTGTACAATACCATGGCAAGAATCTGCTCTAACTCAGACAAAAGTGCAATAAAGATAGATCATTCACAAGAGCAGATTTGCAGTACCTTCCCACAATTCCCTCTCTTCAACAGCACAAAAAAAATTTTAAAAATCGCTGAGCAGTATTTGCAAAAGAAACACAAAATAATCATCTTGCTAAAGCATGGACCTCTGCATCACATGTTGCAGACACTGTAGTGCAGTGCATTAGAGGAAATTATATAATCTGATAACTCAGATGGCTTTTCTGTAATTTACAGCTGTGCAAAACTAAGCAGTAAGTGCTTGGAGAAGCATTCAAGGCACACAGAGTGCCTCAACACACACTATTAAACAGGTGAATATTTATTGCAGTGATTAGGTTGCATTTGGGCACCCTCTGTGTCAAATGATGAAGGGCTGGGGGGAAGTTGTGTGTGCCACTCAGCCCCTCCAAACTATCACAAGTGTTGTTCTAAATCAAATGTCAGCAGTGTTAGAAGCCTGTGTAACATGAGTGTTTTACAATGGCACCTTCAAACAGCACAGAAGTGGCATGGCAACACCCTGGCAGCCAGGCCAGGCTCACTGGAATTTCCTTGCTGCAGCATCACAGCTCTTTATATTTATCAAGCTGTGGGGTACAGTCCCACATTCTGAAAGCAAACAGAATTTCTAGTTCAAGTTCTGGGTTAAAAACAGTGTGTGATGAATGAGGAAAGTAGACATCCAAAGCCCAAAATCAGAAACTCTATCACTGGATTATATTCCGTATTTTTTATCCTGTAAGTTTATCACAAGCTAAATCTCAGCTCTTTTTTCTCCCAAATAGGGATTTATGGCAGGAAAATTGCCAAATTCATAGGGGACCAGTTCAACATTTAGTGCAGACACTCTATTTGTAAAGCTGAAGTTGTCTAGTTACAACAAGGTGAAAGTGGCAATGCTACATCTCCAGAAAAGTTCTAGAGGATTTTAGTAATTTGCGTAAATTATGTCATCAGAAGAGAATTCATTTTAAAACATACTGATCCAATGCATAAGCTTTCCTTTCCCTAGGAGCACGTGTATTTTGAAAATATTTTCAGACCAAAGCAATTCAAGTAAAAAAATATTAATTTGCTTTTCAGTAAGGAAGATAATGAACTGGATATATATCAATATTTTTCCTTCCATTTTTCTTTCCTGCCTAAGCAATATGGATGTTTAATGCATATCAGGAAATAGAGAGAAGGAAGAATGCCAGAACCCAAAGAATCTCCATTGCAGGATGCATTCACTCCCTTCTTTTACATGTTGTGGAAGGAGTTTGTTCGCTTTGCTTTTGTTCTAAATGTCCTTAAAGTGAAGTCACAAAAGCCAAGAATGGTTTTCCAGAGTCCAGCACAGCTCTGACTTCTGACTTAGTGCTCCTGATCAGAAGCAGGCTGATAGTTAAAGGAGCTTGAAGACCCAGCTTGTATACCCACACTGGATTTTAGTCTTATTATTTAGTCTTAGTCTTGTGTTAAAGTCATAGTGTTTAACCCTGACTGTGACTATGGAACTACACAAAAGCAAAACCAAACAACACAATCACACACCAACATTAATTAGAGAGGGAAAATTTACAGATTGTGTGCATGGACAAGAAAGTGGTTTCAGGGTGTCTGGTCCAACCTAAAAGAGGTATTATGTGGGGGAAAAAAAACAAAGCATCCCTGTACTTGCATTATTTACATATGACCCTACATTCAGCCCCCTCCAAACTCGTAAGGTGTTACTCACTAAAACACAAAAAATCAAGCAAAAAGCCAACTTCTAATTGGCACAGTTTTAACAGCCCTCTGTTCCAAAAGCTACATTCCCCTTTTTTTGAAGTAATTCAGTGAGAAATTTTCACTTCATGCTGGGTTGATTTCCTTTGGCTTCAGCTGAATCTAGTTTGTACATTAGTGCCCAACATTTCACGTTTTCCCAACATTCTGGGTCTTGCCCTTTGGATATGAATGAGAATGGGCAATCCTGTCTAGTGGGGCTTCCAGACTTTGAAAAATGCTTGGGAGTAACTTTGTCCACTCCACAAAGTTACAAGATCAGCATTGGATCACTTGCACCAGCCACACCCTGTGATAAAGAGCAAAGGCATGGTATAAATATTCTGTATACAAAACATTACAGTATGAAAGCAAATATAGAACCTATTGTGTGTAAATGTGCTAAAGGAAACAAAAGTCATCAGTTTTCATCAGCAGTTTTTCATTTTTGACACTAAAATGAATGACCATGGTTTCACATACTGCTACTCAAAGGAGTGGTTAAAAGTGGCTAAAAGTTTCCTTCACAAATCCACGAGAAATATAAAATAGTGCTGTAGAGACACTTAATCTTCAAAGAAGAGAGGTTGAGAAAAGCAGGTTGCTAGGAGCCTGAAATCTGAATGTCATTAGCCCATAAATTTTCACATGCGTTGCTACTATGTTTAATGCACGTAATGCAATATATTCAATGCAAATAAACCAGATTTTATTTGTAGGTAATTGAAACAACATCCAGGTCTATAGAGATCTCGCAGAAAATGAGAATGACTTCTGGATGCAAAGAAGACTTGTTTCCCCAAAAGTAATTTCTGGTAGTCTAAGCTTTCCACTTGAGAGGGTAGAGATGATGAAACAGCAGCAAATAGTGAACTCTGGGGCTTTTAAAATTACTTTTTGATAAAAGTAATATTTGTTAATATGGAAGTTTGCTGAAATGAAGGTGCTTTGTTCTAGTTCGATATCATTGTGTTTCTGCAGGAGTTCCTAATGTTCTTCTGGCAGAAAGTAGTTAAAATTCTATATTTTCATATTCTTCTCTCTTATGGGGATGTTCCTGACCTGTTTCTTCCCTCATGGACTGAGCACACAAAGATAGTTCAGCTAAAAATGCACAGCAGTGCAGGAAGAGAGCAAGAGCCACACAGAGAACACACTGGGGGGGATTTTTCAGAAGACAGTTTTGATGCCATTCTCATGAAAACTTTGTCACTCGTGCTCCAGAACTTGTGCACAGCTCTGGGGATTCTATTGCCCTTCTCCTTATTGAGCACTCAGTGAAAAATGTGCAGTTCATTTGTTCATGAGACAGAAAAGGAATTTGCCTTCAGGACCTTGAAGGAATTTTATATGTAAAGGAAGACCATGCAGGTACACTCCACAAATATATCAAAATATCATCCTTTTCAGCCAGAATATCTTTTTCTGTGGAAGATTCCCACATTTGTAGCTCAGAATGGCACATTTTCAGTTACCTCCTGGATTAATTCCTCATGGAATACATGCCTTTCAGGAGGACAACAGAGACAACCTGTATAATTTGTATTAAAAACCCCTGCCATCCAGCTTTTCATTTAGGAATTTCTATGTGACAGAGTTTTAGAAGTGTGTGCTACTGTCATATTATACTAACTTGTTTTGTGGCTTTGGCTTAGCTCACATTCAGTTTAGCTTAAAATTTCTAAAGGATTTTGTGATTTTATTAAATCCTTAATGATACAGAAGAGTTGACTGCATATACAGGTCTAGAGAAGAAGATACTACAGAAAAGAGAATGTAATGAAAACAAAAAATTATTTTGAGCTGGTATGCAGTCAGTTTGCATTTAGACTTCGTATTAAATTTTAACAACTTGAACAGTAGAGTGCAAACATGACAAATAATTAATTTTCCCAATTCTAACTTCTTGTATATTAAAAATATAACATCAATAATTAGGAATTAATAACAATTATGATAATTGTATAACTGCTGGTATGCATAATTCTACACTCTGTAGTAAAACATAAGCCCCCAAAATCTTATTTGCCCTCCATATTATTCTGATGGCATCCTGACTGCCCACCTTGCAAATCTAAGCTCTCAGCCAGGTTTCCCCTTTGTTAAGAAAAAAAAATATATGGTGGTGTGAATAGGTAGATTATTTTCTACTCTTAAGGTTTACTAAAAGCTTACAAATTTTGTGGTTATTTTCTGCTTGCATGCTTTAGTTAGCAGCTTGTTACCACACCAGAGCTGAAAAACTAGTAAAAATAATTTCAATACGTAGTTCAAGTTGAAAATGCCATTCCACTGTATTCATGATCTTTAAAGACTCCTAATTTCTAACATATATTAAGATGTCTGAAAGAAGGCAGCTCATTGCAGTTTCTGTGCTGGGTTTAAATAATTTGAGAAAGCAAACGTTTTAAATACTTACTCAGTGGTCTAAACATGCCTTATTTATGCAATTACAACATAATTAGACACATTGTAACTGCAATATAATAACAATGTAATTATATTCATTATATTGGACTATTGTAAGTTTTAAAGGTTTTTAAAGTGTTTAAATTATAATTGTAAAATTACCACTTCCTCCCTGATTCTCCTGCCTTTCCTCTGCACTGTAGTCACCTTTTAAGCTTTTAGTTTCCAGTACTACTAAGCTTTCTAGATGACAAAGCAGGATTCTACTTTTTTAAGGGTACTACAATCAAAAATAAATCAATATGACCTATTAGGGCAGGAAATCTCTGCAGGACATAGATGAGATAAAAATATGGGGAAAACCCTCCTATGCCAGTCTTTTCAGACATTAGACTGCACAGAATATGTGATCTTTGAACACATGCACTGTTGGGGAAGCAATAAGCTTTTATGGTCATGATTAAACTTCAAAGTGTGTTTTGCATCAAACACTTGAGCACTTGAGACTGTTTGAATTATGTTTTATGGGCAGAGTGATTCCCAGAGCCATTACACTGATAATATGACAGATTGTGGTGGCTAGATAAGGCTTCAACTCTCGTGATCCTTCCTTGATGTACTTAAGACGAGAAAAAAAATGTAATTTTTTGGACCATGTGCAACTTCAGCTGGGTTTGGTAACTGCTTGATTGGTAAAGACCAAGGAAAAAGTTGTTGCAGTATAAATACCTCAGTGCTGTGAGAATTCAGGACCTTTCCCTGCTGAGAGCTGAAAATGGGATTACAGGTGCTTCACACTCCTATGAAGAAAAGGAATATGTTCTAATGACATGGGACAGGCTGTTCATGGTAATAAATTATTTGAGAAAAACAGTGATACCAGAGTGGCAGTTTTCTCTTGAAATTGAAGTCATTCAGGTCAATAAAAACAAGCTATAAGGAAGCAGAGAAGGAAAAAGTGTGGTCAATAAAATAACTGAGAAAATGTGGTGTAGATAAAAGCGCAGGGAAAAGAAGAATTCCTAAATGTACATGTGCAGCAAGTGACTCCAAGTTGTGTAATAACGACCAGGGTGGGTACTTCAAGTTAATAATCGTTTATCTGTTTCTGGGAAAACATTCTTGTTAACAGTAAAAGAAAGAATAAAATAGAACAGGAAAGGAGCAGAAAAGAAAATCTCCCTGGTTTACTATATATAACACAGTATTGTTACATATATCATTGAATATTTTATAAATTTGAATATTGTATGTATTACTTGCAATTTTAAGACCTTACCAACCTTAAAAGGATATAGTAGAACCAAAGATTTTGGAGAAATGGGCAAAAGAATGGTGAAGATAGTTTTCCTCTACACATATATCAGCCTCTAAAACAAATGGCTAAGGGATTAAGACTAAAAAGCCATGAATGAAACAAAAACAAACCCCCCCCCACCAAAAAAAAAAAAAAAAAAAAAAGGCAAATAGAAGATGAATATACATTAGTTTCACTTATGAGGCAAGGAGTGAAAAAGAAGGTGGATTTCACACACAAAATGCAGTCAAGCTGCAAAACTCGTTGCCACGGGATGTTGTGCATCAATCCCCTGCCGCTCCAAAAAAAAACCCAAAAAATCTAGTCTAAAAGAGATTAAATAAATTGCCAGGAAATGTCTCCTAAGGACTATTAAATGAAAATGTAACACCTTTTAATGGTGCATCTGAATAAAAGACTCCTGAGCCAACTCCCAATGCTGACTTGAATTGGAAAATTATGACTACAGACTACAATATGCTGGTGTAATTTTCCCAAATATCTCTGGGTTTGACTAAAGCAAGGACATCTGGGCTTGAAAAACCTGTGTTGACTTAGAATGGAGGCATTTTTTTGTCCCAACAGAGTGGTGACAGTACCACTGAGGACACAGCAGCTTCCCTGGAGCTTCGCAAGGTGTCAGACCACAAATGCCCAAGCTCAGTGTCAGATCAGCTGAATTAATGCAGAAATGAAGGTATAGCCCTTGAGAATTTGATGAAAACTTCATCTGAGGGCTAGACCAGCAACAAAGTGGCTGCATACACAGGCAAGGTCAGCTGAGAACTTCAATAACGAGGCAGTAATTTTATGAAGTGCACATTATGTAACACCATTGTTTGATTTTAAATCAGCTGCAGACAGCCAAAAGATAATGTCAACAGAGTGGGTGATGGTTCCAGAGGCCAGCTGAAGGCTGTTATTGTCCCTTAATTGCATGAACCAATGCTACCCTGCTCTTAAGAACATATCAAAACAGCCAACACTAGCCTCCAGCAGTGTAAAGGCAGGAACTTAGCACATTTTGTTCTAAAATGCCACCAAACACTCTCAACTCAATTTGAACCAAACCAGTGACTTTTAATCCCAGTAATTATGTACTTCTTAAGACTGATGTTACCACAACACCAGAGGGACTGTAAACAATCATTGATATTTCTGCTGTCTCTCAATTAGGACGAAATTTGGTGCAACAGGAGTAATCAAGTAGTAACTCAGATATGTTGTTGACACACTCAACATCAGCATGTGGTGGAGTTTGGGGGTTTTACAGATTATTTAATCTGATTATCATTCTTCTGCTATAGAGTAGCAGTCAGAGTACAGTCTAAAACACATAGAATTTTTTTAATCTTTGAAGTTTCCTTTTTGGAGCAATCTAACGAACAGTATACTTCTTTCCTGGCTCACAGTGGGAAGAATGTTTACTTTCTACTTTTGTTATACTCCTAAAAAGAAAGTATGTTCTTATTCTGCTGGTAGCAAGATACATTTTATCTCAGGCTTTACAGAAATAATTTTTTTTAAGGTCTTACTGTTTAAGAAAATCAGAAATTAAAAGGAAAACACTTCTCTGAATCTAAGGACTGGGTTTTTAGGAAATAATATCCAAATCAAACTTCACTGTGTACCTTCATTCAGAGCAAGCTGTCACCATATTTCAACTAACATTCAAAAAGCTGTTAAGCTTTCAATACAAAGGACCTGATTTGATTCTTTTTAATGTCCATTGTAATGACTGGTTGATAGCAAAAGCACTCTCTGGTTTTGCAGAAAGCAGTAGTTTTAGCGAGAGTGTAATTTATTCATTGCTAAGTCAAAAAAATTCCACTAGGTTTAATTACTTCAATTTCCCCCCCTATTTATGTGAACATTATTAAGTAACTAAAAAAAGGAAACTTGTGTGATCTTCGCACTTTTTCCATGAAATTTTCAGTTCTTTTGATGTCTCTATATACTGAAAAGACAAAAAATGGCACTGACTTCTTGCTGAATGATGCCTTTTTTTTCTGTGTTTATTTCAAGACAAAATCAAAATGTGTGCTTGCCATGGGATATGACAACTAAATGAACGTGTCCGTGTGCAATGTATGTGCGTTTCACTGTGAGAATTACTTAATACTTTAAAAGACCCCCAGAGACTTTAAAATACAAATCAAGTTTTGCAGACGGGCCAGCTGAAGTCAGAGCTGTTAAAACTGCAGAGATAATGAGCAGCAGAGCAAGAACTAGAACACACTGGTCTTGACTGCCAGAATTCTCCCCAAACTAGAAAGAATGATGCAAAAACTGGGTTGAAAATAATCAGCCATAACAAAAAGGCAGAAAATGAGCTGAATGAGATGAGTAGTAGCTCTGTGGAGTGCCTAGGTTTTATTGTACATGCACGGCCAGAAATCAATGTGTTCAGTGAATGAGTTTATCAAACAGACAGAACAATCCATTGTGATATGTCTTGACTGTTAGTGGTGCTGGCAGCTCAGCTGAACCTTGCAGGGTAATTAGCTAAGGATAAATTAATCTGTTCTCAAATGCAGACTGCTGATCTTTCCCAGGTTGTGAGCTCTGCTTAAAAGCATGGTTTCTTCTGGTGGTTTTGGTTTTTTTTCCTCTTTTCAGTGTTTAATTTAGTCTTCCTTGGAACTTGGCTAAATAGTTGTAGCTGCAGCTATGAAATGTTACTTTAACATTTTGGAAGAATTTTCCTGGGTAAAAAAAGAGCTGCATGTGTTGGATTAATGTCCTGCTTGTACTGGATCTTTAGATTCTTTGTGCAAATGTTCTGCAGGAAATATCACATAACTTGTCTCAAGGAAGACAAATATTTAGGTTTTGCAATGCTGTCCTTAAATGACTACATGTAGCTCAGGCAAAATGGTTTGACACAAATTCCTTTATTTTTCTGTAGATGAGATTTACAATTCTTGGGGCTTTCAAGACCTGGGATCTTGGTTCTTTTATGCTACTCTGGAACATGCCTGATTTCTGGCATATATTACTGATTCAAAGATTCTTCTTTAATGACAGCTATTTCCAAATATTCTTTGTGACACTTAGTCTTATACATCTGTCTGATTAGCATTAGCAGGCTAAAACTATAATTGACATTTTAGTTTTACATAAAGCATTTTTAAAAGGAAAAAATATTAGGAACCTCATCCACAATATTTATAATATTTTAAAATTGGCTGAAATCACTTCCCAGTAATCCAAAATGGAAATGAGGCTTTTCTACACGAAGAACTGATATTGGGATTAATAATATTAATTTTTCCCCACATAGATCTTTATTAAAAATTAAGGTTTATTTGAATGGCTAAATATATGAGTTGTCTTTTTTTCCCCCTCCATCACAAATTCTACCCTACATCCCAAAAAAACCTGGCTTTCAGGCAGGCTTTCCTTCACACTCAGTTTTGCAGCTGTCGGTGACAGGAAGAATTCACACCATGGAGAGAACATGGTAATTGCCTGCACCCACACAGACTGTCACTGGGCATTATTTGCAGTTAAATATGGCAGCAATTGTTTTTCTTTTCTGTGGATTTAGTGGGCTGCAGAAGCAGTTCTGCACAAAGTTCTCTGTCAGATGAGGCAGAAGCACAATCCCCTCGCTCATCCAGGGCTGGGAGATGGTGCAGCTGCAGGAAGATCTGTTTCTGGTGCTCTGTTGTCTGTGGATTACTGGGCAAAATAGCCACAAACACTTATAATTTTACCCATGCTAAGGCTCCCTTTTTTGAGGATTTCCCATATGCTGCTTTTTAGGTTTAACCTGAGGCTTGGCTTTGTTCCAGTTAATTTTTATATATATATATGTATATATATGTGTGTATATATATATATATGTGTATATGTGTGTGTATATAAATATATATATTTTTTTTCTTTTTCTTTTCTTTTTTTTTTTTTTTTTTAATATCATCCCCATACAGATTTTGGCCTAGAGATGCTGCTGTTGGGGACCAGCAGGCTGCTTCTCCTCTTCTTTACTCAAAGGTGTAAAACTCTGCAAAATTGGGTCTTGGGTATTTATGCAAATTTCCACTGTTTTGGAATGGCAGCTCCACACAATTCCTAAAAATGGGCTTCTATATTTAAATGGAAACGCTGCACAGGTGGCCTGCTGGAGGTATTCTTCCTGCTCTCAGGGATTCGGTGTTCAATACTTGGACAACTCTCTAATAAAATAAACCACTTCAATAAAAACTATTGATAAAAACTAATTACTAAAAACCTTCCAGGAGTTTTTCCCCAGGAAGGATCGGCCTGCTGCTCCATCATGGCTGTCCATCCTTCCCAGCAAGGACAGAGCAAGCCTGAGGCCTCTCCTGCTGCAGCCTTAGGCAGGAGCACAGCACGCTCTGAGCAATGGCTGGTGGCACCAAGCAGAACACAGATGGCCCTTCCCATTCCCATTTCCTTGTGGGAAAGGCAGCAGTGAGGAGCAGCAGTGCTGAGCTGAGGGAAGTGCCGCCATGGCCCTGCTGCTCCTGGCACTCGGGTGCTGTGCCAGCCTGCACATCTACTCTGATTCTGCCCCAAATTTTCCATCTCTTTCATCACAGCTGCACAAAGTCTCTTAATGTTGCTGCCTGGGGTGTTTCTTGAGCTTGAGATCACCCACAGCAGGACACTTAGGTGGTTTAAAGTTCAGGTTTTCCCAGCTCAGGCACCGAAGAAGAGTCAGGAGCCGTTTTTTGAGGTTTCCAAGGTTGTTTGTTCTTTCTTATCTAAGGAATTCTTTCTCTAACTAACAGAGCTCTGTGTAGCACATTGATCCAAGGCACACTGCCTGCCCTCGGGGGAGGTCTTATCTTTTATACTATAAATTACCTACCTAATATTTACAATTACTTTCCAATACATGACATTTTCATTACATTGTCCACCTTTCTCCCAAACCAATCCAGAAGTACCATCCTAGCCCCAAAGATGGATGGCATAAAGAAGAAGAAAGAAAAGACATACCATGGCCAAAATCCTCCATCTTAGCTCTAAACTTCTTATCATAAACAATTCTAAAAATCCATTTTGCTACCTTCTAACAATCTAATTTATGCTCCACTTATTTTTTGTGACTTGCAATTCTTCCTGCAATGTTGACAATTTTTCCCAGGGGTTGAAATCCATTCCACAGTGGTCTTGGGCACTGTGCCAAGGCCTCTGAGCCCCCTGCCTGGAGGGTCTCTGGCATCCAGGGAAGCCAGGGGAACACCCTGGACTCCCACATCTGGTGTGGTGGGGCTGCTGTCAGCTGTTTTCTCTGTGGTTTGTGTTTGGCCTGGTGGCCTGGCTCGGGTAATGGCGGTCTGGTGTAGCTGGACACAGCAGGGGCAGAGGAGGCCACGCTTCTCTGCAGCCTTGTCCCAGTCCGCCCAACCCGAGCAGGGGTCGTGAGAGGCTCTTTTAGGGATCTCAAAGCACAAAGACACAACAGGGGACAAAACCAGTTTACTTTGCAGAAATGCACTTTATTTAGTGCCAAACCAAAATGCGATAGGGGGACAGAGAGAGAGAGAGAGAGAAAGGGGGTCGAGATTACAGCTACAAAGACGGGCAGATGAATCCTCGTGGTACCAGCCAATAGATGCCTGTTGCTGTCCGGGGAGATCTTGGGGGTCTTTGGTCCAGGGGTGTCTCTTTATAGTCCTTTCCAAAGCGAGTGGCTTCTGGCCAAAAGGTGCGAAGATTTATGGACTATTGTATATGGGGATCGGTGCTCCATGGAGACAGGTGGGATCAGGAGGTTTCCAGCAGTAAACCGCTTGAGAGCAGGGCATGGCGGCAATCTCAGGGCCACCAAACAGTCCTTATCATGGGACAAACACGGAGTACGCCATACCTGAACAGCCCATTGTTCTTCCACCTATGGGAAGCTTTGTTGAGTAAGCACAGTCCAGCGCACTTGTGACTAGTTGCCATGAGAAACCAGTCCTGGTAAGCATCACCTGCAAAATAATTACTTGGCACTCTTCTCATCTCTGGTCAGCGTCTCCGAACTGCAGTTTGAGGGTCCTCTTAGGCCTCAGACGAGGGTTGTTGGGCAGAACAAATGAGAGGCTTTTAGACGGACTCTCACAGGCCTTCAACCACTTCAAACCTTGCCTCAGGTTTGGCTGATAGATCAGAGAAAGCTGCTGTGAATGTGATTTTCCTTTTACATGGGGCTTGCAGTGAAAACTGGTGTGGTGCCTGTTAACTAACTGCGGCAGGTCGGGCAGTTAATAAAACCTTCACATCAGAGGAGAGATGAGGAGAGAAAACAGGAGCACGACCTTGGTTTTCTCAGTCCACACAGCTTGTGCCAAGATACTTTCATATAACGCTCCAGATAAAGGAGCTGAGAGATCAAGCACAATCAACAAGGAAAACTAGGTCACACGTGACTTAAAATTAGGTGTTCTACTACAACGTTTGTCAGATATTTTTTAAAAAAGAAATTTAATGGAAGAAACATATTTAAACTTGTTTATTTAAGACTATTACTTGTGTTTAAAGAGTAAAATTAATCTTATGGCCGAGTGATAAGAGATTAGGATAACTCAGACTGAGAGGGAGCTTCAGAAGTCCCTGATCTAATGTGCACACTGGCATGATCAGACCAGATTATTCAATTCCATTTGTTTTTCTTGAATTTCATGAGGATCTTGTTGGCTTATTCCTTCCACTTATTTAGGTCTCTCTAGTTGGCAACTCTGTCCTTGAACACATTGATTCATGTCCCAAATTTGGTGTCATCTAATTATAAGTTGTAATAATCCACTTAACTTTTAAATTTTGATGGTGATGTTGTTTTTTGCTTTGGTTCCCCAACCCCCAAAAAAAAAAAAAAAAATCCGGGCAAAAAAATCTTCAGGGACTTTTACAGGAATTTTGACTTGCCTGTTAGTGGGACAAACCAAGGAGAATTTGTTTCAGTGCTCTTAAAAACCTAGGAAGAAAGCTGCCCCAGGAGGAGGATTTTAGCAGCACTTAATGGAGGTCATGAGTTAAAGAGTATGTTGGCCTCACAAACTGAGCTTTAATTCACAAAATTTCAGCCATCATTTTGGATTCAATTTCCATGTTTCCTTAAGCTTAAACAAAAAATCTCAGTGCTACAATGGGAAAAATATATCAATGTAATTTTTCTTCAAAAAGGTACTTGATTTGATAATAATAAAAACAATTGACCTGAAAAGTGATAAATTAATTAAGCAGTGAAACACAGAGTTGCTCAGAAATGACAGACATGCTATATATTCTCATTTTTCCTTTAATTTTGGAGATGTTACTGCGGCTAAATGTGATAAACTGTTAAATATTTATAGACCCTGTGATCTGCACAATGGTAGGAGTCTGTAGATGCCAGTGCTGAAGGAAGGATGACCAAATCATTAAGGAACAAAGAAGAATCATGTATCATGTTGCTTTCCATTTCATGAAGCAATATTGATAATTTTCTTCACTTGTGGGCAGAAAAAGATGCAATCTGCACTGTTTTCAATATCAGAAAAAGATAAAGCTCCAGGCAAGTCTGGGAGATGTTACACCACAGGGAGGGAGGGGGTGACTTTCGAGACAAATACAAGTTCCAGCTAAACCATACAGAGTTCACAAATCTCATACAGGGCTGACAGTGCGACTAAAAAAAGAACTTTTAAAATACACCCTGAGCCCCCGCATAGAACAGGTATTTCCAGGCACAGAAATACCTCTGCTCCCCCACGTCTTCCTCCCCATTTTCTTTCCTCAACATGCTGCTTTTAATTTTCTAGGGATTTTACATTGCAGAGCTTGAAAGTCAAAAAGGACAAAGTATCACCAAGAGCTGCCATGCTACCACAGCTTCCACTAATTCCACTGAATAGCTGAATAATGGCTGCATTTGGGGCTGAACATGCCAGAGAATTTTTGTTGAAACAATTTTAGTAGATACCAGCCTCTGAGTTACATCTCTGAGGGGCGTAATAAAACTTTTAATCACTGTCTGCACCTAAATGCCAGGATTTTGATGCAGTTAAGACAAGATCTTCTGTATGCCTTCTTCACCAGTATTATTTTCAAATAAAAGGCTTTTTTGTTGTTGTTGTTGTTGTTGTTACAGGATTTGTTATTTATATGACATTTAATAAAAGGCTGTAACTGCCATCCTAATTTTCCATTTTATTTACCCCACAGGTGCATTTTCTTTGCTAAATATTCTTCTTCCATGATTGTGTCTTTTTGTGTTTCAAATGTGATCTGTTATCCACTGAAGTATCTAACGGCTTCTCATTATGACAAAGACTTCTGGCAAACTATTCTTAATGGTGAATGTGGCAAATTTGTGTTATATCCTCAAGCATACTCTATCTCTGTGTTACATTTACCTGAAGTGCACTAATTCCTCCTCGTGGAAACAAGGCCACCTCTTACCTCAGGCACTAAACACATCCTTTCCTTTATTTGCACCAGGCCAAAACATGACAGTGGTCAAAAGCATTAATATTGCCACTGTTTGAACCTGCCTTATCTACCTGAAATATTGTATACATTCCTTTCACAGCTCATTAAATATATATATATATATATATATATATAATACTATATCTCCTTGTCTTTTATCTGATTGTTGTCTGCTCTTTGCTTTCACTCCAGTTTTGGAATCTGTGCATCTGATTATTCCCACTCATCAAATTTTGTCTCTTTGTACAAAACAAGGACAGCTCCTAGTTCCAGCAGAAATAGATGAGCAGACCTCTGGCTCCTCTGTATCCTTCAGCTGGCTGGAGATGGAGTCTTCATATATCATGAACTCTAATATCTACCTAAAGCTGTGTGACACTGTGTTAATTATTTTCTCAGTGAACTAGGCAGCCTTTTAAACTAGAAGAAGTACTCACATTCCCTGTTTTATTTAAATTTGTAAACCTTGTTTTATATAACCAGCTTGATTTCTGGTTGTTTTCTTGTTTCTTTGTTTTTTTTTTTTTTTTTTTTTTTTTTTTTTTTTTTTTTTTTTTCCAGATTTCTAAAGTTAGTTAGACTGACTTGATAAAACCCATCTATGTGGATCAGGTAGGTGTTTGTGACTTGCATTTTAGCCCATACATAGGCTTTGTGTGTATGTGTTAAGACCTCTGAGGTGCAATAACCTTGAAGAACTTGTGTGGGATAGAAGTCATATAGCAAAAGGAAAAAAAAAAAGTGGTATTATTCTGAAATTATTGCTAAATCACCATTCATTGAACATATTAAGATGTTATGTTCTAGGTTGTCTTTTAGAACAACGGGAAACCCAAGGTCTTTTATTTGTGCATACTTGAGGGTCTCATTTTTCATCACTGTAAAATTTGAGTGTGTAAATCTTGGTTTCCTCTTTTCATTTTACCTATTAAAATCATCCAATTAACAGTGGCTATTGTATAGTTTGCATACAGATTTGATGACTGTCCAGAGAGAAGTGACACATAATTCCTGCAGTTGTTATGAGGATGGTATTTCTGCTATTTTTACTATTAACCATTTTTAGTGTTTTGCCTTTCTTACAGCCTTTTACCTTATAATCATGCACGTCAACCTAGCCACCATGCCCTGAGGTCTAGGACAGGCCTCAAATTACTCTTTCTGAACACTGATAACAGAAGATAATCACAGTGAAAATGTGCAGACACTACAATCACAAAACCTGACGCCTCAATTTCCTCCCACCTCTTCCATAAGCTCCTCCAAGCTGTCAGCTCCTCTACTCATACTCCTCTGTCTGGTATTAAATAAAACAAATCACACACCTTCAGCCTCAATAAAAAAAGTGCTTAATCTTTTTTTTTTTTTTTTCCCACACCTGAAGGAGGATTGCATCAGAATCTCAGTTCCTCACTGGGTTTATATGAGGACTTTAATCTCCCATTAGGAAACTGCTGCACAGAGCTGAGTTGGAGCAGCAGGAGTTGGTAACAGGATCAAGCAAACCAGCTGGCAAAGCACAGAGCTGATGGAAAGGCCAAGGATAGCTGTAAGAGATCAGGTTTGCCTCTTGCTGGCAATCTGGTCAATGTGGACACCTCCAAAGGTGTCCCCTTTACAGTCAGTACCAAACGCACCATGCAGATGCAGCCCTGTTTACAGCAGAGGCACAATCAGATAATTGCTGTCTAGAAGTTTGGCAGCTCTCAGTTGTTTGGGAACAACTTTGGAACCCCACTGTCAGCATTTAACAGAACATGGTCAAAACACATTTTCAGGGCCTGGACTCAGTCAAAGTACAACCTGAGGGTCAGCTTCAGCCTTTTTTTTGTTGTCTCCACTTTTCAGCCAGGGGTGTAGGAAAATACTGTTGAGGCAGGTAGAATGCCTTCCTATTTCTACCTGTTGCCGTCCTGAGAGAGGCAAAATCATGATGCTCAAGGAGTTCCATACTGGGAACTGGAGTTCCACGTCAGAGGTTCAGACACTTTTGGTTGTTGGGAGCACAGTCATCCTGCTCTGGAGCATTTGTTTCTTTAGTCTTTTGACTTGACAGAGTGGCCAACCCATTGTTCCCTGCAGAAATATGTGGTGTGAGACAATGATTTCCAGGTTGGGAAATCCTGAGATAAGCTGCTGATCATACCCAGGGACAGCCCTGTGTGTACATGGCATCCAGAAAATGATTTATGTGTGGCTGTCTTGCAGCAGGTTGGACTCACACACACACACACACCAACTGGCAGTCATTTCACCTGTGATTATTTCCCAGTGGAGACACAGTTACACATCTCCTTGGAAAGTTTCAGGTGGAACATGATATAAATGACTTGCCCAACCCTAAAAATCCACAGGAAAAGAGGAAGAAACACAAACTTATTGTGTGTTGAAGGCACAAGTGTAGCTGTGTACACTATTCACACCACCAAAAGCATGACATTTAAGGCTAAGCAAAGCCATTGGTTATGTAATTAGTTAGCAGAGGCAAACATCCTGCCTGGAAAAACAAGAACAAAAGCTGATTTGTTACATCTTTGCCATTCTCTTTAAGCCAATACTCTGCTCCAAATACAGCACTGCTGTACCACTGTTCGTGTTCCTTCCTCACTAACAAAGCTGAAGTCGTGCTGCAGAACAATTCTCTTGTAGTGACATCAGCTACAAATGGCCTCAGAAGTAACAAATTTGTTTGAAGAAAGACCCAGTTGCTAAAATTAGCTGTATAACTGCATTTATCATGAGAGATTACTGTGTCAATGATGCCATGCAGCTCGCTGGGAGACTTACATAATGGGTTTTTCTATCACTAATAATTCTGATTTTGGGATTCTCTGATCATCTGGGTATAATACAAAACGTAAGCCTGCATTCAGGCAGAATTAACTGGATAGAGAGATAGAAAGTTCCAATTACTTACATTAGCTGCATAACTACATTTGTTATGAGAGATTACTGTCAGTGATTCTGTTGCTGGTCCCCACGGGACTTATCTAATAGGTTTCTCTGTCACTAATAATTACAATTTCACAATTCTGTGATCAGTTGGGTATGGCACAAAACTTAAGCACGTGTTCAGGCAGAACCAGCTCTAGAGAAGGAATTCTGCTTCTGGCTCCACAGAAATAATGGTGTTTATGCACTTTCACATATAAACACTGCTGCTAAAACTACCTTACTTCAAACAAACTTATCCTCACAGTGCTCTATTTAAACACAATAGGCAGTGCATATTTGGGCAATCATTGCATGCATTGAATGATGTTTAACCACCCGTCAAGAACAATAATCCCCTAGAAATGCACCAGCTGAAATACTGTTTTGCTTTTGTAGACCTGAACTCACAAAGAAATAGAGGGAAAACAGTCTAAATGGGCACTGGCCTAAATAGGGTACTGCCACAGCCAAGCACTAATCTTTGTTTATATCAAGTATTCTGGAGCCATTACACAATTTGATGAAGTATCCAAGGTATTCTCAGTAATATTCCTAGTCAGAGCCAGTACAGCAGGACAGGAATATGGCACAATATCTTAGGCCTTCAGCATTTAATAAAAATATGGTTGGTCAGTATTTATGTGGATTCTGTAATCACCTGAAAAACTTTGCTACATTTACTGAAGTCTGGGAGAGACTGAAATGTGGAGGCAAGCTTGTTAGAGTTGTCTTTATTTTCTTAAAAAGTAAAACTATTCCATGAAATCAGAGGAGCAAAAGAGGAGGGAAAAGTGGTTCTGCTCAAACATTAATGTGGAGTTGACCTTGCTCTTCATAATTGTTTTTACTGACACAGAGAGAGGAGTCAACATAACTCAGAGGAAAAATCAACTGGACAACTCACACATCAGTCAGTTCTCATGTTACTAGTGAATATGCAGTTTTCTCCTTTTCTTTGGGGTGGTATATATTTGTATCAGCAATACACTGAAAGTTTTCCAAGGATGTGGTGTTGTATAGAAAAAGACACAATAAAAAAGCAGAACTAGATAAATATGGACTGTGGTTATCATTCTGATAATATACACATGTATGGGCATGTTGTTAACCTTTAATGAATTACATAAATTTGTACAAATATAAATATATATATGTATGTATATATATTTGCATATATATATATATGTATGTATATATATTTGCATATATATATATATATATAAAAAACAGCTTGTATCTGATACTCTGTGCCAGAGTCTTATTTGAGACTTCAGGCATCTGATGGACAAACAGACAGGTCCAAATTCATGATAATATCAGAGATAAAGAAGAATGCATTGCAAACTCTTCCTAGCATTAATCTTGTCTGTTTGACACTGGTCAGAGACCAAACGGGAACAAACTTTCTGGGATGTACTTTCTGAGGCTCTCAAGAGGAACAGAATTTCTTGGAACTTGAACAGTCTGCTCAGACTCATTAGAGGCAGAGGCTGGAGACAAAGCAGATGATGGAAAGTCATGTTATCTAGCATTCTGAAGAATGATAAGAATCTTGCTAAAAACTCCTTCCTCTCACTTATTTATTTTCTTGCTCTAACTAGTGCTGAATTTTTAGTGATGTATTTAAAGAGCAAGAATGAAACAAAACAAAAAACCCCACCACTTTTAATTAGACTGTCTGGACATTCTCATAAAGTTTAATGTTAATTAATATTGAACAGACTGCAGATCAATTAATTTACACATAGTCAGTACCGGCCATCTATGAAGCATGGTGTGTTTTAGTTGCAAACTGTACTATATATCTTGGCAGAGTTTTATGAATACACAACCCCAGGGGAATTTCAGGACCAGGATTTGGATTCCAGGCTTCCTCCTTCCTGGTAAAATCTCCCAAAGCAATATTCCCTTTGTTTTTCTCCTCAGGTTGTCCATCAAGGTTAGAAGCTCTGACTACTTTTCTCACCAAATTGATTTTAAGTGGGAAATGTCTCCTGGGGCAGTGCTGCACTGTATTAAATTCATATGCAAATAATGTGAGGAAGTTGTGGGGTAGTGCTGAAACAGGATATTTGGATATGTAATTCAGAAGAGAATAATAGTGAAAGTTTAAAAACCTGGTTTTGGTGTGGAATCATACATACACTCACCCTCCTCATAAAAACACATACCTGTTTTCAGAATGATTTAGGTTGGAAGGGGCCTTCAAAAATCATCTATTCCAACCTCCCCAAAAAGAAGAAAACCTGGTTCACCACTTTGTAGCAGGTTTTCCTACGCAATCAGTATGCTATCAAAGACCTTCTTCTTAACTTTGATTTTCTGTTTCTTTGTTTGTTTGTGTTTGATTTTTTGGGTTTTGTAAAGATTTTTTTTTTGTTTGTTTTGTTTTTTTGTTTCTTTTGAGGCGTAATGCTCATGTGTGTTCATTAGCAGTCCAGAAAACAAATATTAGAAATGTTTACAAAGTGGTAAGTATCAGCTAAGGGTGCAAACCTCAGGCTGCCTGTTGTTTCTTAAAAACTGGTCCTATTTCTGGTGTTCTTTTGATATGATAGCCTTTTACCATCTATTACTTAGCAATCCAAAAATCCAGGGAGCCCTTTCAGCAATAAGAACACTCAAAAGCACATAAGCAAAAAAGTAAAACACTCATCTTCATTCTAACTTAAATTTAAGTTCAGAGAAAAAGCATGGGAGTGGTAATCCCCACAGACAGAGCCATGCAGTATTTATTCATTTAATTAATTCCCTCCTCAGTAGAAAAATGGGACACTTGCTTGTAACCCTCCAGAGCTCTTCTCTCACCACTTCTGTGGTGATTCACACAGATTTTACTGTCTAATTACAGCTCTGCCAAGATGCCCAGTGGATCTGTTTTCCCTGATCACATGAGCCTGGTCAGGGAGCCCAGGGCTAGCAGCTCTCAGATCAGTAGGTCACTTCTGATTTGAGTGACACCAACAGAGCTGAGGTCAGAATTTGGGACTGTGCACCAGCAATGTCTCTGCAGCGGTGTAAAATTAATGCCAGGAGAATGGAGCCCATTGATCCCAGCAGAGCAAAGCCATCAGGATTGACCGTGGGAATCATGTGACACTGTGTTCCAGGAAGCAGCCTTTGTTTGCACACACTGTGGCTCTTATTTATTAATATGTGAGGCCAACAATGCCTATTGTCTCCTCTCATATTAGAGTGTTGTCACATGAGCAGTTCAAGTGACACCAAGGATTGCAAGGCGAAGACAGGCGGTCCTATTCGACTCCAACTGCAAATGTATATTTGAATACATTAATACTCAACAAATAGCCCCTCAGATTAAATAACTCACAGGGTTTGTTTGGTGGGTTTTTTGTTTTTTGTTTGTTTTTTTTTTTTTTTAATTTTTCTGTTTTTTTTTTTTTTTTTTTTAATAAAATCTGCCCAAACAACTCTACTGAACTAAAAGTTTGCCCATCTAAACAAAGGAAGGAAAAACCAGGCACAGTACACTAAAATAAAATCAGGTGAATGATCTGAGTATCTGAAATTCAGGTTGCAGATTATTATTACGATAATTTTTTTTTAAATCTGCTTTGATCCTGTGACACAGGAAATTTTAAGTATCGAGTTATAAATTTTATGGAGTTTTGTTCTGCTGTTTGAAACACATATTTTTGACTCCTTCTCACTTATATAATTTAGTCATACAAAATTAACAGTCTATGCAATATTTAACCTTATGTTAGACTTACTATGTATAGTGTCATCCTTTTCCTCCCTCTGTCAACCTAGAACAACATATTCTTTTTTTCTGTTTGCCTTACAATTGCTGCTTTCTCCCCACATTTTATGTGAATCAGTTCTGCATAACTGCATCTACTATTGTGTTCATGAGAAGAGATGAAGATTCTTATGAATTATATCAGGCTAATTACATCAGGCTTGAAATAAATACAGCTAAGCCTTCAGCTTCTGCTATAGTGCAAAGAGTAACCTGGCTCCCATACACTTCATGATGGGAAAAATTAAGAATAAGAAAAAGAAGTCATTTAAATACCTCTGAATTGTGTGTGATCTGGACAGTACTGAGGAGATACCCTGCTATGGGAAACATAGAAGTACATGGAAGATATTTTCAGAATTGCCAAAATACATTCCCATCTGCAAAAATTTATCAGACACATAGTCTCCAATTGCTCCCCAGAGACACATTTTAATGGTAGACATACATAAAAATATATTTTTTGGTGTCTAATGCTCGAAAGACTAAACCATATTCTGTATGCTAAGGGCTTGGTTCAAAACTATCTTATATTTAAAATAATGGAATGGAATGAGATATGTGTCCTATAGTTCAGTGCCACTGAAAACTCCGAAATCCCTTACACTCATATTTCAAATCTCATGTCCTTTTGTCTCTGGCCAGAATGTACAAAACTTCCCCAAACACCCAGATTGTTTCCCTAAACCTCAGTAAGCAAGAGGGGACCTCGTGATAAAAGGGATATTGAGGGGCTGGAGTGTCCAGGGAAGGGAATGGAGCTGGGAAGGAGCTGGAGCCCCAGGAGAGGCTGAGGGAGCTGGGAAGGGGCTCAGCCTGGAGAAAAGGAGGCTCAGGGGGGCCCCTGTGGCTCTGCACAGCTCCCTGACAGGAGGGGACATCCGGGGGGATTTGGGATCTGGGAACAGGGAACAGGGAACAGGGACAGCAGCAGAGGGAACAGCTCAGGCTGGGCCAGGGAGGATTATGTTGGATATTGGGAAAATTTCTTCAGTTGAAAGGTGTGACACATTGGAAAGAGCTGCCTAGTGAAGTGGTGGAATCACTGCTCCTGGAAGTGTTCAAACACCTTGGATGTGGCACCTGAGGACATGGGTTGGCAGTGGATGGGGCAGTGCTGTCTTAATGGTAGGTCTCATTGATCTTAGAAGTGTTTTCCAACTTTAACAATTCCACAATTCAAGGAGACAGGACAGAGGATTCAGAAAATGCCTCTTTAAATTGCTATCCCTTTTGTACAAATCAGAGCAAATACAGTTAGGTGCTGAAATGTAGCTCAGCAATAAAAACACTTGTTCTATAAGAATAATACCTTGCTTTATATAAGCAGTTATACTTCAGTGGGTTGAGACATGCACTTTCAGGGGTTGAGAATCAGCATTTCCCAAAGATGAATTTAAGTAAACTTCCACTCAGTTTATTGGCTTTCCTGAATACCATTCTAAAATGAAGACTCCTTCCTGTGTTTGTCATGGATATTTAAGTATCTAGTTTGTGACAGGTAATTCCTTTAAACACAGGAGCCCCCAGTGCTGAACCTGCCAATGCCCAGGAAGTTCTGGATGTATCTGACCTTCGAGCATCTAAAACTCCTGCTGTTGGATTATCAAACATACAAAAATCTTTACAAGTCTGGCCTTGCATTCCTTAGTTACTTAAGATGCTTCTGAGCATTGTCTTTCCATCTTTGTTGCACCATTTGATAATATTGGATGGATTCAGAAAAGATCTCCCAAATATCAAAGACATTTAGCATTAGCCTGGCTTTAAAAGCTTAAACAGTGCTCTCCCTTTCTCTTTCATAATTTGGGGCTCTTTAGAGACAGAGAAAGGGAAGGCACAGAGCCAGGAAAGAGCTTATCTAAACACTCTGAATCTTTCATAAATCAACAATATTACCATTGGAGAGTGAAGCCAAGAGAAGAATAATGCCAACATCCCTAAATTGCAGCCACAGTGCATCCTCCTTGACGTGTCAGTGCTATTGCACAGCAAATTATGCAGCTTAGAAGGGATGGAAACAGGATTTCAGCTCTTTATGGGTGCTCTGAAGTGAGCACCTCTCTGGATGTGAGGAGCTGGATGTCTGAAGAGTGGGGTCTGACCGTGAAGTCTGAAGTGAGCAGGACATTTATTCCTGCCTTCTCAGGAATTCAGGAGCAGCTTACAAACTCATCTCCTGGAAGCTGCTGCTGTGAAAAACCCATGCACAACAGTGGAATAAAATTCCAGAGAGTTTTTGTTGCACAAGCAGCTACATATTTTATAATCCTTATGCAACAGGCAAATTTCTGTATTCTTTGAGATTCTCCTCACGTCCTGCTGAAGTCTTTGTGAGCATTATCACTGTCTGAATGGGCTCTGGATCATGGCCTTCACTGCTAAAATTATTCTGCAGGGATAGATGAGGCAGGCTAGAAGGAAGAACAGTGGCACCCAGTGGTGATGTGCTTTTTCTTTGCAAAACAAGTTCTCCTGAAACTTAACTTATGCCTTAACTTTTTGACTGGATGACCCTATATAATATACAGTCTAGTCTACACAAAGGATATACAGACATTATACACCTATTATAAAACAGTGTACATACACCCACACACTGTAATTCAAAAAATAAATTATGGCCTTTATAATTACAATCTAATTGTAATGTTGATTTAAAAGGAAATTAATAAAGCCAAATAATTTCACTTAAGAAAAACCAAATCACTTCAAGTAAAGTACTTTAGATAACTCTGCTTGATTAACAGTTATGCCATTTTTGCAGCAGTTAAAGGAACTGTCCTAATGAAATGTTAAAAATTATTGTAAGATGAATGTTTAAGTGCAGATAGAGATTTTTTATCTTTTACCTTATTGCAATAAATAAATAAATAGTGAACATGCTCTCACCTATTCTAGAATGGCAGCTTCTACTTCTGCTTATTTTTTCTACCTTAAACTTTTTAATCTTTCAAAGAACTGTTTAGAAAAAAAGGGTGCAGCTTCTTGTAACAGTGTGATTCTTGTTTCATAAAAACTCTATTTGGCACCAATTCATATTCCAGGTTATTAATTATTCAACCCAAATTATATGTATTTGCTAGTCACTTAGAAAATGCAGCAGATTGTTCTTTGGTCTCAGCTGCTGTACCCAAGTCAGATTTCTCTAGAATGCTGCCTATTTTTTTTTTCTTACTGTTTCTTACTGCAAGAAGTACTTGTTGTCTAAATTTTTGGCTTCTTGACCATCGTATTAATGCTGCATTTCTACAAGTAGCTTTTATGTGGCCTGGGTTGTTATTTCATGATAAAACAAATTGGCAAGGGAAGGTTTCTACATACTGTTCAATCCTTTAGCCTCCAAAACACAGGGACTGCAAGCAAAGCCCTCCTTTGGAATGATCCACAGCCCCTGCTAATTCCTGAATCTCCAGCAGGAATCCTTACAAAGACTTAAGTCTCTCAGGCCAAAATTACCAGAGGTAATTAAAGCAATTTATCTGGATTTGCAGTTCAAAGCTAATGCCACATCACATCCACAGACTTTGCTTTGTTTTTAACATATGGATATCCTATAAAACTGCTGTAAAGGCCTCGAGATTTCTGAAACCTGAGGTGGTCCTGTCATGCCAGAGCATGTTTCTCAGGGCTGCAGGATAAGCATGGGCCTGAGATCTGAAACAAATGAGAAAGCCTGGAGCTAAAAGCTTCAGACTGATGGAAATCCAGGAAAATTTGTTCAGCCTTCACTGTAACTTAAAGGATCTGAAAACAATGCAGCAAATATTTAATTTTATTTTCTGTCATGGCTGCAGACATGGGTAATAATGTGTGGAATAGTATATTGTTGAAATTCCGGGTAAATGTTTGGGTAAACTTATCCATTCTATCCGAGGGAAAAGTATTCCCAGTAACAATGCACACCAGTGCAGTGCAGCTGCAGGATTCATCCTGCAGGACTGAAAGCAGGGAAGAAGAGCTGGACACATGACAGCCCATAGCACTGGGTCAGACACAGCTTCTTTGATCCTCTGCCATCCAGCAAGACAGATAAGGGAGCCCTGGGATTTGATACCCACATTCTGTAACTGGAGTCTTACTAGAAGAGGAGGGGGGGAACAGAGACCTGCCTGAGTACCTGCACCATCCAGAATTTAGAGGGCAGACTTCCTTTAGCAAAAGGAATAGCACACTGTTGCATATTTAACTTTCCTTTCTATAAAGCCAGTATTCTAATAGATCTGATTGATTATTTTTGAATGATTGAGTGTTTTTGTAGCTGATGGATGACCAAAACAGTCTTTCAGTTCTGGAGAATTTTCAGGAATGGAGTTCCAGCTGTTTTTAGAAACCTTTCACTGAAATTTTTCATTAATAAGTCTGCACTGAATGAGCAGACCCCTAGCAAATTAGTAGACCTAGGTTTTACCTGTTCTCCTTTCCTTGGCAAAATCACATAAACTTGATAACAGCTGTGGCTTTGGCCATTTTGATTATGTGTCAGTAAGTGAGGCAAAGCTTTCTAAACTGCTGAACTGTTGTAACATTTTCTGCCTAATATTCCACGTGCTGTTATGCTCTGTAGAGCAGACTTTTTTTCCCTGAAAGCCTTGCTTTCTAAACAGGAGGAAAAAAAAGAGATAAGGAAAATTCCAGTTTTTGGTAAGAAATGCTACATAACTTATGTGTTTGTAATCACAGCCTTTTAAAACCTGATTTTTCACCTCCACAGAGCTACAGATGTGCACAATGTCTATCACAAGCTAGGTAATTGTGCTGACAGCTGGGTAAAAAGCAGTGTTGTTGACTCCAACTGCTAAATCTGGCCAAGAACAAACAAAACAAAATTCATTCATGGTCTAGAATTCATAATGTCATACAAGTGTAGGTTAACTAATGGCAGCATTAGTCAGTCTAAGGCTCCTGTAAAGTATTCATGTCCAATCCAGCAAATTTCTCATGGACAGAGAGATTCACATGGCCAAAAGCAGCATTTCCAGAAGACCCTCCAAATTCCATTGTCTGAAGTTTCTTTCTTCAACAGCATTAAAGATTTAGATATTGGGGCTTTTTGTAAATCTTAAAAATGCCTCCTGGATATAAATACCGTCTAAGAACTCACAGCTCCTCTCCAGAAATAATTAGCATATCATGCTCATATTTCTGAAGGAATATTAAAAACATGAGGATTTGAAATAGTTACAGCATTAAATATTAGAGAATGATCCTCTGGGACCACATACTATAATATTCAATTCTTTGCTGATTTACAACTAACTTCACTGTGAAAATGTTGGTTTTCCTAAATCCAGATAAATGCAAAGGTTACGCTTAAGAAGAACTGAATAATATGTGGCAGATACTTGAAATGTGAATTTCATAGGTCACTAGTGTTAGAATCACAGAATCATAAAGTTGCAGAAGGTATTTTGTTGGAAGAGACACTCAGAGATGATTTGTTCCATCCCCTCCTGCATTTGTCTCTAGGTCAGACCACTCAAAGCCTCTTCCAACCTGACCTTGAACATTTTCCAGGTCACCCCCAATTTCTCTGCAAAACCTGTTCCAGTGTCTCATAATGAAAAATGTCTTCCTCATTTCCAATCTAAATGTACCCTCTTTCAATTTTAATCCACTGCCCCTTGTCCTGTCACCTCACATCCTGGTAAAAGGCCTCTAACTCCTTTTTTAGCCCTCTTTATATATAAAAGGCCACAATAAAGTCTCTTTTTCAGGCTGAATTAGTGCAATTTTCTCATCCTTTTTTTTCACAGGAGAAGTGTTCAATAACAGTACATGGTATCCATTACCTTTATTTTTCTTTGAAACTAAGAATAATTGAAATACTTTTTTTTTCACAGCGAAGTTTTTGAGTTTACATGAATAAATTGCCTCAGTTTTGAAGCATCTATACTGATAAAATGTGAGAACAAACGTTTCAAAGTTTAAGTTCATCACCTTGGTATCATCTAGAGCTATGTGTGCACGCTGGCTCTCAGTTAGAAACATCCAGTATTTGAGATGTTTCAGGTCAGCCCCTCGGTTGTTCAGATCTCTCATTCTTAAGGTAGATTCTGCAAATATAGGAAATACTTCTCTATAAATACTGGGCAAAGTAAATACACCAGAGCTGGCAAAACAACAAATATGTATTTGAAAATTTGTTTATTAACCAAACCAATCTGAACTAGAAGACCTTAAATCTCTGAGTTCAGTGCTGAGCAGAGTGACCAGCTCCAAATTTATAACAGTGAAATGGTTTTTTTTATAATTTTAATTTAGCATTTAGCCCAAAAAGAGAGACCCTCTATGATTCTTAAGGTCAAATAGACTTGGGTCAGTTATACAGTACTTAAAATTTAATGGCTATGATTCATACTGTTGGAACAAATAATAAATTAAATTAAATATGGAGGCTTCCTGAATATATCAATCTGGAGCAAGTTCACATTCAGCAATGTTTTAATCTCTAGTGCAAAAATAAGACATGGGCTGAAAGCCCCAGGGCTTGGTGCTGATGAAAATCCTTGAAAGAGCTTAAAAAGGACTAATCTGCATTAGCAGAAAGATAAAACAGACCTTTCACTGGCTGTAGATCTGTCAGCAGTGGGTGATTACTAAGAGAGTTTGATTAAATTTTAAATCCATCCTTATTTAAGCTTTTTCCAAGTTCTGCTTTATGCAGTTCATGTTCCTTGACACTGTTTTATAGAGCAATGAGTAGAGCAGAGCCTGAAATACAGGCAAGAAAATGCAGCTTGTGAACAACATAACAACATGCCACCTTATTTTGGGTAATTGCAAATAAGTCTTAACCACCAGAACTCCATTTTCAGTTTCTTCTTTGAAAATCTGTCTGCATAGGAAAAAAAAAAAAAAAAAAATGAGAAGAAGTAATAATTGGAAGATTATTCAGTGGCCTCAGGTAGAGCAATTTGGAGAAAATTATTTCTTAGAATGAAATCTGGCATTTCAGTTTGGGTGTGAGAATAATAAGGTTTTATTTCATGCTGAAACCACACAGAAGTGCTGATTGACCCCACACATTGCAGGCATCCTGTCAAGACCTTGTCATCTAACTCTCAATTTTTGAAGAGAATCTTTTAGGTGGAAAACTCCACTAAGCAAGCAAATTGTAGTTTAAGAAATTAGTCCAGTTCAGTTTTGTACTTTTATGGATGTCTCTGCTTGTAGTATCTTTTTAAGGAAAACTTTAGATTTTCAGTCTTGGTCTTCAAAGTTACTATGTCCAATAGAAATGGGAATGCTACTGACATCTACAACTGGGGCAAAAAAGGAAAGAAGTGATACTCTTACAGCAAATAAATTATTGTGATCTGTGAGTTAACTGAGGTGGAAGAATTTGGTTGCATTTGAAGAACACACAAAACAACTCTCTTTCTGTAAAGTCTTGTTCAGAAGGAGTAAAATTTAGTGTTTAGCAAGATTATGGACAAAATCAAAGCATCCAAGTGGTTAAAATTGAGTTATTGCATATAATATTATCCCAACATTGTTGTCCTGTTAGTCATGTTTTACACAAAGCTGGAATAACTCTGTAGGGAGAAATACACACTAGTGTTGTCAAAGAGCAAATATTAATTTTCATGTGTGCCTAAAATTGTAAATCCTGAGATTCCTTGTGCTTGGTAGTGCACGGTTAAGGAAATTTGAATCAGAGAATAGGAAGAAAACTTTAAAAATGAGGAAAAATCAGAAGGTGTGAATTCTCCTCCAAAAAAGCTTCCACAGATGGGTATATCGTCTACCTTACTAAATATCATCAACAGTGCAGTTAGAGGCTGTTTTCCCTGCCACAAGACAAGAAAAGGAAGGGAAAAATCCAGTTTTGTTTGATAAATTGAGTGTTCAGCTGATATAAACATTGAGAGCAGATGCTTCAACCTCCTGATGCTGATATTTTAAACTTGAGAAGCTATTCAACCCAATATTACAAAGCAGACTAATAATATAACAAGTCCTGTATAATATAGAGATGGAACATACCACATTAATATAGCTGCATTGTTAATGAACAATTTACTATTGAGAATGTTTCTGTTAGGATTTAGACAGAAATTGTCTTGGGACTGCTGTTAAAGTTCGTACCAATTAGCCAGATTTTTTTGTTGATAGACTCTGTCTGTCATGTAGCTGTTCTTTTCATACTGTAAAATAGAAAATTTCTATATTTGGAGACTAGGGGCATAAACTGCTTTATATCATGCTGAACACATTGTGCCCTCAGTAGAAGAGCAATTTGGTACAAATGTGCTTATATGGGTACTGCTTATTTTTAAGAAAGGTCCTCTGATAATAAGAAATTCAGACACAGAACTTCTCCCATCACACTAATTAAAATTATTATAATACTAATTAATTAAGAAACACCCAAGGCCAGAAAACTGGAAAATTGCTATGCTTCCCACTGCTCTAATTTACAAGTCTGATAAAATAAGATCTGGGAATTGCATTGAAGTGACAAAGCAGGGCTTGCACATCTGAGTGTGGGTGTTCTGTGCCTATCACATAATTATCCATATCCTTCTGCTCTGCCAGTCCCTACCTATCCTGGATAATGGAGAGCTAATTATTGTCTCTGCAGTGCACTTCTCAGTTCCCAGTCACTAGAGTCACAGAAAAACTTACTCTTTTAATCTCCTTTCTCTTGTCTGGGCTAGGAAAACTCAATTCTTTCAAAAATGTGTGTTTCAAATCTCTTCTGACACCAAGCCCAAATCTCCTCCATGTCAAGCCCTCTATTTAATGTTTTAAGCTGGACACTGCACCTACCTAAGGCATTGCCAGAACAAATTGTTGTAACCCTTCATGACTTCTGTGCAGCAACATTAATACATGGGGAAGGCTTTCTGCCTTCACCCAACACTTTTGACACTCTTTTATTTTTTATTTTTTTTTATTTACTACTGGCAGTAAAACACACAGGCAGTTATTTAAATTTTGTTTCCTTATTATAATATTATTATTTATGTGCATGCAACTTATGTTCTGTGAGTTTCATCTGCCTGATTTTACAGCAATTTGTTGATTTCTGACTTTCCCCATAACTGCTCATACATCATAAATGCATTCCTTTGTCATTACAGCATTTAGCAACAATGTGAGCAACACCTGGAAAAGACCAGTTTGTTTTCCAACTGATCAGGCTGTCCCCATATATTCCCCAAATCTTCCATATACCCCCATGAGCCTGAGATGTACCCTAATCTGACAGAAAATGATTAAGAATTGACTTAAATGCTGCTTTATAATCCGATGTAGCTCTGCCTTATTGTAGTTTCAAGAAGAATGATCTCCCTAGCTTATCAGGAATATTTCACAGAGAACTGTTAAAAAGTCTTACTGAAATCCAGGCAATTTTTCTCCTGTCTTCTTTAGCAGATATGCTGCCTAAGAAAAGCACTGGGTCTGATTTTTCACTTTGGTACAAGTATGTTGACCATTTTTAATGTTTTTATTATTCCCTAGACCCTTCTACACTGATTTATATCTTCCCAGTGTATTTCTGGAGAGCTAAGCTCACTGGCTTGTAATTCCCAAGATAATTCCTGTCTTCACACAATGTACTTCTTCAGTTTACTGTGCTCTCTGCCTGACTTTCCCAACTTGCCTGTAACAATCTGGAGTGTCTCATCTAGCTATTTACATTTCCTGACAAGTATTTCATGTAATGTTTTCCTTTTGCTTTTACCTCAACTTTTCTATTTTTACTCTATCTCCATTCAAAATCACACAAACATCCAGCTTCTTTATTTTCTTTTTTAATCTACACTCTTAGACTCGCATCATAAATTGTTATGTTTTTATCAGATAAATTGGATTTAGACAAACACCAATGATATATTAGACTGCATGAAATAGTAGCCCAGATATGTTATCCTAAATATTATGGCACTGAAATCTGTTTCAAAGCAGAATGAAAAAAAAAAATTTACAGATGGATAGTGGCCAACTACTGTTCTACCTCCAGACAGGCAGAACCTGTTCCCTGTCTCCTTACTCCCCCTTTTTGTTTTCTAAAGGTCACCCAGATGCTCACAGCCAGCCAGAATCAGGACACAGAAGCATTTCTGACATAATAATCCCTGCTGCTCCCTTCCCCTGCCCTGTTGCTCCCCCATTCATCTTGTTGTATAACCAAAATGCAACTGCTGACACAGTCAGAACGCACAAAAGTGCACCTGGAATCTTTTCCAAGAGCACAGGACAAGGACATGTTTTGTCATGTGTTTGCCTTTTGGTCTAGCAAAGGGCACAGGGATCTAATTTCTGGAGCATATCCACCTTTATGAAGCATCTAAGGGAAAAGTATCTAAAACAGGAGGAAAGCAAAAGTTTAGTATGCCTCGCAGATGCAAACATCTTTTAAAATCCCTTTTCCCCCTGCTATTATATATACAAATGATTCAGGGTTTGTCTGGAACTGAAAAATCGAGCCTTTACTTTCTTAGAAAATGTTCCTGGCAAATCCAAGTGCAAATGAACAGCTAAGGTAATTTGAGCTGTCAAAGTCTATACTTATTTATTGTTCCACTTTCACATTTTTTCCATAGCTGTCTGTCAGTTATATGTGACACACCTCACAGAACCCAGTAAGATGAAAAGTTAGCACTGCTTTGTGGAAACTAATGACTCTTTGTAACTTTTGGAAATCATATGACAGGATTATTTTTCGATAAGTAGTATGAACCATGAAGGAGGACTTTTGACCTGATCTGGAAGTACTGGAAGAACATATTAAGGAGATTTCAAACTTTATCTCTAGTACTTAGCTGTGTCCTCTGCAAAGAGGCACAACTGATGTTCCTTTGAAATCTATTTCTTCTGCATATGCCAACAAAGCAAATGTCTATCAAATGTCAAAAATCTGTCTGCACACTCTTGTGTGCAGAACAAATATAGCAGCTGAAAGCCATTGATTTAGGGATGGATAATTTCCCATTTTGCCTGGTTTGGCACTCTCCTACTGTAACCCCACCAGCTCAATTCACCAAAATTCAAACTAAGCCAGTGACTAGGAGCAGGCTGCTCTGTGGCAGATCCAGTCAAGAAATGACTTTACTACCACCTAGAAAAAAATAGGACGATGCACCCACAGTGACTCTGCAGCCCCAATGTTCTGCCACCATGTGATGTGAGCTTGACAGAACAGTATTTTAATTTTGGGAATCTGTACGTTTTAAGCACATTGCCTTGAATAATATTAAGCTCAAAGTGATTCATTTTAAAGCATCCATCACACTGTGCCAACAATGAGTTCCTGAGTAATTTTTTTTTCCAGAGAATGTAGAACAACCACAAAAAAAAATTGTGCTCTCAAGTACTATATAGAAAAAGAAGTAGTATTGAGATTGAGTGACAAAGAAGATTAATTTCTAACAGCCATTGCCCAAAGCCAATAAACTTCAGTGAAATAGTTTACTTATCTTCTACAGGTTTTAAATTAAATCTGTGGGTCCCCTAGACAAATGAAGTGGGTTTTTTCCTCTATTGCCTTGTGTGGTTAGCATCTGAAACTAAAGAGGATTCATTCTCCTGATATTATAATTCCTTTTTAAGACAGGCACTAAACTATTTTATTAAGATATCCTAGATTTAGCTAGATTTTCATTGTATTCATGTGACTACTACTCGACTTTCATTCCTAAAGCACACTTATCACTGCTGCCTGAAATAATACAGTCAATTACATTTTTATCATTAGTCATAGCAAGGCTTCATAATTAATTTTAGCAAAGATCAGATCTCCTCTAAGATATTATTTTTATGGTGGAAAGAGTATTTAGCCTATTTGTCCTATTACTCTAATATCATTTATGGAACAAGTGTTTATACTATATTGATATACCCAGGGATGCATTATAAAAGCCTGACTTGCAGTGTTAAATTATTTGTTGGCATCTTCTTTTTGTATGTTAGATTCTGCTACATTTGAAATTCATATCTAGAAAAATGTTCCTCAGGTAAGTGTATAGTGCAAAAGAAGACATAATTTAAAATGTAACTTTAAAAAAAAACCCTTAAAGATATCAGAGCACAGTGAATACTTCCAGAATAATTTCCAGAGAAGTATATATAAGAGAAAAAAGAATAATAAAAGGGAAAATAATGCGGGGCTTTTAGGCTTCAGAGTAAATTTTATCGTCCAAACAGCAAAACCCAAGTGTTACAATGAAAACAGTGAGTAAAAAGAAATTTAAAATTCAACAGAACTAAAGCCTAGAAAAGCTGTACAAGTGGTGTTGCACAACTGATATGTAGAATCTGTACTGGTAAAACAAACAAAGCCCTTGAAAACCAGCCACTTTACAAGACAATGCAATCAAAATCTCTACAGCAACCCAGCCTAGGTTATATAAGGCAGCCATAACAGGAAAGCTGGGCCTGACACTCGAATGTATTTGCTGTTCAAATGCAGGAGGCAAAGAGCTGCCTTGATGAAAATCAGGTTATTTTATGTTCCCACATTTCTTTTCTCCCCCTGCAAGGAGCAAATTTCACTCAAAAAGCAACAGGGGTCATGATGAGTAGAAACAGGAAAATGCTGGTCTTCCAAACATATGGATTCTGTGCATTGTAAACAGCCAAACAGAAGTCCTTTCACTGGCCTAAAAAACACACCACAGGTTTAAAGCTGATTAAAACAGGGGATTACAATGTAAGGAAAATTAAAGGTAGGAATTTCAGCTATGTCAATCAGGTCTGTTCTCCAGGAGTCGATAGAACTATGTCAGCTCTGCAGCAGCAAAGGGACAAGCTGAACAGTTTATTGACATATTAAAAGCTAGATTTCCCATAACCTCCAGAAGTCTGTCACAGAGCTGTCCAGTTTGACTTTTTCCCATGAGAACAATTCATTTTTGCAGATTGTTTATCAGGCAGGACAGGATTTCAGCCAGGCACACAGAGGATGTTAGCAGTGACTGTCCCTCAGAAGGGAGTGCTCATTTTCAAAGGATGAGAAAGCAGAGAAGAGGTGCCAGAAGGCAGTTCTTAAATAAGTTACAGGCTGTGAAGTGTGAAGTAAGACAAGTGACTTTTCAAAGTCTCAAATGTCATACACTGAGCATATGTCCTGTTATTTTTGTCTCCCTCTCAGTGACTGCTGCAGCAGGATCACTGGCCTGGGCTTGTTATCTGTGTTGGAGAAGGGCAGGATGACTCTTCAGAACAAAGAAGTCCTGCCAGTAGCACATGGCTTTAAGTGAGGGGACTTTCCTCTAGCAGCTGAATTCCAATTCCATTCTTAGCTAAGAGAATAGAGCAGAAGACTCCAAAATGCAACAAATCTCCATCCCATGAGCTCCCTGTTTCTAAAGATGTCAGTTCCACTTGCCCATCCAATTAGGTATTTTTAAAAAAGCTTTGGCTGAAAATTTGCAGTGACTGTTAGAATTTATTCATGTTGTTTTCTGAAATTTCAGTGACTTTATAAAATTTCAAATATTACTTCTGCCAATGTACAGTAACTGCCAACCTTGATTTAGCAAATAAGCTTCCAGCATAAAAATGTAAGACTACCCTTCATGCCTACGTGCAATAGCCCATTGACTATTCAAGAG
Source organism: Muscicapa striata striata (assembly GCA_030060385.1). NCBI lineage: Eukaryota > Metazoa > Chordata > Aves > Passeriformes > Muscicapidae > Muscicapa > Muscicapa striata. The sequence continues at coordinate 85,390 of JAREIS010000405.1, read as the reverse complement.
GAAAATTCAGGCTTGGCCCTTTTGAAATGGATGAAAATATTTCACCTTCATGTAATATGCACTTTCAAAATCTGAAGCAATCCTGCCAACCCTGAAAAACCCAATTGTTACGAGCAGTGGATTAGGATGAATCTTTCCACAGCAGAACTCCATCAATTCTCTAAAATTATTTTCCAAGCTAATATCAACTTTGACTCAATTTAGATCAAATGAGAGGTATAGACACTCGTTGTCATGTGATGAGCAGCATTTACAGTCCAAAGAAAGACTCTCAATCTAATTTTTTTCCATTGTTGAGTAGCCTGATCGCTTCAGGTATCTAGGATACTATTTCCTAATTATAAATTATTAGAAAGGTCATATGCCAAATTAAAAGGTGGTGAGTGAAGGCACGATGAGGTGATGTTTCATATTCATGAACATGAGCTAAACTTGTCTTGCCTATGCATAAAGCAGCAACCACTCTGAAAAGACTAAGTAAATTAAACACTCAGATCTAAAATTTCAGGCTAGGATAAAGACTTGAGATGTCCCAAATGAATCAAAGGGTCAGAGAGCACAGAGGCCTCCACAGTTTGTTTCCATGGCCTAATTATTCCTCAGAGTGCAGCTGCTCAGATTCCAGTGAACCAGAAAAGCAGAAGATTTCAGAGTGGCAGTACATTTTGGAGAGAATTATTTCAGAATTATTCCCAAGATTTTTCCTCCCTTAGGTTTAGAGGCCTTCCTTGGACATCTTTTTACTGCCCTAGTGGGCTAGTGGGGGGGAACAAAAAGAGAAAAATCTTGAAACTTTTAAGGATTTTTGCTCTGCTGATGGTCTGTGGGAAAATCTGAAGACAATAGAATGGCATTGGCATGACTGCCAGTGAAATATTGTTTCCCAGGGTCTTCTGGGGGTTCAAGGACCATAAGGCTTTAGCAGAACATTGTTGCATCTCATGGCTGTTTGCTAAAAATTTGCTGCTCCAGCAGCCACTTGCAGGCTCCGACTCGCTTCCTCTTCCAAGCACAAATCTTATCAATCCATAATCTAATAATTACATAAATACTGGCTGTGTTAATTCATTCTAACCTTATGAAGCACTCTCTGACCGAGAGTTTTTGAAGACTGTAATCTTGCAAAAGCTCTGCTGCAGATTGTCTGTGACTTATTTAACTTGGGGATTTTTTTTTGTTTGGTTTGTTTTTATTTGGTGGGAGAAAATTAAATGCTGCATCAGTTCAGAAGGGAGCAAAACCATGACTGCTCTCAGAAAGTCAGCAGGGTCCTGGGATGCAGCTCTTTGGTTCTGTTTGTGTTATTTTAGTAGTGACTCTACAGTGTTGCTAATTTAAACAAGACGTTAACAAACTTGTTGAGCACTTCACAACCCTTCTCAGAATTTTTCCTTTGATAAATTACCCCTTGCACTTATTTCCCCCTCACAGAATTACTGGAAGAATGACGCCTGAGCTGGGAATAAAAATCTTTGTTGAATTTTTCTTATGCTGTCATAGGAAATCTTAAATATATTTTTCTTTCGTATTTTCTTAAAATAAATCAATGTAGTTCTTTATCAACCCTGAATCTGCACAACATGTACTTGAACTGCTTTAGCACATCATGCCATTTTCCTCTGAGACCTGACTGAATAACACCTCAAAATCTGAGCTGCTGTAAAATGAGCATTTAGGCTTTGAGTTGTTTGCATCTTAATATGCATATTAAATTCCAGGAAAACCTGGACATTTTAATAATAGAATCACAGGTAAAAATAGGGGCTTGAGAGATTTTTTTTTTTTCTCTTCATCTCTGCCCCTAGGCAGGATTATACCTAAACTATTCTTAGCTTCAATAAAAAATGAAATTAGGGGGACTTTTTTGCTGGAGGCACACTTTGTTTCAAGCCACCACATTTCTCTGTTCATTCTGAATAAGTCCCTAGCAATTTAGGAATATTTGTGCTAGTGTGAGTCGAGGGAAATGGATATGACATGGGAATTTGCTTGATTTCAGGCCATTGTCTAAATTTATAGCCTGATCAAAGTAATGTTAAAAGGAGACAAGCTCTTTCTTGGATAGAATTGGTACAGTTAATTGGTGACCAGGTAGTTTGCAAATGCATAATACACCTCCCTCCCTCCTAAATCTGCCTTTGCTTGGTTTTGGTTTTGTTTCTTAAAACCCACGTCCTTATGATATTGTACACAGTTGTCTGGTGTGGACTATTTCAAAGTTATTAATGCATTTTCTTTGTTAATGGAGAATCTACAAATGTTCAAATTAAATCATGTTTTCAGGACAAAAAAAAAAAAAAAAAAAAAAAAAAAAAAAAAAAAAAAAGAGAATAATAAACAAGGAAGAAGTTAAATGTGTCCAATTAAAAACCTAGTCCTCAAAATCTCTTCCACAATAACCAGAATGTCCTCAGTGCTAATCAAAATATGAACTCCCAGTACAGGATTGATCCATATCTTACAAGAAGATAGCAGATCAAATTTAGTCCCAGCTTTCCCCTTCAGAAACAAGAATAGCAGTGGCATCTTGGTAACACCTTGCAGGCATTTAATTAATGTTTAACTTAATTACCAGGGCATGGTAAGTATTTTTCTCTCTCAGAAATGTGCTCCATATATTGTGACAAACCTCCTACAAGAGAGGGTACCAAGGAAATTACTTGTTAGCTACTTCAAGTACTGCAGAAGTGGTATGGAATTAGAAGGTGTGTTGTGCTCTTTTAGCTGGGTTTCACTCCACACAGAGATGGTGGGCAGACAGGAGAAGGATCCTCTTTGCTTGTAAAAACTTGTAAAGGTCTATTTAGAGCCATCACACAGATCCATGTTCTTTTCCCCAAATAGACTTGGCAGATGTTGCAGTCAAAGTAATTCTCTTCCCTTCAAGCAGCCCTGGGGTTAAAGAGGTGAAATTATGCAATGTTCCATTATGCTAAATACAATTAAATTACATTGAAAAGCTGCAAGAATCTACTAAGATATACTTAAATTGTGCTTGATTGGACTGCCTGAACTGCACTTAAGGTAAACCTGGGACTGAGCCACAGAGCCTTAGAAAATCTCGCTCTACAGCTCAGACCAAGCTTAAAGAAAATCACTTGCCACTTTCCCTGAAATATGGATATCTATAAAAACCCACTAGCCAAAGCTCCGAAAGGAGCCAGTCACAAATGGGGAACTAAATTTTTGCACAGATGTACCCTTCTATTTACTCTGGAATAAGAGGTTTTCAAGAGAGAATGGCATCTGGCATTTGGTCACCACAACAGGGTGTATAAGGAAGGTGGGCAAAACCTGGGCCTTACTGAGAGTCTCAGAAAAAAGTTTTAATTGCAATAAACAATTAAACAACTTGGGGGGGGGATAGAATTGCCTGGGAGGTTTTGTCTTTGCAGCTGCCAATGACAGCACAGCACTAAGTGTGCAATTGAGCTGCCAGAGCAAGTGGAAGGCATATGGGATGATGATTGGTCATTATGCTTTCCACCTCCAGGCAGACCCTGAAATTCCTATTTAACTGACCTGGCATGCCACAGCTAGGACAAAAATATGCTCACACAGAGTGTAAATAAGCACAGAAATAGTGAAATACAGCGTTCCTTTTGTCAGCAACTGCATCATGAATAAATTTAAACAATAGCCTCTTTGAAATGTGGCTAATGCCTGAAGAGAAAAGGCGGAATGCAAGACCAAAATATTCACCCACAGCCTCAACAAACAGATAATTAAAATCATACTTGTTTACCATTACAAATTGGTAAACCTTTTTTTCTTGCTGAACCCCTACAGACTCCCACATATTCTATTGTAAAGAGATATATTTGTTTGGATGGACTCAGATCTGTTCCTCTTGAAATCAACACAAAATTCTCCATTGCATTCAGAGAAGGCAAATTCAGATTTATGCCTAAATCTGAGCTACATATTTCAAAGTGTAATTTATGTATGTGAATAAATATATATTTGTGCACAAACACACAGCCACATTTCATTGGTTTTGTACCCAAACACATTTTATTAACCCAAACCCACACTGTCCCTTAAGATAATACTACAGGAACTAGATATATATTGCACCTGGTGGTGCCCAGTGTAAGCATGAATGAGGTGACTGAGAAAACTTAATTTAAATTTATTTATTTAATTTCTCTTCACAAATTGAAATCAATAAAGACATTCTACACTTCCTCACCATGTTATTTCCCATCTCTGAATGAAGAAACTCATAGAACTGCAGTCATACCTTAGCAATAACATGAATTTACCTCTTCAAATATGCTTCTTAAACAAAACATGCAGTGTAACTATTGTGCAATTAATTAATAACAAATTCCCCCAAAAAAAAAAAAAAAAAAAAAAACAAAAAAAAAGGTGCTGAATGTCAGTTCTGGGGGCATTAGTAACAAAAAAAAAAGAGAAAAGCAATAGAAATAAAATTGTATATGAAATGGTTACATCCCCAATTTCCATAAAACCTGTAATATAAATGAATAGTTTTGACACAAAAGTTATTTTCCTACTGAGTTCTCATTTCTTGATTTTACACTGGTACAAACAGCTCAAGAAAATTATTAAAATAAAATGTTCCTTCTACAAAATTAAGGAGTATGAGGCTGGTATAATTCAGCTTCTGCTGACCCAAATTTCAGGGACTTCCACTTTTGGTTTTATTGCTATGTTTTGCTATCACCATGGCAGCAATTTCCTTTCTCACCTGAAATTCACTTCCCAAATCCAGGAGCTGCAATCTTCTCATGGAAATTGTTTTAATGATTGTTTTTGTGTTTTCTGTAAAAGACAGGTGAAAGCTGACAAAGGTGTAATTTCAAATTTTGAAAGGATAATTGTAAAGAGTGTTTTACTTTTTTTTGTACACATCTAAAAATAAAACTTTTGTGTCCCAGAATAGTACAGTTATAGCCATAAAAGCCTTCTGCCAGTGAGGTAAATGAGAAATATTACATACAGTGGGATGGGTGTGGGTAAAGAACTCAGCTGGACAATCTCACAGCTTGTTTCAAAAAACCCACGATATCTCATAAAATCAATGGTCTTTTCCATTGCCATAAGTACAAGTGAAAAAAGCATTGAAAATATCTATTTTACTAGAAAGGTATTTTAGATTATGTGAAGCAGTTGGATGTTTTGAAAAATCATTTTGTGAGTGCTCAGATCCTCATGGCATGGCAATACTCAATGGAATCAAAGCCCAACTGTTTAGCCCAGACTGATTTCATGCAGAGCACATTATGTGCACTTCAGAGGTGTCTAGGATAATCCTTCCTCTCTTGGGTCTTCTGTAACACATTAAAATTATGCCCTTTTATATTATAACAACAGAGATATATATACTTACATGTATAAATATGTTTTAATACATAAATACAAGTATAAATATAAATATAAAATGTTAATATAAAATGGGAATGTAAATACATTTATAATATTATTATTTTTAAAATTTATTTATATAAAATAACCATATCTAACAATAACCATATCTATGGTCAGCTACATCTTTCCAGCACAATGCCTTCCTAGGAGTGCCACAGTCTCCAAGTGACTGGAGTACATCATTACTGCCCCCTTTAACCATTTTATAGCCCTTTTTAATAATCTTTTTATAATTCCTTTCCTTTTGATGTGGGTGAACTACACAGTGAGCTACAGCCTGTCCACACTGGATCTGCATCTCCCATGGCTGTCACATGAAGCTACTGCCAGACCTGTCTGGTTAACAGTCCACCTTTTCTTCCAACAGAATTTTAAAATCTTTTGACAGTTCCTTATCTCTTGACAGCCCCCGAGAAGAGACAGCAACTGTTATGCAGCCAAAACAAGGCTCTGCCTCTTAATAATTAAACATTTAACAAGAAAATGGTCTTTCACTGGTAGCCTCAGGATTTCCTATACAAAAATAACTAAAATATTATTTCCATGTTCAATGCTTGTTCTCACATCAAAGTGGCTCCTGAAGGTGAATAATCTGCTTTAGTTCTCTCAAAATAGTGAAATTTTTACACTCACTGCAAATTGTCCACAACGGGATTGCAGACAGTTATGTTCTCATTATTTTTAAAAGAAGATGTGATTATGATTTTGAAGGAGTAATGATTTTATGAGAATTATGATTTAAAAATAACTATGATTTTTAAAAGAAGCTCTCTAATATTAGGCAATTGGTGTGAATCTTTGCTCCATGAGACTGCTCAGAAATCATCTCCCATCTGTTCACAAGCAGGAGGGAATCAGTTCAGGCTGTGGCTTTCAGGTTTCAGCTCACAGATGTCTCAGCTCCTCTCCATCTCCCAAGCATTGCTAAGGACAAGATCACGACAGCTAGGCCAGTTGAAAAGAGATTTTTGTTCTTGCCAGGTAATAAAAACCAGGTTCTGTTCCATGTGGTGGGAATGAATCAGAAGGATGAGCAGAAACAAGAGGCATCATCCTGCAGGTAAAAACATGGGAGAAAAGGTATGAGGAGTGAGAAATGCAGCTCCAAACAGGCACCCTGAAAGCAAGGCTGATGCCAACTGACAAAGTGTCATGATTTATTTAAAATTTAACCCATGGGAAGAATATGCCAGAAGTGATGGCTTGCCAACAGAAGACACTGAGTGAACATCAATTTTCGTGATGGAAAACAGTTCTTTAGAAATGTTTTGAGCGTTCATAACAATGAGGAGAGCTGTCATGATTCAGCCCACACTCACTCCTAGCTGGCAAAGCTGGTGAACACATTAAGCTCCAGTATTATATTATTTTGCTTTTGGGGGAAGCCTACTTGGAATTGAATATTTAATGAGTGCAGACTCCTTTTTGGCTGATCAGAGGCATGTGTCTTTCCATTTGATTCAGCCACTGGTCTGCAGCCTAAGAATTCTCAAAGCAGATCAGAATGAAAAGACAATATATGTTTACCCAAATATAAAATTTTTCATCTCAACCCTGTTTTATTACCTCCTCCAAAAAATACTATATATTACAATAATCTTACTTATAATAATACCAATACTATAGATCTGTATTAACTTAGTATAGGATTGGGGATTGGGCTGGTATTTTTTTCTTCATATTTTCTGCTTTGAAAGAATATTTCTTAACATTCATAAGTAATTCAAACCTCTGTTTCCTGAACATATTTTTAAAAATTTTGTGGCTGCAGGCTGAGAAAACTGTAGCCCAAAATCTTACCATACTGATGAGTTGCTTATTCCACCATTTTTGAGACTAATTTTAGGCAAACAGTTCACCCTAAGGAAAAGAAAAAAAAAAAAAAAAAGAAAAAGAGAAATTTAGTTGGTTTTGAGGAAAAAGTATATTACTGGGTGCCACAGGGGCTTGGGAAAGGGGTAAACTGCCAGGGTAAGGCAGCTCTGCTGACCTAGGTGCCACACCTATGTTAAATGTGACATGAATGAATGCTAAAAGGAGTAACTCATAATTAGAGTGGCAGTGGAGGACTAGGGCATAGCGCCAGAGTTTGCTGAGAGCCTGGGGATTCACAGCCCACTTTCAGCAGAACAATGCCTATACGGAAACCAAATTTGGAAAGGAATGTCTCCCTGTGCAATTGGATTTGATCACAGGCTCCAAATTAAAATTTTGCACTTGCAAAGGCTATTGATACCTATAATTCTGAATTGACTGTGTTTAAAATTCTACATGAGGGTATCCCAGTCTTCCAAAATGCCAGAAAATCAAACTGATTTTCATATTTCATAAGCCATAGGTAGAAGTGCAGTTTTTTGAAAAATCAAGGAAGATATCACAACACAGAAAACTGCTGAGTACACACCATTTTCAAAAACCTCAGGGTTTCAAAATAAATATTCTGTGACGGATCAACATTGCCAAACAAAGGTGAATTGTAAGATAATAGACTTCCCTCCCACAGTCTCATAATTTCTGTCAGGAATCTGAAGTGACAGGATATTAAAAAGCTATTTGACAAGGCACTTTGACATTTAATAAACAAATAGGCTGACAAATTCACAGCCTTGAAATCAAACAACATACAGCAGTATGAGGGCATAGTGCCTCTGCTCTATAAAAGGATTCTATGAATCCAGCACAAAATGGATTCAAAACCCACAGAGAATTCACACGGGTTTACTAATTTATTACAAATTCAGTAGGATCACCAAAAATCCATAGATAAGGAAAAATTGGTGTCTAATATTTATGATGTTCAACAAGATGTAACTACAAACTTGCAACAGAGGACCTTACTGTGCCCTCAGGCTCTCCTGGGGTGAGTCATTTGTCAAAATCCTGGCAAAGATCATAAAGTCACAACTTTTCCATTAGAGGCTGCAAGCCCACATGCCCCTTGGAATATTCCTCATGCCTGCCTATATCACCTGAGCTCTACCAAGCACATCTGGACAGAAACAGAGGGACTCTAACAGACTTCAAGCCCCCAGCAATATTACTTCTTCTTCACACTGAATGTGGTGATGAAATCTCCCATCAATTCAGCATGCTGGAATCATGTTTTTGTGGCTTCTCTGGTGAAGAGATTAGCCTTGTTTTCATGGGACACAATGAGCTGCAGATGTCAGAGCTTTCAATATTTATTACCCCTGCTTTCCTCTGGCACCTTTTATGCTTGTTCCAAGCTTGTCTAGGGGATTCTGCTGTATCTTTACTGTCATACCAAAGACTCTTCTGGTACAGTTATAGCTCTACTTCCACAGAAAGGAACTTAAATTTTGCTTCAGCAATGTCCTCTCACAAACATTTCAGTGGTTTGCCACTGAGCTGATCATTGTGCTGCTCCAAAATAGATCCCAAATGACTCAAGCAGCATCCACTATTCAAAGTGTTTGATCAATTTCTATCAAGAGAACACTATGAGAACTGCACACTGATAAGCCCTTTCATTTATTAGGGATGAGAAACACCTGACAAGAGCCAATAATGATCCCAGTTCTGACACAAGATGGTTATCTGTGACATGCTGGCACCATCTGTGGCTCACAGACAAGCAGGTCAGCTGTGAGCTCAAGACTCACATTCTAAATGGCTTCTAGAGCCTGGAAGAATCATCAAGTCCTTTTAGCAACTCTGAAGATTCTATTAGCCCTATTACATGACAAACAATTTACTTGCAAACATATTAGCTTGCAAACATGTTTATTTCAAACTTTGCAGTGTTTGAGTAGGTACAATGAACACTGCTACAAAAGTACAGCAGTACTGTAAGGTCTGGATTATTTCATTTGCTCTGATTAAACAGAGAGTATTTCACAGATGGCTGAAAGAGAATGGAAATTTTCAGATTTTGCTTACACATCTAAATTATATTTGACAGCATAAATCAAGATACATGCAAAATTTATCTTGACCTCTCAAGTCAAAAATTACACAGGAAATCCAAAAAATGCTTGAAGAGTACAGATATTGCTGAAGTAACTAAAAAGTTTCACCAACTTCACTGGAAGGTGTACTTTTAAATATTAGAAAGACAGCTAATCTGCTATGGAATCCACTCTGAATCTCTGCAGTTTTAAGTCCAGAACATTAAAGAAAATATTACATCTCAGACTCTTTCATTCTCAAAACTTACGGTTACATTCATTCATTTTGTGTCTGCCAAATTTTGCTTGTCATGTGTTTCTCAGGGCTGTACACCCTTAGTTTGTTATTCTGACAAATGAATTCTATTACTCTAATTAATTAATCCAGGAATTTACTTAAACTCAGGTCATGTTATTACAGGTGATATATGAACAAGGACTAAATAACCTTCTAACTCATTTTAGTTGCTTCTTATATTAATGAGAAACTGTGTGCTTTCAAAGTGCTCCCCTTCCCACATGATTCAGAGAGAGAGCTCAAGTTTTTTCTGTGAACCTAGAAAATAAAGGACAATTGCTAGGATTTCTGTCATGAGTGAAATTCACTATTTTCTAAGGTTGATCTTCCCAGCACTTCCTGTTTTCACTGAGGAGTTTGGAGGCTCTAGCTGAGAACACATGGGCTGTGGTTCATAATTTAATGAGATCAAATAGGCCAAAAGTGACTCCGAAGTCAGGTTTAAAATACTTTTAGCAGTTTAAAACCTGCAAAGGCATCTATAATTTGTTTTTACACACAAAAGACTGGGTTTAATAGATGTGCCTTTGAGACAGCAAAACTAAATGAGCCATCATTACTTCTCCTTTTTACTTGCACCTCAGGAATTCTAACTCATAACTCTCTATTGCACATCAGCATTTTTTGATTCTTTTATTTCTTTTTTTTTTTTCTTTCAGAGAGTTCCCTTCCCAGATGAAAAGACAGTAAGGGAGTGTTGATCTAAATGATCTACATCTTTCTCTGATGGACATACCTGTGATTAAATCTTGCTGATGGCTATATAGAAAAGAGCTCAGATTGATGTGATGTTAAATGGATACTGTAATTAGCACCCTCTCTTTCTTCTACCTTCTGTCTCTGTGGAAACTTATCTACAAGATTCTTGGCCCCATTTTGAAATCCATGGAAAGTTTAACAAGTCTTAATAATCGAGGGAGACAGGTCACATAATTGCAGAAGCTTAGTTTCTTAGCTTAGGTTTCTACAATAGTCAAATGTGTTCAGCCAAAATTTAATCACTCTCCAAGTGGCAAGGAGGAATTCTGCTTATGAAATCTTGATTAAGCAATGTCTCAGCTCAACAGACAACATTTTTTCCCCTGTGTCCCTGTCTAAAGAGAGATTTCTGCTGAGTGCATGTTCTGGGCATGGTATTTTTCCATGTCTTCATAGCAAATTACAAGAAAAAAGCATTGACTTGTTTTCCACCCTTTCCCATCCCTTTCGACCCCTTTTTGGTTGACTTTACAGGAGATTTGTTTGGATTTCAATGAATTGATACCTCATTGACTTCTACATTGTTAAACTCTACTACATTGTTCTTGCTAATTAATGGTTTCTCCCCCCAGCTTCAAGGCAACCAGACTGAAGTTCATTTTCAGAGCAGAGATTTATATAAGATGCATGAAACCTGGGCAATTTATATAATTTTCTGAAGAGCTAGTGTCTGAATCAGAAGCTCTTTTGATCTGTTTGCCTTCTTGACGTCCTTAAACAGAGATATTTCAAGGTTCCTTGCATGCAGGCTTCTTTTTACTGCAGTTAAAACAAATCTACAGTCTGAGTTAAAAAGGATCTGTGCTTTTACCTAGATTATAGGAAAAAACACCACAGCTTTTTAATTCCTTGCCTTCATAGCCAAGCTTCTTAAATGACTAGAAAGAAGTAAAGCAATAAAACTACCAAAATCTAGTGGTGCAGAAGAAGAAACTTTCTGATTCACTTACTTAGGACAAAGCAACACTCACCTCCTTCCTCTTTTTTATCACGCTTTCACCAGGAGGTTTTCAGCAGCCAAAAACCAACAGTTTACAGCCACAAAACAGACTGAGCCTACCACAGCAAGTTCACAATTTATTTACTGCAGGCAAGAAAATACCATCCATTAGTATCAGTGCTTTTACAGCAGTGATATTAATGACTTTTCAACCTTTGAAAACATTTTTGACACAGTAATTCCACCAGTGGGCAAGGTTTTTCCCATGAACAGAGTTCTATTCAGACACAGCTCTAGGCAGTCTTCCATTTCACTAACAAGTGTATTTATGAAAACTGTAAACACACCTTTGCAAAGCACCAACACATTATAGACCCATAGATGGGCAGTGAGAGAACCACCCTCCATGAACGTTAAAAGAAATCACCAAAAATTGTTGCTGATTTCAACAGGCAGAGGTCCCAGAAGGAATTATGTTACAGTCAAGCATGGCTGCTTTTAGAAAGTAAAAAAAAATTTGAAAGGTTTAGAAAGTTATGTATTCTGTTACACCAGCTTGTATATGTAGGAACACTGTAATTAAAAAATTTCACCTGTTGTTTACAAACAGAACAGAGATTTTTAAGTGTTTGTCCATCCATATCCCAACCTTGAGAAATAAATCGTAAAACTCCTAGACAAGCATCCTAACATTAATTCCTTACTCCAAGATGCTTTGACTCTTCATTTTAATTTTGTGCTTTGGCACAGAGGAAGGCCAAGGGTTACTTAACACACATATACCCTCGCTCAAATTCACCAGTTTCATCCCTCTACATGGGAAAATAAGCAAACTGGGAATGTTATGATGGAGAATTTCAGTTTTTGCCAAACTAAGATTGAACCAAGTTTGCTTCTTGGAAAACTTTACCTGTTTAAAAAGCTGCAAGAACCATTCCCTTCCCCTCCTTTTTGCCCCTCCTCCCAAATCCTACTATTGAGCATATGTGTATACATATGTGCCAAGAATTCTGCCCAGTTTTGATGACTGTGGACAAAATAATATTTTTCCCCTTCTACTTTATCTATGTAAAACTCACTTAACTTTGCAATAGCTGCAGAAAAAAAGATGGTCTCATTATTATTTTTAGAGATTTAAAGACAGAAGGAATACCAAGCAAGAGACCCATATAGAGTATATTCCCTTGAACAACATGCAGAATTCATCTAATAGGAGGTTCACTGCTAGAAATGGTTAGATAACTACTAACAGTTCACTAAATAGAATTAAGAATATAGAGGGAAAGATAACCTTAGACCTAAAATACTATCTGTGCTCATTTACCATCCTGCTGTACCTTCTGCCATCTGTATCACTATTCCTTGACTAAAGCTTTCTCAGGATGACTTCAGTAGAACATGCATGTGTGTGATTTTTCCTCTTTTTTTTTTTTTTAATCCTTTGTGAAAAAAAAAAAAAAAAAAAAAAAAAGTCCTGTTAAGTTTTTTCTCCCTCAGTTTTCAGTCTAAAAAAGACAGGAGAAGGAAGGATGGTTTTGTTAGATAAGGACTCAATGTGACCAGAGTAGAAAATTTCCATAAATGTTTTAATCACAAAGAAGACATTTCATAGAAATTGTAATAAAAGCTAAAAAGCAGCTGAAGGAAGTTACCTGAAGACAAGCAAAGAGACCATATTGAATGAGATGGGTAAGACCAAAAGAACTATTTAAAGAGAAGAATTAAAGGGGAGAAGCTGCAATACAACAGTTGAGAGGAATGCTCTACATTTAAGTGGAGCACAGTGTAGAAACCAATGCTGAACAGGATCATGCAAAATCTCAACAGACAATTCTGAAAAATGTCACAGAAGAAGCACCATTTGTGATCAATAACAAACTTGTCTGCTAGCAGGCATGGGCAGAATGGCCTGGTGCTGAACAAAACTCAATATTTTCAAGACAAAGAAGTAAAAATATTAATTAAAACAATTTAGAAAGATAGAGACCTAGTCACTTGTGGAGAATATTATGAGGATAAACAAAAATAGATACTGCATACAGGCAAAAACAGAAGAAAATAGAATCATCATTTCTATCCCTAAAACAACTGGGATTTGCATCACTATATTAATTTTCTATGGAGAATCTGGTTAGCAAATGCTTAGTGGGGCATCAGTCACTCCTTTCCCCCACGTATGTTCTTTCCTGTAAAGGTTATTGCTCTGCCCACTGCGTCATAGTTATATGCTCCAAATAGGATCACTTTAAATCATCACCTACAAAAACTGTCTAGCTTTTTGGTAATTTGAGACCAGCTATTGCAGAAACAAATGGAGCATCCTTGTATAACAGAGAATACTCCTCACACAGAGGAGACAAGGATTCATTGCAGACAGGGCAGAAGAACAATAGACTCACTGTTGAAGAAAGGCATAAATAATTGAGAACGTCTGCAAAGGGACTAAGTTCTCACAGCAACTGGCTCCTAGCCACTTGTAAATTAAGTGTGAAGCACACAGAAGTAGGAGGCAAACAAACCTGAAATGATTAGGGAAAAGAACAGCCAAACACTGGTCCCAGTGAGGCAGTCAGCAGATGAGCTCTATCAGCTCTAGCTGTAGGTGGAACACAACAGACCTTTTGTTAGACTTTGTGAGGTATTGGGCACTACTTTCCATCTCCATCTGGGTAAAGCTGGTTCTGTTTAGTGGAATGTATCCCACAGGATCTCTATACTAAGTTTAGTGTCTTCCTTCATACATTCAGTGTCCTAACATCATGCAAACCCCACCAGACCTCAAGACCCCACAGCCTTTTTCTTCCAAGAGTTGAAGCTTGACCAATCTCTACCACAAGGCACCATTTTCTGTGACCTTCATCACCCTTAAGCTGCAGAAAATTTGGGACTGTAATTTCTGCTAAAATCTGGCTCCTCTGTTGATGTTATGAAAAAAAAAACAAAACAAAAAAACCAATAAAAACCAAGAAAAACCCAAAAGAAACCCAAAAAATCAAGCAACTGTAAACACTTCTGCCTTTCTTGAGAAGATTCCGTCCTAGAAGCAGCGAGCATCCCAAAACAACTTTTTTCTCTTCAACTGCCTACTCTGAATGGGCAGTCCCATGAACAAAGAACCAGAACAGCAGAAATTTCAGTTTACGTGCAGATATCTGCCCATGCCACCCATGTTTCTGTCCTTTCAGGACTAAAGACGTTCTGCTAAGAATCAGAGACATCTGGTGTTGTCCTAGCTTAAAAACATCAAGGCTGTGAGTCAGAAACTTTGATCAGCCAGAGCCCAATGCAGCAGAGGTGGTGAGCTCTCATATCCTCCAGTTTACTTCCTTCTTGCACCCTTCTCTCAGGTATCCTAAGAATCCTCACCATTGCATGGGAACTCTCCCAGCTCTAGAAACCTCACATGGGGTCAGTCAGACAGCATTTCCCTGCCACCCACACATCTCTCTTCACTCCCTTCCTCCTAGCTGGATAATGGTGTATCTTACTCTTTATTTGAACATGTGGGGTTTTTTAGAAACCCTTTGTGTCAGCTGGGCATGTTTTTTAACACTTTTCTGACTAGCAGCTGCTAAAATCAGCTTGAAGTGCTAACATGTGCAGGATAACCAGGGGATGAGGGCCAGGGGATGAGGGCCAGGCGATGAGCTTGGATTTAGGTAAGGTGGATCCTGCTTGACTGACCTGATCTCCTCCTATGACATACTGATCCACATAGTGAATGTGGGAAAAGTTCTGGAACCTTTATTAAAGTCTTTGACACTCTTTCCCACAGGATTCTTGTGGAAAAATTGGCTGCTCATGGCCTGGACAGGCCAAGTGTTCTCCGGGTGAAGAACTGTCTGGATGGCTGGGCTGGAGAGTGGTAGGGAGTGGAGTGACATCCAGCTGGGAGTGGTTATCCTTGGGGCTCCTAAGGGGTTTGTTTTCAATTTCTTCATTGAGGAGCAGGATGAGGGGATCAAGGGCTCCCTCAGGCAGTACTCACAGCAGCAGGCTGGGTGGGAGTGTGGATCTGCTGGAGGGCAGGAGGGCTCTGCAGAGGGTCTGGAGAGGCTGGATCCATGGGATGAGCCCAATGGGGTGAGGGACAACCAGTGGAAGTGCTGGGTCCTGCCCTCAGGTCACAGCACCCCCCTGCAACTCCAGGCTGGGGGAAAAGTGTCTGGAGAGCTGGGACAGGCCCTGGGGTGCTGTGACAGCAGCTGGACACGAGCCCAGGGGTGCCCAGGTGCCAAGAGCCGATGGCCCCTCAGCTCGAGTGCTGTGCCCATTGCTGGGCCCCTCACAGGAATGGAGGGGCTGGAGTGTCCAGGGAAGGGAACGGAGCTGGGAAGGGGCTGGAGCCCCAGGAGGGGCTGAGGGAGCTGGGAAGGGGCTCAGCCTGGAGAAAAGGAGCCTCAGGGGGGCCCCTGTGCCTCTGCACAGCTCCCTGACAGGAGGGGACAGCCGGGGGGATTTGGGATCTGGGAACAGGGAACAGGGACAGCAGCAGAGGGAACAGCTCAGGCTGGGCCAGGGAAGGGTTAGGTTGGATATTGGGGAAAATTTCTTTGCTGAAAGAGTGGTGAGGCATTGGAACAGGCTGCTTGGGAAGTGGTGGAATCACCATTCCTGAAAACGTTCAAAACACATGGATAGGGCACTTGGGGATATGGTCTTTTCCAATCTTGATAATTCCATGAGTCTGTAATTCCAAGATGTTCAGATAAAAGGCTTGCAGGGAAGAAAACAACCTTGCTGATGTCAATTAGTTGTTGAGTGGCATTTGTGGAAAACTCCAAGCAGGAACTGTTCCTTAAGATGAACCTTTAATGTAAGAGGCTTAACATCCTTTCTTACTAAACCGCTTAATAGATATCAAAGCACAGGCAGTGTTGTGCACCTTTTGCATTTTCAACCATTGCCACTGCAGACAGGGCATGCCAGAAACTGCTACCACAGAGAAAACCCTCACAACACCCAATTCAAATAACTATTTGTGGTTTAAAAACATCTAGCAACCTCACAGGCTTTAGTTTTTAAAGCTGGTATATGCTCTAAAGAGAGCTTGGTTGCTTAAGCTCTTCTGTAACAAAAAGAACAGGGTCCAATCTCTCCTCCACTGAAAGAATACACTCAAATAAATAGGCAGCAACCTTTATTCTTTCTATAACAGCCTGTTCTATGTAAGGCAGTGCAGGACCTCTGTCACTTCAGCACCCTGTAGTTTTTAGCAAAAAAAGAAAATCATAAATAACCAGCACTTCCGCTGATGCTGAGCTTCCATTTTACAAGAGCTGGTGCAGCTTAAAATGGTGCTTAGGCACTGGCAGATCTCTGATAATGAAAAGTAAATTGTTTGCAGTGATGGGGGGGGGGATCTCTCAGTGAAACCACGTACTTTCATGTGGTTTCTTTGTGTAAAGTTCGGTCTGTTACTCCACACTCTTGTTTTTGGTGTGTGTGTGCATGTCAGGTTTGGTACTGTCACACACTTCTGTTAGTATGTGTGAAATTGAGTATTTCTCTTTTCTTTCATCCTGGCTATGCTTCCGTGTCTTTCTGTAGCATTTTTTTCTCATGACAGAGAATTAACCCTTTTCCTAAAAGCATTTTTGAGCAGAGGGCCCCTCCAGGAAGATCCAGTACACTCCACCCAGTCAGGGAGAGACCTGTGGCAATCATGTACTTCTCCTTAAATTTTGCACCCAGTAAAATGTATGGTTTCAAATCAAGCTGCTTGCTGCCACCGCACACAAATTTGCTTTGCACACTGTCATGCAATTGCTTCACAGCCTACGTGGTCAGCTTTTCATTTTTTAGCAGAAATGCATGTTTCTGAAGTGTAACTGACATGATTATCATCATATTTTAATTCATTCATTAATGATGAATGAAGCCACTTTTATCATCAGTACATGAGTAGGACTGCCAGGAAGGGTGATCAAACCAATCTGCATGAGCCAAAGACTTTTTCCTACATCCCTTCCATGTTTAGCCTACTGCCAAGAGTAATTTAGGTCATAGTTACACTAGTAAGCAACTGCACCAGTTTATACCGATATATCTGGTATACCTTTTTTTGGGGGGGAGGGTCTAATTAATTATCAAACCTTTAACTGAATGGTAAATAAAGCCAGATTTATTTGGCTTACTGAAATTGCTGCACTTCTGATGTAATCATTTGGGCTTGAATGTGGAATTTTCTGCTCAGGAAAGACTGAAGTTTAGTTAGTCTCATAAATTTCAAAAGCTGGCAAAGAAATCCTGTCTAAATTGGAGCATTAAATAGCCCATACTTGCAGTCCAGATGTGCTATGATTTGTTTTACACTGTGTAAGGAGAGGCTGAAAACCAAGGAGATCATGAGGAAAAATCTCCCAGTAACAGCACATATACAATGGACCCTGTACACACTGGACAACATACTCACCTGTGGCAGCAAACACCTGCTGCCTGTGTCTCTGAGGCCAAGGTTACCCTTCAAGAATTTTATCTCATCCTCAATAAAGCTTAAAAAGACAATAAAAAGCCCAGCATGAACTCAGATTACAGGAAATGAGTGGTCAAAGTGCTGAAATAAAAGCACTGAAGCTATTTTCCATGGCACAGCTTTCTTCCCTCCAGAGGTCAGTGGCAGGAGTGACATGACTGCTTTGTCCTGGCTGCTCTGGTCTCCTGTCACAGAAGCACAGAATATGCTGGGTTGGAGGAAACCCACAATGATCCTCTAGTCCACTCCTGACCCTGCATCCCCACGAATCACACCATGTGCCCAACGGCATTGTCCAAATTCTTCTTGAACTATTTCACTCTGGTGCTGGGAGCACTTCCCCCGGGAGCTTTTCACAGTACTCAACCACCCGGTGGGGGAAGAACCTTTTGCTGATATCCAGTTTAAACATCTCTGACACAACTTGAGGCCATTCCTTGGTCCTGTCCCTTCCCAGGGACACAACTTGAGGCCATTCCTTGGTCCTGTCCCTGTCCCAGGAGCAGAGATGGGAGCTGCCCTCCCTCTCCCCTCATAGGAAGCTGCAGGGTGGCACCGAGGGCTCCCCTCAGGCTCCTCCATCCCCACGGCCCCGGTCCCTCACTGCTCCTCCCTCAGCTGCCCCTCAGGGCCTGTCCCCATCCCCAGCCCTCCTTTGCACGCTCCTGGCATTCAGTGCCATTCTCAGCCATGCTCCCAGAGCTGCACCCAGGGCTGCAGTGAGGCAGGACAGCCCCTCCCTGGACCACCGGCCATGCTGGGCCTGGTGGCCCCAGCACGGGGATGTCCCTGCTGGCTCCAGGGCCCCCAGGCCCTTTCCCTTTCCCTTTCCCTTTCCCTTTCCCTTTCCCTTTCCCTTTCCCTTTCCCTTTCCCTTTCCCTTTCCCTTTCCCTTTCCTTTCCCTTTCCTTTCCCTTTCCTTTCCCTTTCCTTTTCTCTTTCCCTTTCCCTTTCCCTTTCCCTTTCCCTTTCCCTTTCCCTTTCCCTTTCCCTTTCCCTTTCCCTTTCCCTTTCCCTTTCCCTTTCCCTTTCCCTTTCCCTTTCCCTTTCCCTTTCCCTGTCCCTTTCCCTGGCACTGCTCTGCAGCCTCTCACTGCCCAGGCTGTCCCTGCACCCAGGGCTGCCCATCCCAGGGCACAAACCTGCCCTTGTTGAGCTCCACTTGGTCGGCCTCTGCTCAGTCCCCACCTGAGTAATCCCGACCTGTCCCTGCAGGCCTTCCCTCCCACTCTCTGGGCCATGTTTTCAAGCTCATCCTTTCACTAGCAATGGGCACTGAGGAGCATGACTCTGATAACAGAGTCCTGGGCCTGATCCAGGCCTGACATGTTTGATTCACAGCCCTTCCTGGGCTCAGGAGGATTAAGCAGGCTCTCACCGCTTTCCTCATAGCCTCGAGAGGAAGGTGTGTGCCTGGCACTGAGGCTCAGCTGGTGCAGGATTGCGTAGGCTCTGTCAGCTACTGACAGACAAAATTGTTCCTCGGGGCTGTAGAGAGCTGTGGAGAAATCCAGCCAGTCTAGCAGCATGTCTGTCCGCCAAAGGAGACACCAGTGGGTCACACTATTAGGAAAATGCAAAACGAGTCTTAAATAACCCATGCTATCCACCTCAATCTCAGTTAAAACCATGGTAGCACTAAAGAGCAGGCTCAGAACTCCCTAGCCAGATGTAGTAGTAGAAAAGCAAGGAAAACCCAGCACTGATCCAATTATATGTCTTAAAGTACTTCTGGTTCTAGAGGATAAATTTTGAGTGTTTGAAATATCATGGTAAAGAAGAATGGGAATCAGCCATGTCATAACAAGGTGACAGAACAGCCTTTGACATTTACACCAAGTGAGGTGAGCACTTCCACAGAAATCACCTGGGAAGTAGCTGAAGCAGCTTCATGTATGTTAGGACTGTGTATTTAGTTTTATCAAAGACCTGTCCCAATCCCAAATGTAGCCTCAAAATCAGAATAATTTGTAAGCAACATCCAGTTTTTAAATCCAGCACCGTGAGGACTGAAAGTTGTGCAACTTACCAAATCAATAGGCTCGTGCTTATATATTTCAATCCTTATACAATATTCTGACGACAGACATTATTACACAAAAAAACCCTCACTGGGCATATTTGTTAATTTCAGTTTCAATTTTGCATTATCTGATTATTATGGGTATATCTAGCATGCTCATATGTTGCAGATGTGAATTATTATCATTATGATGTGGAGGAGAAACACATGAATTAAATGACAGCACCAGATAAAGTAGATAAATGGATCAGATACACTGGAAATTTTTACATCTTGTTTTCCAAGTTATCATCTATGTCAAAAAATCTGTTTTATTTATAACTTTTTTAAAGTAGGAAAAAAAGCCAGTTACTGGGTATACAAAATAACTCAAAGTAGCTGCCTGAATATTACTAATAATGAGGCTATCAAAAGTTTAATACTCACAGGGAAATTACAGTAAGGACTTCAAGTATTGCAGTATGTCTGCAGATTACTCATAATATACAAATTTAATTCTATTTTTAGGGGGAGAGGGAGAGAAAAAGCACTAACTAAGCACTTTTTTCAGTTAAAAACCTGACATGCAGAAATCAAATAAATGTTCATACAAGTACTTACATTTATGTGATAAATATGTCATAGTTATTCTCTTGCTTACATTGTGGAGGTACCAGCTTTTGGAATGTTATTAAAGGTTATCGATACAGTATGAAAAAAAGTCCATTTTCCCCATCATCCCTTCAGGGCATCCTTATCTCCCTAAAGGGCTTAGACCAATTTGGCTTTATTTTTGTGACAGATCTTCTATAAAGTCTTCTGAAAACTGCATCATCAGAGTCATCTAATGGTGAAGGAACTGAGACTCTCCTGCTGCCAGGTCAGTCCATGAGCACAAACAATAAATGAACACTTCATGTTCAAGCCATGTCCATCCCATCTGAGCCACCTGAAGTGCCTCATTATGGCTGATCCCACAGAATGCTTTTCATCTGCCCCACACACTTTCCAGACAGAATTATTACAGTAGAAAATGATTAGCTTGAAATTAATTTTATACTGTGCTTCAACACAGCTGAACCAGATATGATAAATAAAGGTGATGCTTTAGAAGAGGGTCAGATGAAAAACAAGCTGTACTCTGAACTGAATAGCTCTTGGCATGTTGGACAAGAACAGGAACAATATCCACAAATTATGAGCTTTTTTTTCCCTGTATGATTTTTACAGGCATACTGAAAGATGAAGATGAACAGCTTGAAGTGGACTCTGCTGAATGTGGAATAAGTCTACTAATTAAAGATAAAATTAAAATAGCTGCTTTTAAAAATTAATTTTTTTGTCATTTTCCATTAAGTATAGCATTGCAATGGAGCATCAAAGGCAGCTCTCTGTTTCTGAAGGAGCTTAGGTCAGCTAATAGCAAAATGGTTCACTTTTTCTTGGTTAGGGTCACTGAATATCTCCTCCCTGCCCCTTCACACCTCTGTAATGTCCACTGGGTGCAGAGCACAAGAGTCAGTATTTGCCTCAGCCTCTGTTTTTGTGGTTCATGTATGCACATGTCAGATGAGGGTTTTTTGGTTTTTTTTCCCAAAGTATATTTCCTTTTCAGTCATGCTGCTTCTGATACATTCTGCTTTCAGCTGGTAGTTCAGACTGTGTTTCACTCTCTGGTAGATCTATGAACATGTCTGCGGTTTATTTATACAGAGCTAGTAAAAACAAAACAGTCAAGTAATAGTTTCTTTACATTTATCAAGGTGCAAAAGAGCTTGCTTGATTCAGTACTGAAAGTTGGAAGAAAGGATCTTTTGTCCTAACAATAATGCTCGACCGTTTCCAAGTCACACAAAACCACAGATTTAGTTATCAACTACCCATTGTTGCAAGCCATCAGTTTGCACTGTCCTAGGATTCCATCATTGGGCACAGAGTCCAACTTTGTTTTACTGTGCACAATTCAAAGGAACAGATGTGTGGGCAAGAATAACAGAGTGTCAGTGATCGCACCTCTACGATAATCCCAACAAAAAACACTGGTAGCCTCACCATACAAAAGCCCTCCATTATTAACATTTTGCTACTACAAGGAACAGCTCTTGACCATTTCTTGACAAGGCAGGCAATCCTATGTGAAAGAAAAGTGGTGCTTTCATAGGTTCCCTCTTAGGCTTTGGGTTGATAATGCCCAGAACGTCCAGCTTCCTGAATCTTCAGCAAGCAGGGTTTCAGCTGGCTGGAGGTGCATTTTGTCCAGTAACCACTCTGTGAAAATTCCCTTATGTGCTCTCACCTCTACACTCCCCACCCTTGATGGGATTGCAATCTCTAAAAATATATTTTGCGTTCAGTGAGATAGAGCCTGAAGCAGAGGACACTCAGACTCAACTGCACAGAACTCACCTTAGGTGAATGTACCCTCAGTGAAAATCAGATATGGGCCTGGAAGAAACAAAGTCAAAATACACATCCTACGTGCTTGTCTTGATTTTGGAACTTGAAAGCTATGAAAGTGTTCTGGAGCAATAAAAAGCAATTAACAAAATAAACTTAATTGAATTGCATCAACAGCCCACAGGGCATGGACAGACCACCCTCTTTTGCTAACTTCTGCCTCACAGTGTATTTGTTTAGCTATTGATCTTCTGTACCATGATTCTACTGAGATGAGATTTTGTTTTCTGTGGAGGTCTTATATATTTCAAAATAATTTTCCCAGAGAAATAATTGGTTTTCACAAGTAATGAGGCAGAAGGTGAGTTCTAACTGAGACAACTCCCTTTGACCCTGCTCTCAAATTTGGGAAGGATTTGAGAAATAAGCACCTCTTTCTCTTCCTGTCCTATTCTAAATTTCTGGAAGAAAAATAGCACAAAATGACAGCTTTTCAAAAATATATTTCTGAATGTTCTTGTTTTCTCTGGGAAAACAAAACAAAACAAAACAAAACAAAACAGGAAAAGAATACTGGGGTTCCGTAGAGGAAAAAGAAAAAAAATTGAGTTCTCTTAAAACTGAGGTTCATGGACTTAGCCTCAACCAGTACAGATCTTTCTTTTTAGAAGAGCTGTTATTCAAACTATGGATGGTAGCTGTAATTCTTCACAGAAAACAGAAAGACACTTTCCCTGCATCCATACAATCTAAGCAGAGTAGAGGTGCTGAAACCCTATACTTAGTTAAATAAAACCAAGAAACCTGTCAAAAAGTCTCTAGGATACTCAGTATTTGAAATAGATGTTGGACAGGGTGAGGAAAACAGCTTCAAGATTACTTCTGAGCAGGTTTGCATTTCGACAGCCACAATGGTTTGTCATTAATCCTTGCTCTCAAAAGCTGGCTCCTTTAATGAAAAGGTGTGTAGGCAACACTCATCAAACCATGACGTGGGAGACTGTCCTGTTCTGCTGTGGAAAAGGTCAGCTCTGCCATGAGTTGCTATATAATACCTTGGCATTACATAGCTTTAATGTTGTTGGTGACAAAATGGTCTAAGCACACCAGCCAGAGTATAGGGAGAAGCAATGAGCTATATTAAAATGAGGAATATAGTTAGGCATTCAGGTAATTTGAAAGGATTTGCCAAATGGCATTATGAAGGGGAAGTGAACTGCAGATCAGTACTCATTCCAGTACTAAGTAAATAACTATTCTTTGCATGCCCAAGGAGCCATTGAAATTGATTGCAGAAAATGGCTTTTTATTCTGTTCTTGTATGTCTTTTTGATTTTTTTTTAAATTTAATTTTTATTTTTTTTTTATTTTCATCAAGTGTGGGGCTTGGAACAGGTGAAACTGCAAGGAGGATTTGAAAGGGGCTTTACATAAAAGGAAATACATTGCTTTCCTATTTTCCTATCTTCCATTACTCAATTATCAAATTATTCTTATAATTCTCCACAAAGAGAAGAAGAAGAAGAAAGTTAGATAACCTGCAATCAGCTCTCTGGATTTTTAATTTGAAAACTTGCAGATGAAAATTTCAAAGAGAAAATCTGCCTACTATTTCAATCATCCCATGTGAAAGTAACCCCCCAGAAATTAACCTCTGTGAGAGCAGACTGCAGATGATCTTCTTCTAGGGTGATTGCAAGAAAATGCCCTTGGAATGACTGTACAGTGTTGCTGTGGAGAAAACAATAAAAAGCCAGCAGTGTGCCCTTGTGGTGAAGGCAGCCAAGCACATCCTGGGCTCTCTTGCAGGCCCAGGGCACTGACAATTCTCTGCTCTGCACTGGGGAGAGCATGTCTGGGGAGCAGAGTCTCTACTAATGCTGACACTAATGTGCAGACAAAAAAAAATAAATCCTTTCTTCACCTCTAATGTTGATGCACCTTTTTAATGTTAGCATAACCCACGCTTCTCAGACATCTCCCAAGAGAACTAAGAACAAGGACTTTTTATTTTGAGAGTTGCAAGGCCTGTGGCGAGTGCTACATGGGGATTTTTGTGAAGTTTATACCATTTAACTGTGAACTCTGTGTCTTGGGTATCCGTACCAAGTGCCTGACAAGGAGCCTAACAAAAGCTGCTGAACCAGTGTTCAGTGCTGAGAAAAACATGCTGTACGTGGGCTACTAGAAATCTTGTTATTTTACATTTTAGCTGCAAATAATTATTTTCTAAGCACATTGGAGACTTCCTAGCCTTGTTACACTGCTGTATATGGCATTTCTGCATTATCATTTTATTTCAGGCAAGAAGTTTCTCCGTCTGTGTCAATCTTGAGGATATATTTAGCAAATTGTGGTTTTGTTTATTATTTGGGTGCCTGCTGCTGTGTAACCAGCAACACAGACTGACCAATGAAATTCCATAAAACTTTATATTATGTTCATCTCAAACCTTTCATTTTAATTAATCTGTACACAAGCATTATGCAACTTTAATAACGACCATTTTCTATATGGTCCAGAGAGAAGCAGAAAAGCTGAGAGCATTGCATCATATGGTAAATTTACACTGTACTAAAATAATTGCTAGTGAGATATGTAGGGCAAACATACCAGAGTACCTCAGGGAAATAATCTGCATTTTTGTGCACAACTCACTCAGGGTGGGTTAATGGATGCGATCTCACATGAAGGAGGTGATTGGTTCATGTTTACAGTAAGAACAACAATGACTAAAAATAATAATCTTGACCAGATAGCCTGTAAACTAGTCTTGGGGAAAGGAAAGATGAAAGGAAAATCACAACTGCACAACAGATTTAAAGCTCTGATTTTTTTTTTTTTTTAACCTGGCCACTGCAGCATTCCTCCTTGCTTGATTACATCTGACAACGACCCTCCCTGGGAGAAGGAAAGCTTTGGCAACAGGCAGATAGAACTTGGAATTCTAACACAGAAGAAAAAACTACAGGCAAAAAAAAAAAAAAGTCCTAAGGCATAAAACTACCTAAGGCATAACACTCTGAAATGACAAGGTAAGAGAAGAAAATTGGCTTCTGCCAATCATGTTTAAGAAATAAAAGCAGCAATGTGCGCCAGGAAATCCAGATGGTAAACAGAAGAGGTATCTTGTTTTTTACACAACTACCCCATGCACAGTAATGTTTTGTTAACATTTCTGGTTACCTTTCTGGTTATCCAACTTTGCTGCTCACTGTAAGAGATAAAACACAGAAAACTCTAGCAATTTTTTTTAACAGGTGGTCAAAACTTGCACAAGTGAGATTTTTTTTAATCTATCCAAATTGATTAGACGGCATTAATAAAAATCCTATGAAAACCTTAATTCAAGATTCTCTAGAAAAAAGGACAATTTTCAAGTTCTAAAAAAAACTGTCCAAGGCAAGAATAGAAGCGAAGCAAAAAACCCAAACGCCTCATTCTGTTGCAAAGTCTAACTAAAAATAGTGATAGAATACAGAAGTGGTGCTATCAATGGTAAATTTAATGCCTGCTTTACGAGACTAAAGGAGCAGCCCAACATCATGAATAAAGATATGGTCTGCTATATCTGAAAGTTTGTGAAAGCATACTGTCACCATGGCAACACTGTGGCATTTTTAGGAACTGTTAGAGCTTAACAACCAGTGATGTTTCTCCCCCCCAAAAAAAAAAAAAAAATAAATTAAAAAAAAAAAAAATATATATATATATATACACAAAATTACCATACACATATTAAGCATCAGTGCGACCACTCACACCTCCTGAAGCTCCACAAGGCCAAGTGCTGGGTCCTGCACATGGGCTGGGGCAACAAACACAGGCTGGGTGGAGAAGGGATGGAGAGCAGCCCTGAGGAGAAGGATGAGGCTGGATATGCAGGTGGCTGCACCACTGGTTCTCCCACAGTAAAAACCAGAATTCACACAAAACAGAAAGAAGTGGGGTAGGACTCACAGTGTTTCACAATTTTATTAGAAGTGAAGCATGCATTTTCTGCTGTAAACTAGCACAAGGTCACTTCAAGATGGAAAACACACATTCTGCTTTAGAACTGATTATAAGCCTTCTTTGTCTCTTCTGCCTTGAGAAAGACCTTTCACCCATTGCTGCTCCTTCTAGACCATGAAGATGATGATGCAGATGTTTAAGGGCATGATGTGGACTGTTCATTGGTGTGCCAAGAGGGGAAAATAGAGAAACTGCTTTGGTGTCAGCTGCTTTTAGAGTGAAGCTGACAAAAGAAGAGGAGCCATGGCAGCCTCACACGATAATGCTCCAGAAATTTCACCAAATTCATGTATTAAAAGAACCCAAAACTCTGCAGCAGGACTCCAGAAGCACTGAAAACAGGATGTGCAAGGTGCGAAAATAATAGCTTTATTTTAATGCAGACGACATCAGTGTGAATAGAACACTTGCTATAAGCACAGACATATGACTAAGCATATTTAAATAAACTAGGCTGGAAAAAAAATTAGATCCCATGTTAAAGAAAATTCAGGTCATTGCCACAATCCCAGCCTTGCTGTGGATCAAAGTTTTTTGTCTTCTGCCATGCAGCTTGTGGGGGTCTGTGGGCTTCTCTGTGGTCATTGACATGGGAAAGTTTGTTGCTTTTTGAGCCAAATGTAATATAAATTCCTATCAAACGGTCTCCAGATCAGAGAAGAAGTTACAAATCCTTACCTAGACTCTTTAAAGTTATCCCATAAGATCACAACTCATGTGGGTAGGTGTAATACCTCTGTGTAGGGCTCTAAATCTGTAAAATTCTTGTGTACCCATCCCAACAGGCTCACAGGTCAGACAGCCACACATCACGTACCCCCAGGCCTCCTTTGGGGGCTGTATGTGGTAAAAGATCATTAATTTATGCTTTGTGGACCACTTTGTCAAAATTAAGCACTACACATTGTCTCCGAGTTCACAGCAGATAGAGAAAAAATACAAACAAGACAAGATTTTTTGTTCATATTTCCTTTAATTCACACAAAATCCTCTTTTTGGAAACATTATTTAAAGTCCATTCATCTTCACAAACCCTATCCCTGGTTTCTGGAGAAATTTGCCCTGCTGACAGCTGCATCAGTCTACTGATGGGTTATTTTTCTCTCCCCATCAGCTGTAACTGATGGATCCTTCCTTTAAAAGAGAGCTCAGATCCTGCCAGTTGTGTGGCAAGGGTGGGTGCATTTCCATGAAGGTCCAGCACCTACACAACAGTAATCCCTGTGTGGTTCTGGCAGAGAGCTGTGGATTTCTGTGTGTCATTCCTGACACATGAGCTGCTTTAGAGTCAGCTCATGCCCGCACAAGTTGCATCCAAACCTCTTGTTTTATGTGTAAGACAGAGAAGAATTAAATTGGTCTCTCTGCAGGGAAGAAATCTGCAACCAAGGCTCGAGGTCCTAGTGAGGAGACCTAAGAATAAGACAATGCCATAAATCTACCAGAAAAGTGAGGAGTGGAGGAGGATGGCATCATAAATCCACCAAACAAGGAGATAAAGCACGAACAAGCAGTTGATAAGGCCAAGCAAGAATTAATTTGGGTTGAACTTTGGTGCTAACCTTTAGCCATTGGCACAGCAAAATTCACACCCACGAGCTGTAGATGCTCCTTAGTCACATAACCCCTTCCTCACAGAGCATGAGGGGTAAGACCAGAGGTACTTAAACAAAGGTGAGAAAATATTTGGTCAATGAATGTAGTTTAATATTGTTTTCTGCAGGGGAGATGTTGATCTGTTTGAAGGGTGTAAAAGTGGGAAGCTGGTATGCAGAGAGGGTGCTGCTCTGTGGATTTACCTCAGCATCCATCTCTGTGCAGGGAGTAAGCAATTATTTCTTCTTCATCTATGTTCTATCTCTATCTATGTACTTATCTTCTTGTACTCTGGGTACAACCCATATTTGGGACAACACTGACTGCAGTACAGAAGCAGCATCAGGGCTGTTCTCACACACACCCCCCAGACGTCACTGAGAACAGAATCCCATCTCAGCTTCCTGCTGTTAGTCCAGCACTTTCATTTAAAGGTCATGCCTGAGATATAAAACTCTTGAAATCCTCACTGGAGTAAAAGAGCTTTGCTCCCTGGTGTCTTCCAATAAAGAGTTTTAGCCTGTCCTTATTTGGCCTTATCTCTCCAGTGTGAGAGCAACCCTTTCACTTAAACTCCTTGTACTGACACAGAGGAAACTAACATAATTGTGGTATAAAAAACAAAAAACAAAAAAAACATTTAAAAAAGGCACATATTCCCTCCAATTCTACAGTATGTATAGTATATTTGCTTTAATTACATCAATAAATTTTCATTCCAAAAATAATTTTAAAGGTTGCACAGGGTTTTCTACAGAAATTGATAGAATAAACAAAAGCCCATAGCAGAGTGATGCAGAACAGCCTGAGCACAACTGCATTAGCATACAAGCTCTCCCTTTCCAATCTCATTAATATTTCAGTCTTTCTAGAACAAATACATATCCTTGTGAGACACAGTGATGTGCCAGAGACTCCTCTGAGGGCTGGAATAATAATCTTTCCACTCAAAGTCTGGTCTGGTTTCTCAAGGAGAAAAGAGAAAGTGAGGTGTCACAAGACTGAGTTGCCATCATGTTTTCAGAAAGCTTCTGCCAGACTTTGGGAGTGTGATGGAAAAATTCTCTGCTGCAGTGGGGGAACTGGTGTGAATTTCCTATCTTTGCTACAGTCAATTTAGCAATATCCACAGACACGCTGACTTGAAGTGGCTGCCCAGCAGTATTAAATTACCTTTAATAGACTGCCTTATCCCAGTGGTTTACAGAAATATCTCCTTAGGACGCTTCCAAACATACCAGAGATGCTGGCCAGCCAAGTTCTCCAAAATAGTCCTCAGTTAGCTCCACACAAGAATCAAATTGCTTCACTTGAACACTGTTCCACATCTCCTTGATCAGTCATCACCTCCCCCGATGGGGTGTGATTATAAGGAAACATCTTTGTCTTTTAAAAGAAAATAAGATTTATGGAGCCCTCAAGTAAACAGAACCTAAAACAGGAGAGAAATCCCAGGCGAGTGGGAGAAACGCTGTTACTGCTCCTTCATAAATATTGTCAACAATTGGCTTTAGGTGGCATTAAGTGCACCAACAGGAACATCTCTTGTACACCACACTGTCACTGCTCTTGGGAAATTATCTGAAAGCTTTAGTTTGCTATGATCTGGGTGCCCTGGCACTGATAGATACACAGCTAGTGCCAGTTCCTCATGGCTTCTGGAGAAGGTGGCTGTGTTCTTGTCCCCTCCTGCCCAGGTTACCTCCTGCCCAAGGTTATCACCCCTGCAGCGAGCTGTGCTCGAATTTCAGCCATGACAAGTCACAGCCCAGCAGTCCTTTTTGTGAGCTCATCATTGGGGCTCTGGTTGCCCTGCTGTGAGCTGTGATAGCCATCACTCAGGGCCACCTCTCCTTTCACAGCCTCTGCTACAAATAGTGGCAGCCTTTACCTGATGGATGGGACATGCAGCAAAGGGAAAATAAATAACTCCAAGTGCCATAGCTAGAGCCAGAGCCTCATCTCGGGTGAGTCAGCACAGCCCCAGCTGTACCAGCTACAGGGCTGGCTTTGTTTCTTCCCTTGCAGTCTGCCAGCAAAAGCACAAAGGAAAACCTCCCAACAGCTTGGCATTATCAGAGCACGAGCGAAACAGCTACAACCAGAACTTTGCCTGAAAAGAGGCAGCATGTGTCTTCCCTCCCCACTCCATGGTGTCCAAGAAGCCTGGCATCACTGGGAACTTTTTCAAGACCCATCTGTGTGCAGGAGAGTGGTCTTTCCCCTCCTGGCAGGATAACAGATGCTGTTACTGCTATAGTGTTCCAATGCTGCTCAACAATGCTTACAGATATCCACTTGGACTACAAGTAGATCCACTAAATTTTAAGCAATCTTTAAAACATTTATTTCCCTGATCAGTCCTGCAGACAGGTTTTTGTTTGCATTGACTCCCAGAAATGGATCTTCCTTGTACAAATGCTTTCAAGGACATTTATAGATAAAGGTGCGTGGTGGTTATTTGTGGATTCTTAGCACCAAAGTTTCAGTCATATAAAGCAAATAATCAGACTGAGTGAATGCTAGAAACACAGGGATTGAAACACATGCAAAGCTGAAATTCATTTGCATATGTTGTTGCAAGAACAAAGCAAAAAATATCTTAGTAGAAATCAGTTTGGGCAGAAAAAGACAAAGATAGGCCAAAATAATTGCATATCATATTTTCAACAGAGATTACAGTGATTTGCCAATATTAATCACTACTGAATGCTAAGAAAGAGAATCTTATTGAATACATGTGAAAATTGAGGATTTTTTTCTGGAGGTCTTCTAGATCTTTCAATCTCACGGAATGGGACACTTCCTTACTTGTATTTGGATAGAGAATGAGAAGAGCCTTGTGGAGCTTGAAAAGTTAGATTATACCTTTCTCTACAGACTCTTGTAAGTATAAAAAGGCTGTGCAAGAGATTATGTGCTCTAGTGTCTCAGCTTTTTGTAAGAGATCACATATATATTGTTCCAATGCATTCTGAAGAGTTCTGCTAACACAAACTTTTATGTTTTTCACAGAGAGAATATTCACTAACCTACTTACAAGAACTTTATTTGCTTTTGTATTTAATTAAAATAGTTTTGTGCATATTTGTACATTGCAACTCCTACGATATTTGGAAAAACATGAAACAAAGCAAAATAATGAGACATCCTGGGATATTTCTTTATCAGGGTGCTAAATAAACCTCCATAATTTTAGTCTTTGGGATATTTCTTTATCAGGGTGCTAAATAAACCTCCATAATTTTAGTCTTTAAGCAAGACCATTGCTGCAGGATGGATGAACTGCAGCTGATCCTCCTCTAAGCTGGGGTGGGGGAGAGGCTTGAAAAGCAAATGTCGCTGTGGTTTCATACACAATGACCAAAAAATGTTTGGATGTGGGAAGGACCAGGATCTGCTGCAGGCTGACAATATTCATGTGCCCCCCACGGTGGAAGGCAGCAGCCACTCAGCGCCTGTAGCACTGCAGCATTTATCCAGAGGCATAAATAACTTGTGTTTGAAATGAGAAAAGATTTTGGAAGGAAGCCTGAAGCAAGTCCAGTAGTAGTTTAGTTCAAGGTCAAACATTTCGTCTTCTAACTCAAAACCAGAGTCAGGCTTACAGACACAGTTAGCAAGAAAATATTTTTTATATCACCAGATCTGCCACATCAAGAGAATTGCCAGGATTTGGGCTTCAACTTGGCTGTTTCTAGATAGCAGAGCATATGCTGTGCTACTGCCTGCCTGGCATGTCTGCTCCCTAAAATGTCTGTCTGGGTGTCTGCCCACCTTCAATTTCTCCTTCTTTGCAGACTGGATCTTCCTTCCAAAGAAAGGAGGGAAGGAGGCACCCGACAGTCTACGGCCTGTTCATTGGCACCTCTGAAATTACCTGCAAAGTATTCCCAGGAAAAGAAATGCCTCAAAAGTGGTCGAGGAACAGAGCTGCATCAGCTGAACATTGTGTTAGTGGTGGGAGGAAGGAAAAGAAATAGAAAACAAATTAGCATGAAGCTGGGACAGGTGAAACATCCACAGGATTACAACTACTCTTTCATGGGCACGGGTCAGGAAGATTTATAAACCTCAGTTACAACGTTTCAGCCACAAACTGATGAAATTGCAGAGGACTGACTAATAGGAGGAGATAAAACTTTAGGAATAACCAGTTTAATGAAGTTGTTTGTTTGTTTGTTTTCTGAGGAATTGGTCACCTGATGAAGGAAATACAGAATTCCAGTGATAAATAACATAGCTATTAAGAAAAGAAGAAAGATAGAAACCAAGACAGTGTACAACTGTGGCCCAAGGTGGTGGTGCCCAATTCTAAAAGATCTCCAGTGTTCTGGCTACGGGAAGCTTTTCAGCACACACATTATGTCACAGCCTTTGATTTTATTTAAGCATTATGCACACATCCTATGCCGTCTTTCCTAAAGCTGTAATCACACAAGACAGTAACTGTGTTTGCTTTCACTGACTAAGCTGTTTCAGAAAAGGTTTTCCTGGCCTTTTTTTTCCTAGGCATTATCTGAATGCAGTTAACAATCATGGGAGAAAAGTGCAGCACATGGAAAATCTGTGAGTGCCAGGAAAGATCAGCTTTTGATACACTGGTTTTAAACGGCAAAACTCAGAATAGACAATGTTTTGTACACAGTATCTTTCCAGTTTTGAAGAAGCCTGATTTTAGAAAGATAAAAGTAGTTAATGACTCAGTGATAAGCATATGCAGTCCGTTATTTTCCTTTTGGGATCAGGCTAAACACCTGAGGGGGATAATAGTTGTGTATCACTCCACCCACGTTGCTGCAATACACCACACATTCCTCTGAGACACAGAAGCTCTGGAGCTGACCTTCAGCTGCCATAAATTACCCCAGTATAATCACAGGTACACACAGTTAAGCAATGGTGAGATTCTGGTAACACAAGAAACCGTTGAGGGCTGAAATGTGACACACACAATGTTGAGTGTATGAATTCAAAGCAAGTATTTTAACTAGAAAACATTAACAATGAAGTGGCAGCACCTATTTATTTCTGTTTCTTAAGACACGGCATTTGCTGCACAATTCTGTGCAAATTATATGCAAGAAATAGAAAAGCTTCTGGAACAAACAAGTACAAAGAGGGAATGTAATCAGCAGAAAACCATTTGAGGCACAGGGGCCTGCAGTCTTGCTAAGTAGACTCAAATATTCTTCTACTGCAGGTGTTTATATAGTTCTGCTGACTTAACAACCACTTATACCTTTTGGCCTTTCAAAATTTGGTGGATAGAAATTACAATTAAGCAATAAACCCATCCAAGAAAATGTTCTTCTCTCTTTTTTAAGTTAACTCCTGGGGACTTCTTTTGCCCTTCTCTTTCACCTGAGACAGACTGGAGGGATCTGTCCAGTCCCGTGACATTGCTGGGTGCTCCACAGCACAATCCTGATATGCAGGTATCCTATATTAGTGGAGCAATTGGTTTTCCATTATGAAATATCTCATGGAATGTAGCAAGCACACAGCTGTGCCAAGACCATGTGCTTGATTTTCCTATACCACCCATACTAGTTTCACTGATTACTCACTTCCTTAGCTACAAAAACACATGGCAAGTTTCTTCAGGCTCAAACATCTGTAGACAAACTATTTAGGCAAAGATTCACTCACACCTCAGTTGCTGTGACTGACATTTAAACCTACCTTAACCAAACAAAACTTGATTACAGAAAACACCAGGCTAACAAATTGAATTACATCCCTCCATAATGTTTCCTGTACTGTGGTTTGCTGCACAGTCTGAATGGATATACCAGCACTGCCCTTTTCACCTATGCTCCATCCTTTTCTTCTTCAAAATTTGATATCAGGCTGAAATTGCCCTCCTCCTTCAGGCACACACATAGTTGCCTTCTTTGAACAGCTTTTAAAGACAGATCCCTGTGTGCAAAAAGAGTCTCTAGTTAAAGGAAGTTGAAGGGTTTAATTTCAACAATAAATAAGTGCTAGAAATGGATCTGTTCTTTTTTTTCTGTAGACTCTCCCCAATACCATTTTACTTAATGCACTGTGGAATATTAAAATGGAACTCCCTTTTAATGTGCAAATGTGCACACAAAATATTTTGGATTCATCTACATAAGGTGTGTGAGGATGATTTATACATAAAAAGGGTCAAAGTTATCCCAAAAGCTTGAATTATTCACTGCATTTCCTGAAGATGTTGCCAGCTTTCTGAGATACCTCCTGCGAAGATCTGGGTATGAGAATCTGTGAAAATTTGATATATTTGCAGCACTGGAATCTGTGCAATAGTTTGAAATGTGCACCCCACAGGCTGATTTTCTTCCTCTCTGTACACTCTTCTTTTCAAAACAGGGTGTGCAGATATAACAGACACCAGCACTGCAACCCTTCTCCACAGCAAATGCCTTAAATGTATTCCATAACACAACCAAAAATGCTAAATCTTTTTAGAGGCACCAACATGGCTGACATCCAGATGAATCAGCAAATTGAAAACTTGTTATCTTACCAGCCATAAATTCACACCAAAACAATATCTGCAGCTGAAAATTTCAATAAATGGGTTTTATATTATGCTTTTTGGTATCAGTGAAAGATGAACTGTAATATAATTTCCATAAGATAAATAGGGAATACAACAAGATAGCCAGCACACATTAATTTAATTATTGCTATTTTTAAGCCTGGTGTCAGTATTTTGCCCTGCTATAATAGACAGTTATGGCTTTATTAAACAAATGAAGAAAATTAGACAACTTCTGTGGAACAGATACATTCATCTAGTTCTGAAGGAACTTGAACCATTTCCCACAGCAGCTGGAGTTAGCTACAATAATCTTTAGTTTCCATTCTTCTGCACCTGTATTTCTAAACATAAATTATCAGGGACTGTCAAAGGAATGGTGAATACACTAGTTAAAAATCTGCATTTTTAAGGCTTAGAATTTTGCACAAAAAAGCCCCACAAACACAACTGAAAATCCTATTTGTGTGTAAGAAGCAATTAACTCACAGTGCTGTTGTTTTCTTAAAGCAAGGCTATAATTTCAGCCCTGCAGCTTTGCAGTGGGTCCTACCTGGCTGAGTACAGCAGCCACCCTGCAGATTGCCTGAAACATACTTCAGCAGCATGTTAATATTTAAAAGGTGTACAAAAAAAATCCCAAAACCCACCAGCAAAGAAAAAATTTAAAAATCCACAGGGTATTCTCGTATCTCTGCAAATTCAGAACAAACAGCTGCTTCTCTATTCTTCTCTATTGATTGTTGCCAGTAATCTGATTAACTGCAATTAACACAACTTATATCAGTCATTCTGAATACTGATGACAATTTATGGCCTTCAGACAAATTCCCCAATCCCTTACTTAAAACATAGTGGATGGTATGGATGCCAATGGTCTACTTTATTTAGACAATAATCTGACCATGCAATGGGAGAGTTATAGTCAGTAAAATTTGCTGCATAACATCTGAACTTCTCTCTAGGTGTTTTTGCCTTGGGAGCTTTACTTGTTTCCATGTCCTAAAGCTGCCCTTGATCTAGCTGCTTTTCATTTTGAGGGGAAAATACATTACTAAAGCAAAAAGATCCCTGTTTCCCTTTCCCATGAGAAAAATGAAGTCAGTTTTAGAATGTCAGTCAGACAGACTGATTAAAAAATGTAAGGGGTTTGTTTGTTTGTTTGTTTGTTTGTTTGTTTGTTTTAAACTGAGAGTTTCTACTTAAAAGCAGACAAATAGGTGTATTCTCACACAGAGACCCCGAAGCATTTTAGGTTGGTAATTTGTTTTGTCTCACAAGGAAGTTCAGTTTTTATATATTCCATATTTTCACAGACGAGACAAAGAATATGGGATATTATTCTTCTCTCATATTTCTTTCAGATTTCTCCTATGGACAATAGATTTGAAGCTTACCAGAACTATCTTCCTTTTTCTGACCCATGAGGATTTTCCTGTGGAGGCATCTTTTATTTTTAAACATTAACTCTGTCAGCTGCGCTGTGGTCGTCAGGGTCAGCCTCGCAGAGCGTGGGACCGCGGTTTTGTGCATGTAACAGGACAAACTGTGCTTGCAGAGATGATGCAGAGCTGCCACCCAAGTCACCACAGGGCAGAGATGGTCATTCTGTGGACACCCGTGGGTAGCCTGTTAGTTGTCTGGCTTGGCACCATTCACCACCTGGCTTCTCATGCTTTACATGATGCCTTAAGATTGTAGCTTTTATATTTTTCAAATCCTGTACTGCTTTAGTATATAACTCTGAGCTCCATGTAGAGTGTTCGTAAGCTGTCTTTGCTTTTGGGTCAGACAAAACCATCCTTCTGGGCCTGAGAACCAAGGACACCCTCTGCATCAGGCCCTAAAAAGTATAAACAAAAGTGAATCAGAGAGCAGCAAACTGGAGGTACATGACTTCATTACCTGAAGCTGTAACTGGAGAATTAAACCTAGTATGCAAATAGACCAAACTTATATCTGTCTGAAAAACTCGTGACCACCGTCCTTCTTGGGTGTAGCCTCTGCAAGGCTCTTGACTGCCCATGGTGTATCTGTTGAAGGCCTTCAATAAATACCCACTTTACTCTCCTGACTCTGTCAAGCCTCTGTTCTAGATAGCCACTCCAAGACGTCACACACAAATATAAACAAAGAGGAAAGCACCTCCTCCTGCTGTCACGTAGAAACCTCCATCCATGCCTCTCTCAGAACCCTGTCCTTTGCAGGCAGCCAGACCTATCCAGGGACATAGACCTGGCATACTCTGAGTGACCACAACTATTATTTCAGCTGCCTGCAGAGCATTTACATGAGAACACGTCTCAGTAAAATCACAAGGCCATCTGCTTTATTAATCCATCAATCTCACACCCTGGTATGCCTCTGCCTCCGCAGGAAAATGTTTCAGGAAGGATTTTTCAGCTCCTTGTTTTCCTTCCTCAGGATCTGTTTCTCTTGGTGAGCTTGAAGCAGTTTCTGGAAGGATAATTCACAAGGTTTAGG
Organism: Muscicapa striata striata; assembly: GCA_030060385.1. Lineage (NCBI taxonomy): Eukaryota > Metazoa > Chordata > Aves > Passeriformes > Muscicapidae > Muscicapa > Muscicapa striata. The sequence continues at coordinate 48,591 of JAREIS010000405.1, read as the reverse complement.
AACCCCTCCTTGTCTGGGAAGATTCATGACAAGACTTGACAAAAGATGCTGAACTGCATTCCCAGAAGATTTCTGGCATGGAGGTTTCTTAATATTGAACAGAAGCTTTATGTTTTGCCTTTTAAGTATTCTCAGATCACACAAGGTGTTACAGACTCAGTAACACATTTCTGCAGTGCTGCTGCTCTGTGATCCAGGCAAGCTGGTGTTCTTCCTGGGAGTACCTTTTTGTCAGGAAGAAACTCGTCATCACACACTTCCCTTTAAACAATCCTCATTGTGAAAAAAATTGTTGTCCACTCAGCTCTAAGAAACCCAGCAAGTCTGCAAAAGAAAAGGAATGATTAATATGTTAGAGGAAAACTGTCATATAACAGTGAAAATCTAAAAATCCACAAATCCTATAAATTAAGGAACTCCCAATGAAGGGGAGGTTTGTTCCACTTTATATGCATTTTATATTAAGTAATTATTGGATTTTTTTTTTAATGAACCAGAAATAATCCCAGGAGCCATTTTATGAACAAATAAAAGCTGGATGCTGCTGCCACACTGTGAGCTGGACCTCAGAGGAGGCAGTGCTTCTGCTAGGACATGGTCCTAGTAAGGTTAAAGCAGGAGCCAGGAAATAAGAAGAAAAAAAAACCTGAGGTGCCTCTGACCAAGCTGGTCAGAGAGAGGTGTCAGTAAAACAGTCTTGTGAGTTCCAGCAGTCATTAGCCAGGGAGGCTTTGGAATTTCAGAGTAATGTTCATATAGTCCCCTTATCGTTGCTTTGGGCATCTAAAGTTTTTTGGGTGTGACTTTTGGGTTTCACAGGTGCTATAGGATCAGTTCTAGTAGGGTTTGCAATGAGTGCATCATATCCTGGCTTCCACTCCAGAAATGGCAAACTCCAAGATTCTTATTTGATTTGAAAATATTATGCTTCACAGATGCTTTTGAATGAAAATAATGTTAAATTCTTCAATAAATACCATAAAACTGTAGTATTTCAGGTAATTTCCTACAGCACTGGTAATGGGGTGAATTTGCATCTCCAGGTATTTAACACAAAAGTTCCTTTAGTGCCTTTCAAAGAAAGCTTTTTTCTGAGCCAATGTCATTAAAATATTTTTCACAGCCTTGACTTCCTTTGCTATAAAGCCGTGTCTTACCCTTGTTGAAAATGGAGACTTGAAGAGAATTATGTTTAATATTTATATGTGCTTCAGCTCCAAATTCTACATCCATTTCAAATAGCGTAAATAAAGGCAGCCTTTCATGGTGAAAAAAAAAATCCAACCAAAAAACAACTAATTTTGATTAGAAGCCATAATTGCAATACTGAGAAATTCACTGCGACACAAGAGACACTCCTGCCAGATTGTCAGCGTGTTTCTATTTTTGTTTGCCCACAGAATCTGTTGCTTACACTTGGGTGCTGGAGCTGGGGGCCCTGAATTGCTGCTCCCCACAAGCAGAACATGCAGTAGTGTGCCCCACACACTCCCTACCAGGTGTCCCTCTTGCAGGTCCTCTGACACCCCACTCACTCAGAGGGGAAAGGATCATCTGATTTTTTTGTTTCTGCAGAAGTTTCTCTCACTCATACTTTTCCTGTTTTGAGAATGTTTCCTTTGGCAGGGTGGTGAAGGTGCATGAAATATCTCCCTTAACATGAACCATTCAAAATGTAATTTGGACATTATCTGAGGGTAGTAAGCAAGCAGTAGGACTCCTAACTTCTCATTTGTAGAAAGATCTGGAGCACACCTGGCTCCCCTGTGGTAACCTCTGAAGAAAGCCTTGACATGGCACAACCTGTTTCCTTGCCTTGTCTATTCATCACACTTCTACACTGGAATTTTATCCCTGTGATCCAGATATCAGCCAGCATTTTCTACAACATTTGCTTGAGCTCTCCCACATATGTTCAGTTGTTTGTTTGTTTTTTCTGGTGGGACCATGTAAAACAGAAAACATTAAAAAAACAGAGGATCTAAAGGATGGCTCAACCTAAGCAGGAAATATGTACCTCTGCCAGGGCAAAGTGAGAAGGAAAAAATAAATATTGGGGAGGTTAAAACTGATGTTTAGAAATCTAGTTCAAAAATCTGAAGGAACAGTCATACCATAAATATGGTTTACTTTGGAGGCTGTACCTTCCCTTCTCTCTTGTCATAACGTAAGTGATTATCTCACTTTTGCATCCACTGCTGTAACCTTGCCTCAGCCTGTGCACAAAGCAGAGAGCCTGGAATCCTGGCTTGGCCAGAGAAAAAGATTTTGTTTTGTGCTCAGTGTAAATATAATTCATAATCTGATGGTCAATGCTGACGTGTTTATATGATCCCAACCTGAGGAAACTCCTAAAATTTGACTAAGAACAAGGTGGAAATGGCAAATTGGGGCAGAGAATGCTGTTTTGTCTGTCTGCAGGAGGAAGGGAGAAAAAGAAATAAGTTGAGGGGTGACAACATCTCTGGAGGGATCTAAACTATCAGTATGATACAGGCAGCTTTAAATCATCTTAACCCACAGGTGGCATTGGGTGCAGAAGCAGTATTTGCAAATTATCCTGCACTCATACTGATTTATTTTTCCTTCATTTGTACTCTTTAGTGTGCACTGTGATGATACCAGAAACATCCTTAACATCATTTACATAACTCACCATAAAAGCCAAGATTTCAAAGTTAATTCACCTTCTCCATATTTTCCTCTACTTCCCAATTTTTCATCAATACAGCCTAAATGTCAAATCTAGCATAACATGACAGCAATTCTGCTGCCAAAAATATAAAGGTTTGTAAAAGATTCTGCTTCTCTTCCTTCAGCTGGTTTATGCAAGCAGCTGGGTAAAATCTGGGTGGTGTGTGCAAGTAAGAGATTACTAAATATCTGGTGGCTGGCAGCTCCAGGAAAACACTGATTTAAACTTACACTTTGCATGGACACATCAGAATAAGAGTGTGCAGATAGATCCATCTTTAATCCATAGGCTTACTGGTAATTAAATAAGCAATGTGGAATTTGACTGCTATAATTCTAAAGATTGAAGGAGGATGCCTTCCAAAAGGATTATACAGGATTTGTGATTTGGTGTGATGCAGTTCAGTAATGTCAGCCAAGAAACTTTTCATGTCCAACTCTCATTAAAATAACCCCAGAATAACATCACTGAACAGATTTTAGTAAGAAATTATAACCACTAGCTAACACACATTAGTTAGCTTGCCTTAAAAGTCATCTCGAAATAACACAGAGGCCTTTGGACTAATGAGGATGAAGAGACGTGAAAGCTTAATGAGCAGGCAGCTGGCTTTCCTGCAGTTTGATTTTGCCCTGATCTTCAATAACTTTGCAGAGCTGAGAGCTGTTGCTGAGAAGTGAGATGGGATTGTCTCAGCAGAAAGGTTCACTGTTGCAGCTACACAACCGCTGACCTTCGGAGCAATTTGGAATGATGAGTATGTTTTTCCCTTTCAAGAGTCCTGCTTCCTTTACAAGAAACTGCCCCTTTTCACAATGATGTCATCCTCTGAGAATGTGTCATGAAAGGAAGAGGTAGCTCCCTTAAATAAACCCATACAGCTAGAATTTCTGTACAATGTGCTGCAGAATCCCAGACGAGGAAGCTGATAATGCCCAAGTGATTCTTATCCACTGTTTTGGTTAAATTGGGGCCTTAAAGAAATAAAAATCATCCTGTTGGCTAACCCAGAGATGACAAAGGTGGCAGTGCTTTCTCAGAGAAACCCACAGAAATTCCATGATGAATGTTTTACACAGCCAGCAATGCAACAGCTCACACTGACACAGCCAAATTGGGACTTTTCCCCCCCACAGTTATCTGTTGTCACTGATCTAATATCATACACTGCATTTGGAGCAGGAAATAACTGAATACAATTTAAGGTAATTTAGGAAAATTCTCATAAAAGCAGTTATTCACTACTTGAACAAGGGCTGCAAACATTTCAACTGGGAGCATAAAGATTTAGCGTGACAAAAGATCAGTTATGCAATTCTCTTTTCCAAATAGAATAGTAACTAGCATATCTTAATGCTAATCACTTGGTGTCCTGACTCATGGAATTTATAATTCTCCAAAAGTAAAATTAGTGTCCTTAATTAAAGTTAAAAGCATGTAAGCCCACATAAGGAAATACACACAGACAGAGCTATTTACTACTGCAGCTAATTTACATTCAAGATAAGCTCACATTTTCCATGACTGGGGCAGCTGATTTAATTGTGTTTTAAAAGCTAGTAACAAATGCAGTTTTTTCTTTGAAAGGCCCACAACACATTAATTAAAATAAATTTGAAGGATTCTGTACTAAAGGGAGAATGGTCTTGAACTGTGACAAAGAAGGGAAAGGTATGGTACATTGGAAAAGATATTTCGAAAGCAGCAAAGCTTCACTGTATACTACAACTTTTTTCCATGTTAAAAAAAATCTTTTATTTACCAATAGAAAGACACTAAAAATGTAGAACTATTAACTTGAATCATATTACAATTGCTAAAAGTAAATGGTCAATAAGGTCCATCAACATTCCTATTTTGAAAACCAATTGGTTAATACAGCCCTCACTTTCTTTAGCTTGATGTTTCAAAAAATCAACAATTATCTCAATTTACACTATTTTTTCTGCCTTTTTCCTTTGCTTTGAAGCATTAATGAAAAACCACCAAACCAACAAACAGAACCTAAGATATTGTAGAATGCTTTTAGACAGGCAGCAGTGAGAAGTTTCACTGCCTTGCCACTCCCTACTCCCACCTCCTCCAGGTTGTCCATGTCTTGGTACTTCCACCAAGGAACTGAGGACCTTTTCTGCTGCAAAACATCTCCAGCCAGCCACTTATCTCCCTGCTTCTTGCTCTGAGAGAGGCTTTACACAGTCCAACAAAGTCAGTGTGTGTGACAAAGAGGGGCAAACTCACCCCCACCTCACCTTGCAGCTCCAAAGGCTGCCACCACTGCCTTTGCATCAGACACAGTTGTTGTGCAACCGCAGCATAAATCAGGTGTGGAAAATTCACTTCAGGAATTAAAAATGAAGCAAAACAAAGACATTACCATCAGACCTGTTAGTATCCCAAGAGATGGGCACAGATGGGGGAAACTGAAGACAGAAGAACAGGGCTGCCTCTTCCAGCAGCAGCTGATTATTAAATTGGCTTTAGGCTGCAGATTGAAAATGCATCCTAAGCCTTGGTGCAGAGCTGAAAAGAAATCACCTCTTCTTAGGAACAAAGAGTTTAGAACAGAATGGAGGATCCATGGGTGTGGCAGAGCTGTGGGTACCACACCTGCAGCAGGACAGGAGCAGACTTGGGGTAAAAGGGAGCAGAGGGACACAGTGATTTCAGCAGTATTTGCATGAGGAAAGACAGGAAAAGCAGCTGTGGGTGGGGATAGGGAGAAGCTGTAGGAAAAAAGGCTGAAGGCAAAGTAGACTTGGGGGACAGAGAATTGCAAAACCATGGTTTCATTTAAGTGGTTTCATGTACGGTTTCATACGTGAGAGCAAGAGAAAAATGTTATGACTGGAAGAAAGGGGCAGAAGTTTCCTGCATACCAAAATACCTGTGAGGAAACCACAAGAAAACACCAGCTCAGAGGATATGTGCATACTTGGAGACACATTTTAAGGTGTTAAGACTGTAATCATGCCATAAAACAAAGGCATGTCTGGTAAAGGAGCAGATTACTAATGGCAAACTGCAGGAGTCTCAGCCATCCATACCCACACTTCTCTTTGTGTACACTCTTTGTGCAGTACCTGATACCACCAGTAGTCACATTTCTTATGTTCGTACTGTGAGGCTATGAGACTAAACAAGGGGAAAACTTCAGGGCCAGAATTTTAGGGGGTTGTTTATCTGTCACATATTTGCAGGTTGAAAAGCGTGACTGTAGTGTTCTTAAATTTAATGTGATAAAGCTAAAGCTTTAAATGGTTAACCACTTTAATGGTTTAAGCACTTAAAGAAAATAAAAGTATTATCTAAAGGTCTTCCTTGCATTCTCTATCCTTCTTAAATTATTTTAATAAGAAATGACAACCATATTATTCTGGAATAAGCCCTAATTTTTTCACTGAGAGAACAATCAAACCCTTGAACAAACTCCCTGCATACATGGTGAGGTCACCATCTCCAGAAGTTTTAAGATGGGATTGGATCAATGTGCTGGATAATCTCCTTGATGCTGCTTTCCCACAAAATAGATCTTCCAATCCGGGCTGTCCTGTGATTCTATGACTCATTTGATATATCTCATCTGTCAAAATTTAAAAAGAGGGAAATAACAGAGGAACAATAAGCATTGTTCTGGGAGATCTTGTTAAACATAAAGATGAAAACATGTTTTCATTTATCCTAAATTGTTCTGATTAATCTCAACCACTGGTTTTCAAACCTCTTTCCAATATCTCAACAATCAGCCTTGTTGAAGGCAGGTTCAGGAAAGCACAATCTTATTTATCAATAAACCTTTCTGATGGTGTCAGATCTTAGTAGCCCTTAAGACTTTTCACATTATGAAACCACATTTCACATTAAATGCATGTAAAACTAAGATATAAAATAACATTGAAACACTTGTGAAATTTAAGAGAGAAGATGACTTATCAGAACTGGGCACTCCTCATTTTTGCTTCCAGGATTTTCAGTGATATGACAGATCTTCTCCTGTTGCCTGCCTAGGTAGGCAAACTCTGCTCTGGTTTGGTGGGAGCTAATATTGGTTCATTAACTCTAATTCACTCCTTTATTGCCAGTCAAATGTAAGACAAAAGACATATTGTTCAAATCATCATTTGACTCCAAATGGAGACCTCAGGCCTTTTAATTTAAATAGTCATTGGGGTATAAACTGCAGAGCAGCACACAGGAAGCCAATACTGCTGTTAATGCTGGTCAGAGTTTATACAACAAATCCAGTTCACCATTTTCCTACTGACAGACATTATTTGACATACTTCCTTTTGAAGGGGTGAGAAATAAAAACTCACAGCCTAGCAGTGCCTGGTGATGTGTCACAGCCTCTTCTGGGCTCCCAGCATATGAAGGGATAGAGCTTCCCCCCTCTTTAGTCGACCTGCTTTGTGATCAAGGATTTGGCAATGGCTCATTCAAAACAACACACATACTAACCTTGCTCTCTACTTTCTTTCCACACCCAGCCATTCTGAAAATCGGGATGCACAGCCCTCCCTGTGTCACCCTGCTGTCCCACCTCTCCTGCCACCTCTCAAGCCCTGCCTGGCACAGGTCCTGTCAGAAACTGTCACCCTCTGCAGGCTTTCAACATTTGGACACCTCAGCATCCTCTTATCTGGGCATCTACCAAGGGCCTGTGCCAAAGACTGCACTTGAGTCACTCCTTCAAGGCACCCTGGCTTAACAGAGAGCAGCCAAACCTATCTGCAAACAATTGCTCATCAGAGCTGCATCCACACCTGCAAGGCACTGAGGGTGCCTGGAATGCAAAGGTGCTGGATTTTCAGCAAGGCAACGCCCTTACACCACAAGACACAGCCTTGCTTTGTCACTGCTGCAGTAATATTAGGAGCAACTACAAAATCAGCTATTTCTCCCGTTCATCCTGCTATGCCTCTTGCCTTAATGTGCTTAATTTCAGAGATTTCTAAATGCTCATATGAGTATTTTGGCTCGAATTTACTCTCTTCAGCATTCACCTGGTTCTTCATCACAACTGAGGGTGCATATTATCACACTCTCTTTGATTTTTCCCACTTTCAGTTCAGAAGAACCTGCTGTGTTGGTACACTTGAACAATTTCATTTTTCTGCACAGCATCTTACCAAAATATTAAGCATAGAGGGCTTCTTCACCAAGAAAGAAAATGCACTCTCTTTTGATAGATATTTATAATAAGCTCTTAATTGTGCAAAAAAAATTCTCTGTGTTTGCTTTCATGTCAGAGAAATGTGGTCCCCTGCAGAGGATTTTGATCCTGCAGATACTGCATTTTCCAATGAAAGACATTTCTCTGAAAATTCTCAAAAAAGTTTCATATTAAGTGACTAAAAATACCAAAGTGACGTCTTCTTTAGAACATAAAATTAGGGATGAAAACCTCATTGTCCCATTCACATCCTATTCTTGTCATTACAAACAAAACTTGAAATTGCTGTTATTTCAGCACGCTATTTGAAGCCAACATGAGTTTTTCCCAGGGCAAAACGAATCACAGCAGAATTACTCTGGTAGATGTTTGTCTGACATCCAACAAAGAATGTTGCTCCTTCTCCTTCTCCTTGTCCTCCTCCTTCATTTTGTGAGATGATTGTGTTTGTTTAGGTCTCACTTGCCCTTAAATCCTGCCTTTTGATGGCCAGAACCTTCATTTTTCTCCAAATGGAAGCTGAAGTTCTCACGTGGTCACAAGCCAGTAGGAGCTGGGTTTTAAGTAAAACATCAAACAGCCATAATTGAATTTCTGGAGCTGGCAGCACCCCCTGAACTTGCTGAGAGAGAAAAGCAAGCGAGTTTTTGAGTAGCTGGAGGCTCTCAAGTGGAGGTCTGACTCACACAGAGGGAAAACACACGACATTGTTTTGAGAGCTGCTCTGTGCACATTATTCTAATTTGGCAGTCCTGGGTCTCAACTGGTTTTCAGAAGAGCAGTGTCATAAACCACTGTCATTTCTGTCCTTAGCCACCAAGAAAAACGAGCACCATGTTGTGGGACTTTCTTCTGACACAGATTTGTTTGGATATGCTTTGAACTCCATATCAAATGCCCCTCATAGTACAAATAAAAACTCCACAGAAATGTCTAAACAAGAACTAGGCACAACCGACCACAACTCACTAACTGGCTGACTGACTGTAAGGTGCAGTTGTAATGCTGTGATGAAAAAGGCTGTGTTTTCCCTCCTAAAATATCTGCCAGACATTTGTGGATAGGTTCTCTGTTCTCCCGGTGTCCTTATAAGCAAAAGGAACAATTATAAAAGAAAATAACTATGATTTTGAAAATGTGTCATCCCTAAAGAAAATGCCAAAGGTTCTTGGGAATTAGGGCAAAAAAACATCCCGTAAAGACTGGGCAGCCCAAGACAAAGAAGTTAACTGTTAATTAATGGTTAATGCAGATCCACCAGGACATATGTTAACCTTTGTCAGGTACCTGATAAAGCTGATTTTACACATAAGCATATTGAATAAGCTAAAATACTATCAGAGGCATCTGATAGAGGCATCTATCAGGTGATCCCTGAAGACACTGGAGACAGCAGCAAATGAGATATGGGCTTGAAGGTGTGATGGAGAAAATGATGAAACTCAACTGCATCCAGGTTGGGATGCAGCAAGGAAGATGTGGAGCTGCTGGAGTGGGTCCAGAGGAGGCTTTGAGGGCTGGAACCAGGCTGGGAGAGCTGGGGATGCTCATCTGGAGATGAGATGGCTCCAGGGAGAGCTCAGAGCCCCTTCCAGGGCCTAAAGGAACTCCAGGAGAGTTGGGGAGGGACTTCTTTATAAGAAGATGTAGTAACAGCACAATGGGGAAGTGCTTCCCAGTGCCAGAGGGCAGTACCCTTAGAGAGTGGTGAGTCCCTGGCACAGGGTGCCCAGAGAAGCTGTGGTTACCCCTGGATCCCTGGAAGTGTCCAAGGCCAGGCTGGACATTGGGACTTTGTCTTGGTTTGAAAGACAGGTGTCTGCTAAGAAAGGCAGGAGCCTCTCTTGAAATGGAAAATGCAAACTGCCTCCCTCTAAACTATTACAATTTTGAAATTAAGGGGCTCTCAAGCAAAGATATTGGAATAGGGATAACAGCTCTTGAATAGGAAAAAATAAAATAAAAAAAAAATTAAAAAAAAAAAGATAAAAATAAAAACAGAAACAAAACAAAACAAACTAAAACAATGACAGAGTCAGAATACAACCTGACACCCTGTCAGTGTCAGGGTGTTGGCAGCAGTCCCATTAAATGGTGGCTTCCAATCCTGGAGTGACAGATGTGGTTCAGTTGAAGCAGTGCTCCTGTAGAAGGTGCAGTTTTCCCTGAAGGTCCAGTGATGATGTAGATGGATTTGGTTTCCCTCTGGAATCCAGCAGAAAAGGCTGCTCTGATGTTTCAAATCTTAGTTTTTATCAGGGTAGGAAATGTTTGGCTCCTCCCCTGGCTGGAGCATCTCCCATGGGATGATGGAATTTTATCAGCCATGCCCTGGGACTCAATGGCCATCAACAGGAGATATCTCCTGGAGGGAGAATGGGTTGTGGAAAAGATAAAGATGATTGCCCCACATGGTGTTAACAGATGCTGATTGAATACATTTGGTTACATTCTGCATTGCAACCCAAGAAAGGCTTGGAGCAGCCTGGGACAGTGGAAAGTGTCCCTGACATGGCAATGGAGATGGAATGAAATAAGCTTTAAGATCCCTCCCAAACCAAACTATTCCATGAGTCTTTGACTCCATGATCCTATGATTTTGACAAAATGGAGATCAGGACTCAAGAAAAGAGGAACCCATCAGGAAATGGTTTAGGAGGGACCACAACATAAAATGGGCATTTTTTAACAAAAATGGACTTTAAAGCCTAGTGCTACAGAAGAATGTGCCAAGCCTAAGTGTATTGTGGTGGACTGACAAATAAGATTGTGGTAAGCTTTACCTTCTCAGTGGATGGACTACCTGAGTCCTCAAATCTCTTAAACTTAGCTGAAAGATCTGGAAGAAGAACCCAGGAAAAATCTAAAGTGATTTTCTGTTTTCAGCTTATGCCCTTTGTAAAGACAAGTGCAAGTACATTGGCCTTTTGCTGTCACAGTGTTTGGTAAAGAATAAATGTGGACATTAGCCCTAGGAATAACCTGAGCATGCTGATACTTTTTTCTGCAGTCCATACATAGAAGAGAAACAGTGAAGACACAAAAGTCTGAATACACTTACAAAATAAAATTGGAGAGGTAAAGCACAAAGATATTTGTGAAGAGAGAGCACCTTGTTATATAAGTGAGTAAACTTGGACACAAATAACTGAAACTTGATTTAATTTTAGAATAGAGACCCCTGATATACACATAGGGTGAAAAGGAAAACTTCTGTTTCAAGCTGAGAATTGACTAAAAAGTGAAGGTAAAGACCTGAAAGTATGCATCTGACCATGAGATGAGTTAAAGTACTCCAGATAATGACTTGGAACACTTAAATTTGAATAATTAGATGTGCCTTCACATGGCTATCTATCTCTAGAGACCACAGAGGAAAACTCTGAGTCTCATAAGCCCTTGTTAGTCATGGGTGGGCCCAGCATCAAAAGATAGTTCAGATATTTATGTGAACAATAACAGTAACCAATTAAATCCTTACTCATTTCTGTGGGGAAAAAGATGTTAAACAAGCAACCAGAAAAAGCTGTGCACTATTAAGTCTTGTCAGATGCTATACTGATTTTTCATTATTTGCTACTTCTGCAGAATGTCCATGCAGTCCTGGGAAAACAGGATGGCCAAGTGTAAACATGGTTCTACATGGCTCTAATTTAATAAAGAAGTGCAAGCACAACTTTAGCATTAGAAGAGAATCATCCTCTCTAGCTCCCACATTCTATCCTAGATGCCTCTGCTTAATAAAGCACTTAGTCTGGTTTTCCCAGCTTTTACCTACGAAATTGGTTGAAATTCATATTGTTTTATAGTAACATGCAAAAATTACGACAACATAAAATTTAGGACGCAGGATAGTGCATTATTCTAATTTTATAACTCCTTACAGCATTCAGTGAAGGAGAGAGAAAAATTTAGCACTGTGAATGTGCTGGATTGGTGGGCACAGGTGCTCCCTTGGGGGCAATTTGTTCCCAAATGGGAGATCATTGACATTTTTCCCATAAGGATGGTGATAGGAAGAGGGTTTCCTCACCCTGAGGTCAGGCAGCCTCTCAGCACTCACTGGAGTGGACATGAGGCACAGTTTCCTTGCTGGCTGTGCTGGGACCAGGTGCTTCCTCTCATTTCAGTGGCTGCACTGCGGCTGTTTGTGAACCATAACTTGTATTTCCACAGCAGTGACAGGATGGGAGTAAATGGCAAAATGGCACAGACAGTGTCTGAAAAGCTGGTTTTAATTTTTTTGGGGGGCGTTGGGGGGGTTTCTGATGTTATTTCCCAGGAGTTCCTGCCTACTCTGGGGGAAGTGGAGGTTTTGTATTTATGCATTCCCGAGTAGGAATAGGCATGTGGTTAAAAGGGATAGAAAGAAACCTGACATTTGTTTCTTTCATTAGCAGAGAAACACTAGCCAGGGCTGATGACTGAGCTCTCAAACATCACCACCTACATCCAATCAAATGAAACATTCAGGCCAAATGTACACTATTATATAAATGTCTTTGCAAAGATCCACAACATCAAGGTACCTAGCAGGCTTGTCTTTTGTCATGTGTATTTCTTATTAAAAAATGCTGAAAAATGGTATTTCCATCTAGCTGAAAATCCAAGAAAAGAGGTCTCTGCTGCATAAGAGGGAGAAGAGTTCTGCAAATTATTTAATTTACAGGAGAAGAAGCACTATGAATGTAGCAAGGCTGACATTGACATAGTTTGGAGTCACGGTTGGAACAGAGAGAGATGATTCTGATAAATATGGTTAGTGGAAGTTATAGGCATGAATTTTATCTGTCACAGCTTCTACTGAAGGCCTTTTATTAAACAAGCATTATTTCCAGCATTTTCTCCAGAAGCCTGAAACAATTGGCTAAGTACTGCTGGAATTAATTTTACTTCCCCAATTTTTATATGCATTTAAACTATCTAAGGATCTCCAAGGAGTCAGTTAAATGTGAAACACAGAGGACTATTAAAAATAACTGGTTTTAATTAATTTATCCAGTTAAAAAATACCTGTCAACCACTGATGATCTAGTGAGTTTTCCTTTCTTTGGAACTACATGCTAAAAAATCCACCCAAGAAGAAAAAAAAAATCCAAAGAAAAAAACCAGAGCAAGATATTTCTGAGGCCTTGAAAAGAAATGAATTGTTTCAATTTTAAAAAATCTTTCAGAAACAGGAGGAAGGATAAGATTGAGAGATTTCCTGCAGATGGGAAGGTGCCTCATGTCAGGATAATGATTCTTTTGATTTTTTTCATCAGAGTTTTTTGGTTTGTTTAGTTACAAAGCAAAAGTGACTAAGCCAGTTTTACTTATGATACCTCCACAGTCAGATTTAAATTATCTCTCCAAATACTTTCAGTATATTTCATGTCTCTTTTGTCCAAAACTTACTTTTTGAACATTTCTTATCAATTGAAGAGAAACATTCAATAGGATTTCCCTACAGTCCCGTCAAACTGCAAGAGTACTTTTTACAAGAAGTTACCAAGGTACAGGAAGCAGACACCTGGGTTATCTCCGAGCTATTGTCTTAAGAGCAGCAATTCCAATGGGAAACAATTTTTGGAACACATAAAAATCTTTTAGGCAGAAGTTACTGCACTGCTAATGTTGAAAGCAGCTACATGTACTTTTTTGTTAATTACAATTACTGAGCTCTTCCATTCAGATTCATCACTGACCAGGATAGCTTAGGTTTTCAAACCATGCCTAGCATTTATATGTCACATGGCAGGCAGATTAGCTCCCTACTGCTGGCTAATTAAAGTCATTTTTTCCTCACAGGGCTGGACTCTGTAGTCCCCTGACATCCAGTGCCACCATGTGGAGACACAAATTGTTACTCTCCGGATGCCTGAGAGGAGCTTTTTCTAGGGACAAACAACTCATTCACTTAAAATCTCGTATCTGCAATAATGAAACCGATTTTTTTTTTTTTTTTTGGGGGAAATCACATTAATAAGTGCTTGGCAGTTTAAATTTCCTTGGCTATTGATAACCTCCTTAATGCCTCAGATCCGTATTGCTAGCTGCCATGACTTCTCCCTCTGTTAAAATAAAAGAACCTTTTCCAAAACACAGACAGAATCTCTTTTGCTCTAATCTTCTAAAATTATATGAAAGCATCATCCACTGGACTTTATTTGGGACTAAAATTTTCACTGTCCTTTCTCAAGGACAAAGCAGCAGATTCCTTCCTTGAGAAGAAAAAAAAATCAGTTTTATCTTTCATTCATATACAAATACAAATACACACACACACACACACACATATTTATATGCATGCATACACAAAAAACCCAGAAATATTTAACCTTGAGATAGAATATGGGGGGGGGGGTGATGGTTTTCTTGTGGTCACCAGACATTTTGACTGCCCTGAGATGGGAGCTCCACTTTGGTAGGTTTCAGAATGGTGGCCTGAAGGCAAATCCATGTGCAGAAGCAGAAATAAAAGAGTAAACCAGTTTGTGCTCACTTCCAGATTGCCAGGAGCTGTACATCTGGACAGAAAACACATGTGACAGGTGAATGTTCTATTAGCAAATATCAGGCGCTGCAATGCACTGACTCCTTTTACCCTACCAGAGAATAAACACATTTAGCTTTGGCACAGCAAGTTTTCTAGGGAGGTCAAAATGACCTTCAAACAAGCAGGTATCAGTGTTTCTTTAAAGCAGGTCCACAAGGCTTATCATAACAACAGCACATTACCTTTATTGAAAATGATATCCTGTGGACTGTCTCACTGCCACAGCCCAAACATCCAATGTGGAGATATGAACCAAAGAAAAACAGTGGTCATGTTTCACCAAGCATTACGAGCCCAAGGAGTAACCACAATTTGCTGTATGACTTTGGAAGGACATATTTTTAATTAAACAGGCAATTAACTAGGATCAGGTCTGTACGTTGGGAGAAATGAAATCTGAAATGAAATTCTGAAATGCTCCCCCAAATGCATACAACCATGATGCAATATGTGCAAAGAAGCAAGCAGAGAAGCAGGAATTCTACATTTTTCCTACTCTACCTCAGACATGGAAGCACTGACAGCATCTCTCATGCCTGCAGCAAAGAGGTTATCACCCCCTATAACAAAGTCCTAATCAAACCACTGTGACACTTTTAAGGATTTTCTGTGCCAAAAAACTTTTTACTTATCTGGATTAGGAAAAGAAAAGCACAGCAAAGTCAGCTTCCCTTCCCTTTAGCAGAACACTTTCCTTCTTGAAGCCAAAGGCACAATGATTGGTTGGGTATTACAGTTTAGATCTGTTCTTGCAATACAGTCTCATACAGAGCTCTTATAGTTTAGGAGGGAAAAAAGGCAAAGCATTCAAATGAGGAGGCTGATTTGCCTTCTTTGTACATACACTTTTAATATACTATAGAAAATACATTAAAAATTTAATAATAATGTATACATAAGGTCATATATGTATATGTGTGTGACCCAAGAAATAGAAACAGCCAGGCTTCTTGATGAGAGTGCAGTTTCTGTCCTGTTTTGCCTAAGCTTCTATAGGCAGGGCAGCTATACCCTCTCCATTTGGAGGTTTAAACAAGGCTAGTTTAAACCAGGCAGTAATTACCAGGTCCTCAGGATTGTGTCCATTGTGGATAAACCAGAAGGATTCTTTGTCAAAGAAGAATCTGCTTGTCAAAGAAGTGCTGCTCTGGGCAGCACTTAAATCAGTAAACAAGCAGAACTGAGCAAGAGGCTCAAGCACAGAGAATTCAGAGGTTTCAGTGGTTTATGTTGTTCTGTGCTCTGCCTCATGATTCAGAGAGGCCAAGGCCAAAACCAGAAATTAATCTGGGTGCTGCTGTAACAGACAACAAAAATATTTTTATAAATACCTCAGCCTCTGAAAGACGGCCAAGGAGAATCTCGATTAGATGCAGGGGAAAAAGGCAGTGACACAGGAGTAGGAGAAGGCTGAGGTGGGGTATCCACCATCATGAAATGGAAAAAGGGATGAAACCCCCATAACCCAAGGAGAAGGGGTCAGTAATGTGCTATGTGTTCAACTTGTGACCAGCACACCTTTGTGGGGGAAGGAGCTGGTGGGAGGCCTCACTGAGCCATTTTCGTTGCTCTAGCCAGGAAGGCCGTGGGTAGCTGAAGCTGGCAAATGTGACACCCACCTGCACGAGGCCCAGAGCAGGATCTGGGGAAGCACACACCGGTGAGGCTGGGGGAAAAGTGTCTGGAGAGCTGGGACAGGCCCTGGGGTGCTGTGACAGCAGCTGGGCACGAGCCCAGGGGTGCCCAGGTGCCAAGAGCCGATGGCCCCTCAGCTCGAGTGCTGTGCCCATTGCTGGGCCCCTCACAGGAATGGAGGGGCTGGAGTGTCCAGGGAAGGGAATGGAGCTGGGAAGGGGCTGGAGCCCCAGGAGAGGCTGAGGGAGCTGGGAAGGGGCTCAGCCTGGAGAAAAGGAGCCTCAGGGGGGCCCTGTGGCTCTGCACAGCTCCCTGACAGGAGGGAACATCCGGGGGGATTTGGGATCTGGGAACAGGGAACAGGGACAGCAGCAGAGGGAACAGCTCAGGCTGGGCCAGGGGAGGGTTAGATTAGATATTAAGAAACATTTCTTCACCCAAAGGGTTGTCAGTGTCAGGGAAATTAATCCACAAATACCAGAGGTTTTATCCAAAAAGGAGACAGAGGAGTCCTTTTTGCTTTATTCAAATAAAAGGAGAGGCCATTGGGCATTCCCCTGTGGTCTCTCAAATTTCTGAGGGACCTTTTTATCCTGATTTCCCAGCCACATTTCCCTCTCTCTTTTCCCACTGACTGAGGTACTTGAGAGGCACAGACTTCCCAGAACACCTGATACCTAAGATTCCCCTCTAATGTACAACCCTTCCTTTTAATTTTTAATTCTTATAGAATTCATAGTTTTTCCCCATTGCTTCTTTCATCTTCCAAGATCCAATTTCATTTATCAGCAAACTTACAGTTTGTAAAGGCAAATACTTTTTTCCATTCATCAATCAGTGGAATCCATCCCATTATTTCTTTTATTTCGCAGTGCTAGCCTTATCTACCAGCAGACCCACAGCTCGTTTGTAAAGACAAATCCAACATTCCTCTCATCAGGCATTGGAACAGGCTGCCCGGAGAAGTCTCAGATTCACCACCCCCAGTGCAAGGCAGTTTTAAGTCACCAAAACTATGTGCACCTAATACCCACATGTATTACATGCCTCGTGCTTTTTAATATTTCCAACATTTCTGCTTGTGCAGTGTCAAAACAACTGCCTTGAGCTTCAGCTGAAGCAGGACACAGCGGATCTGTGCAGGTTTGTGCTCAGCAGAGAGGGACACACCAGACACACCCAGCTCACACAGGGGTCTGGCATCTCCTGTCATTTCCCTTTCTTGTTTTTTGGCCTCTCATGGGAAATTACAGCTTGGCTTTCAGGGTAGCTCATCTCCCTTTCAGAGAAGTACACAGATGAAAATACATGCTCAAGGAATATGCATCCAGAATGTAAAATGCCAAAATGCTTTCAGCCCAGTACATTGCATATGCAACCCATAAAATTAATACAATTACATAAAATTAATAGAATTACAGCACTAAAGATGATTATGAATAGTGCTAAGTGCAAGCACAGATGTGAAGACACATCCCTTACCAAGAAACATTTCCCTCCTACTATATAAATTTCAGAAAAAGATATGCACTGAAAAATCATTATTTTATCTGTTTTATTCACACTAGATCATTAAAAAATTGTTAGAATTTCCCTGTACAAGCAGGAATTTTTTAAGTAGGTACTTTGAATGGTTTCAAAATACTTTCAGCAACAGCACGCCTTTCATTAAAAAACTAAATTTAAAGGTTGTTAGGCAACTCCACAGTTGGAAGGATGCAGCAGAAGCAGGACATTCTGCTCAAGTCTGTCCTGAAAACGTGTGTCAACACCAACTGGAAGAATCTGCTCTCACAGAATAGTGTTTATTCAGCTCCTCTTTCACTTCCAGATGAGCCCATCCAGCACGAAGAAGAAGGAGGGTTTGATTTGATCACAGCCAATGAGCAGACAGATTAATTTCTGGGGAAATTCTGGGCAGCATCTGAGCTCTCAGTTCTCAAAACTAAGAGACATCTGCAATCTTAGGTTTCTGAGGACTTTATTAAACATTTTTTAGGTGTGGATTCAAACCAGTTTGCTTGTTTTGCCATGACTCAAAATTCAAAACAAACGGAAGAAACACTTTTTTTTCCCTATTCACTTAAGTGTACTTAAGGGAAGAATGCTTCGGTGTTACAGTTCTGCAGATCTTGGAACAAAATCTCTCATGACCTGCTGTTTTTAAATGAAATAAAATCATGAAAACATTATCATCCACATGAATTTCTGTTTCCACTTATGTTAATAAAACAACACTGATTTAAACTAGCAAAGGACTGAGACTTTGAGTAAAACCAGTCATGTTTCATTCAACAAAAAAGTGAGAGGTGGGCTTCCTTATGAAGAAAACAGAGCAAATTGTGTATAGGAAATATAAACATCCTGCAGTGAGAGGAAACTAAGATTAGCAGAATAACTTATTCAGGTAATTCAAAAATGCAACAGAGGTCTTTTGTGGGAAAGTAATAAAACTTTCTCTTTCATAGCAGGAGAAACTGCACTACTGGAAATGGATCTAAGAAAAAGCAGCACTCCTGCTTCCTCTGGCTAAAAGTGTGCATTGAAACCCATGACTTTATGCAATTATTGTGTGGACTTTGCCCATACTGCTTCATGTGCATCTGATAAATGGGACAAATCTTAAAATGCTTATTTTATCATAATTACAATCTTCTAAATATTGGGATGTTCACTTTTGCAAATATTCTGAGAACCACGGGCAAAAAGAACCAGGTTACAGTGCAAGTACTGATTACAGCAACACCAATTATGTTAAAAATATTCTCCTGTCCTTTCCTTTTCAGACACAGGTTTGTTGACTTCTGGTTTTAATGCATTTTACCAAAATAACTAATTTCAGTATCTGCCTCATGCGTGTGTAACTGTTATCCAACAGCAACATCTCAAGTCCACCTCTATTAGTAGGATAATTAATAATAATAATATTAGTAACAATTATAAATTAAAATATTATTGCTATGATATAACTGCCTTGGAATTCTTTCTAAGCTTGAAGCTGTGCTAGATATTGTTTGTCACCTCTTGTTGGATGGCACAGCTATTCAGAATCCCACAACTGCTCAACACACTTACACAAAACTGCACTTTTCCAAGAACCTGCAGAACATTCAGCACTTACTTTGCAAGGGTTGCTCCTCCAAATGTAAGGATTATGTAATGAAAATGACCCCTGGGTATTGTGCATTCAATGTGTTATTGTTAAAGCAGAGAAAACAGATGATAACTGAGGGAAAAAATAAATTAGGGTCCTTCTCACAGCGGTGAACTCAACTGCAAGGCATGAATACACAAATATTCAAACTAAGGCAAGTGAAAACTTTCATAACTCAGAGAACTCTTGATGGAATACAAAACTAGGCTGACAGAGGTACTTGACTCAGTGGTTCAATGCATTATTCACAACTAAACTACAGCAGTAGCTAATTTTTAGTTTGATCTTTATCAAATACAGTCTGTTTTCACTGATCTGACAACAAATATTAAAAAAAGTTCAAAAGTTTTGATGTGTAATTTTCAAACCAGATTTTTTATTTAAAAAATTCACATTCACTTGTGTCATGGAGCATCCTGTAAGAGGAAGCATGTTTTTGTCAACACCAAAAAACCCCAGGCATAACACAGAATTCCATGTAATTTTCTATTAAAACAGCCAAAATAATCTTGGAAAACCAACTTACCTGCTTTCTCCTTTACTTCTAAGAGGTACTTCCCTGTTTTACAGAGGAGGCCACAGCTACATTTGCTCACATATGTAGAATGCAAAGACAGCTGGAAATCACTTTCTCAACATGAAATATTTTATTTTTTCCTGTAACCTTAAAGCTACATCTCCTTTTATTCCAGTATAGGAGAAATCCCTGTTAGCTCAGAAGCAGCTGCTGAGTGTTTTTGGACCTGTTATTCCTCTGCAGCACTGTGTATTCACAATGTAATTGACAGGCCATAGTCTGGCCACTTTCCAGAATTACCTGGAGTATCAAAAGCTTTGACAAAATTCTGCACAATGGCAGAATTTGCCCCTTCTTCTTTTAGAAACTCTAGATCCATTCACCATTAGTTTTATAGGAGTAGGTTTTCCTGAATTATGTAACTATGGATGGAACAAAGCCACAAAGTCAAAGCCAAATGGCTCCAAGATTCAGGATGTCAAAATATGAGCTCTTGGTAGGTTACAGACAGAAGTGCTGAAGTTAAAATCCACATCAGAAAATTATTCAAGTTTGAAGCTATTTTACTCTTGCTTTTAAGTCTGTTAACAACTTTTCACAGGACACAGAATGTTCTAATTTACTACTTGTTTCCTGTATCTTCTAACAGTAGGAAATAAAGAAAAGCTATTTTTTTTCTTTTTAAAATTTGCTCTGTCAAAATTATGAAAATTGCAGACTAAACACACAGAGTTCTATGCTGCAGAGTGAACACTAGTCAGTGCTAAGGCCTTACTTTCATCTGCAAAGTTTACTGTTGTGAAAAAAATGGATAGTTTTACAAATATCCCTAAGATTTGTTCCAAAAATTCTCATTTTCACAGGTTTATACTTACACAAGTCCTTCAGAAATCTCCCACTTGAAAAACACCCCCTGAAAAATCTGCCCTATGCTGCATGAGGGGTAAACATCAAAAGCAACTTGTGAACTTCATTAGACAGAGATATAGAATCACACCTGCTGCAAGATTTCCCTGTTAGTGTTTGTGCTCTTCTGAAGCTGGCCAAAATTGACAGGAGTATCATAGTTACTCCATATTCTGCTTTCCCAACAACCCTCTACCACCTCCTGCATTCAGGACTCACCACACATTCCTATTTTTCTGGAACTCTCCTGATTGCTTTCACATCCTTCCACACCCTGCTCCTTCCTTTGCCCTCTTCTGCCACTCCTCACTATCTTGCCCAAATTGAGCAGGAGTCTAAAAAAGGTGACTGGCATTATTTCTAAAAGCCTTTTGTTAAAGGAGAACACTGGAAAGTGTATGAGCAGTTATGAGGCTGTTTTGCTCCTGATTTCAGGCCAAGATGTTCCACCAAGATGTAATTGTTGCTCCATCAGATCCCACATGCCCCATCCCTTTACAGACATTTAGGGCCAATCTTGAGAGGGGCAGCTGGGTGAAAGCAATCAGACTAATTTCAACACAAATATGTGGGGAATTTTATAACCATGGTTTTTCTAACAGGCCATGCTGTTCTGAGCAGTGCTGTGATGAAAACCTGAGCCCAGGAACAGAGCTTTTCCCAGCATTTTAAAGAACATCAGTTAAAGGATCTCACAGATCTTCTTAATGTAATGCAAACTCAAAGAGCTTCGCTGTTTTTTATGAGAAACACAGTTTAAAAATGGTAGTATAGTGGTAATACACGTAGTAGCTTTATTGACTTCTTCTGACACTCAAATTGGAGCAAACTGAACAGAAATTTCCTCTGCAGCTGTACCTACAAGCCACCCCTGCCATGATGTGGCATTTGGGAGTTGTAACAAAAGTTACATGCCCAAAGTGTCTCTGCTTTTCTAAATTGATCTGCACATAAATTTAACACCCCTGCTGAGCTTCCTCTCTTATTATTGCCCCAACACAATCCTGGGGTGGTAAAAACTGTCACCATAAGAGGGCTCAGAACCCATCCATGTAACTCAAACCCTGAGCAAGGCCTCCATTCAAGGATGCAATTTCTGACTTTTTAGCCTCCCAGTCGTAGTACAGATATTTTTCCTTCCCTTGGCCTCTCAGGGAAGAAGCTGAGATCATGGTGTTCATGTGACAATGTTATTTTTCAATACAAGAAAATAATGCTCCCCAGAGCGAAAGAACTAACTGGAAGTTGCAAAGCTACTCCATTTTAATTCTTCTGGGAGCTGTGAGACCTTCACTGAGTAGAGAAAAACCTTTTACTTGACCACATCATCTTCCTCTACCCTCTCAGCTCTTAAAAAGTGAAGGCCAGGCCAGGAAAGGGAGAAAGAAAAGGGTCATTCCTCTTCAGTTTTAATTTTAAGTCATTCCAGGGCACCTAAACCTACTCATGTCTTCACATCCTCCTCCTTTGCATCAAGGATACTGCAAGCAGGAGATAAAACAACAGCATTCAACTGCAAACAGAAATTACAGTAAATACAGAGATGCCTTTACTGCATAATGACAAAGAGAACTCCCTGTATCACCCTTTTGGTTTAACACAGAAAGAAGCAGTCTCAATGAGGGACCTCAAGCCTGGGAGCTGGATTCTGTTTGCTTGTTTAGGATGTGACAAATCTGCAAACTAACCATGCAAATACAACTTCAGTAAAGATGTCCACCATCTGAAATAAAAACCAAGCCTTTAAAACAGATGCAGTTCACTAGGGAAAACATTTATTCAACTGCTTTACAGAGTAAGCCAATTAAGGCCAAATATATTACTTGGAAATAGACAGGCTTTCACTGGGTACAAATATAAGCTGGCTTAACAGTATATTGTATACAAAATGTTCCTTGAAAGCATCTAAGAAAGGTAAAGGCTGAGCAATATAAGCTGAAAATCTGCTTCTTTAAGGCGAACAAAAAGTATTCATTTATTCTTTGTTTCTTAAAAAAGTATTATTACCAAAATATTTTCTTCACAATTACTTCCATACTTCTAAGTAAGGATTTAAGATTGAGGACAAAATGGGTAAGATGGAGGATAAAGAAAAAATTAGACACCACTGAAAACTTATATGAGAAACAGTGAGCTCATGACATCATGAAAGCTTTTAAACTTACTGGGTTTTCTAAACACCCAGAACAGCAAAGCAAGTGATACACATATCACCGTTTTCCATAATCAAATTACTGACAACTGTAACTACACAGAAAAAAATGACATCATTACATACAACAGATGAAGTCTGGAAGCACTGGAGTAAATCGTTATTGAAACTGCTGAGATGATTTCATGTGGGGAGTGCAGTACCTGATCTAAAACCCACTGAAGCAACTTGAAATTTTTTCTGTGGTTCTTCAGCTGGCCACAAACGCAATTACTATTTCATAAAAAGCAGAAAGATGCAGCACAGAAAATGAGAATTCAGAATTATTTAGCAACAACTTAAACTAACAGGGCATGGATTTGTGCTCTTCTTCAGCAGCTCACTGTTTTGTGCTGTGGAGACTACTTGGCATCGCTCCTGAGAACTCATACAGACACCAACCCAAGGAGGTGTTAAGTATCCCCTAAACACATGCCCCAAAAACACATGTAATACAGAAGGTAGTCTCTCCAGATTGAAATGCATATAGAACATACATGTTATGCTATCAATATGTTTATATTACTAATATAATAGAAATAGCTACACAAATATCCCCTTTAGAAAGAATAATAACTGAGCAAATGTCTGGTAAGGTGTCACACCGCAGCACATTCCAGTTAAAAAACTGCAATGCTGCCTGTACCAGTCATAAACACGTTTGTTTTATGAATCCTACTGGAAATCACACAACTGCAATTGCTCACTTCCACTCCTGGAAATCACCTTCACTTCTGAAGAAGTAGAAGCGGTTTAGAGTTAAAATTACAAATTTGTGCCGCAGAGAATGGGAACACACGGCTTCCACTTCAATCCTAGGATCAAAGCCAGCATTCCTGGAGTGAGGGTGTCAAGGTTGTCACACGGTCCTGGGTGGCAGCTGCTGTTTGTACATCCCTGCCAGGGCCTTGGCCGCGCTGTAGATCATCTGCCGGCGGGACATGCCCGTCAGCACCGCGTGCCAGTCCGTCCTGCTCACGTTCAGCATGCTCTTCTCCAGCACCTCGCCCACTGTCACCAGCAGGCCTGACCACCTCAGGCTGTAGTCCTGAGGGGTGAGACTCTTGGCCTGCGTGTAAAAGTTTGAGAATTGATTACTGAAACGGTTTGCAATTAGTAGATTTGCTTCTGTCTTCAGCTTTAACCAACTTTTGCAAGGAATCATTCTTGTATCAACAGACCTATAGTGGAAAACTAAAGGGTGTGAGAATCAAATTTCAGCCTGCTCTGTAATTTGCCTAGCCATTTTTTTGGATTTCTATGTATTAGGATCCAAGCAACATCTGAAGAGCATAAATTAAAACAGGATACTTAAGAGAGTGAAGACATACTGCCATTACCAGGAGGCAGTTATGTTTTCTAAACAGCCAACAGATGGAATCAATAAAAATATGTATTTATACAATATCTGTTCACCCCCAGCCTGGATTGATCCTGTGGCTGCTCTCATCCAGGGACAGCACCAGAACTTGACTTTGTTAAACCTCATGAGATTCCCCTGGGTCCATTTCTCACTCTTGTCCCTGTCCCTCTGGATGGCCCCACCCCTCAGGGGTGTCACTGCACCCCCAGCTTGGTGTCACCTGCAAACCTGCTGAGGGTGCCTCAATCCCTCTGTCTGTGTCATTAATGAAGATATTAAATCACACATGACTCCCCCTGAGGGACACCACTGGTCACTGATGTCCATCAGGACATTGAGTCATTGACCACAATCATCCCACCAATTCCTTATCCACTGAACAGTCCACTCGTTGAATCCATCTCCCATTCAGACTGGGGGACCATGTCCAAGACTTTACAGAAGTCTAGATAAATGACATCTGTAGCCCTTCCCCAGGTCTGCAACTGAAACCAGAAGGGGAACACTGGGGGAAGTATCACAGCACTTCTCTGCTCTGATGCTCTGCTCTGCTCTCTTCTTCATACAGATTTTAATGGGTTACTCTATGTCCAGTGCATGTACAGCAGATCAAGTTCACTAATGTGTTCCAGCCTTCCTAAAACTACTGTCTTGCAACAATAACAGCATATATAAGTTTTTTAGAATATGCAGAATAGTTTGGGTTGGCAAGAGCCTTTAAACATTTTTTCCTGTCTTTCTCCTCAGTTTTTGGAATGCATTTTGTAAAACCAGAGAGACAGAGCTATATTTCTCCTTTTGCCACTCATCAACTTTTCAAAGCTGTAAGAACTCAGGAAAGTAAGAACTAAAAGCAGTCCCACAAATGTTCACTTTATTGAAATTGGTGCTACTGAAAAAAGCCCCAAAGTTACTATTTGCTCCCCCAAAACAACATCTGAGGATGAAACTCCAAACTGTTTTGGTTATAAATTTTTCAGGGAAACATTTGTTTTAAAAGAATTTTCAGGCCAGAGTTAACTAAAGAATAACTCATATGGGCTGTCAGGCAACATGCAGTGACTGGAGTAATTCCCAGTCTGTGCCCAAACAAAAATAAACCACCTCATGAAAAACTTCTTTTGGTGGTATTTCAGAACTGCACACTAGTGCAGTTCATCCCATTATTTCCAATCAAATGGAACACAGTATTTCCAAGATTTAAATATTTGGATTTCAGAATTTTACATCCTTGTCAGAATAGCACACCTAAAATCAGCATTGTCTTTCAGGTGGGACTCTGTGTGTTCATAAGCACATTAGACATTAAATCCAAGCATTAAACTAGGAAATGGGAGTATTTTGTTTTTAGGAATGAGTTTTCAGAGAGTACAGCATGCTGCCTGCTTGGTTAGTATTTCTCCTTCTTAAATAGCAGAGCAAACTTGTGCTCCAAAGTGACAGATATTGCAGAATGAGACTCTTGACTAAGAAAAGCTTCACTATAAATGTCTAAAGATTAATTCACAAACACGATGCAAAAATATTTGTATCCTCATTTCATAAATGAAAACATTTATGAGTAATGACTTCCAATAAGATCTGACATCGTAACTAAAATGAAAACTTCAGTTTTATGTCTCAGCTGTTAACTGGTAAGAAAACTGAAAACTCACCTGTTGAACATATTGTAAAGGCACTGGTGTTGCTTGGGTGAATGCTTCCAGGTGAATTCCATGAACGGGATCCTCAATAATCAGACATCCAATGTCAAACCACCTGCAGTGATGTGCAAATTGTTTTATTTCTGAGTACTGAGTATCACTCTGTTGAAGACCAACATGCTAAAAGTTGAATTATGAACATTTTACAAGCTTTATTACAACAATTGTAATAACGTAATATTGAAACTCATCAAAGCATTGTGGTATTTTGCAAGTGAAATTTGCATGTGTCTCTTTTCTTTTATCTATCTACTATCTATCTCTCATAACAGTGCATGTGTATGCATGTAAAATACATAAAATACATGGAAATACAAATTACAGGAAGCTTACAAATTAAAGAAAAAAAGGAAACTGGAGGAGTGGCTGTGTGGGCAGACAATCCCTTGGCCACAGTTATTCTGCTACAGGTTTCATTCAATCTTTCAAAGAACACTTCTCATTAAAATAACCTTTCCTAACAATTTTTAAGAAAATTGTTTATTTGTCATCCATGTTCTATATTCAGAAGATTTTTTGGGAAGTCTAATGCTGTAGCAATTTAAATAATTTATATAATTTATTCAAATAAACATTTTTGCCTGTCTGGGCCACATAAGCTTCATGGTAAGAGTTCAGTGGAGCCAGACAGGAAGAAGCACTTCCATCATCTTTGCAGCAGGGAATAGAACATTGGAATGCTCTGACTGGCAACTATTAAACATTGCTGAGAAAGCCTCATGGTTAAATATAACTTGCTTCCAATTAATAGTGAAGTTACTGGTATTTTCTTGTCTTCTAATGTTTGCATTTTTATGCATGTGATGGGCTTTTATTTATTTTTGACACATACTCTCCTTTTGCTACATTTTTATGTTTATATTTTTAGTGCAATATGAATGAGGAATTTTCTGAATATTAATAAAGTAGGGAGAGTTCTAATTTTTGTTTACTATTTATTTCTACGTAGTCTGATTTAGATGTTTTATTGTCTTTTCACAGAGGACATATGACATATGTTATTGGTAGTCGTGGGTGATTACTTGAAACTCCTCTCCTTTGGACAAGCACAAGCATGGTAAACAGAAGAAAACTAAGTTTGCATTAAGGAAAACCCAGCATTGTCCCTAATGTCTTGGAATTTAATTATAAAGCTGCTCCAAGAACTGTCTGTCAAACAACATGTTACAAAACCAAGCTGCAATGCATTCTGAAATACCATTTTTATGCCTGTGCAGTGCAAGCTAGATGTACATTCTCAGTGAAAGGAAAAATTTGATTGACATGATTTGATAAAATTGTATTATTCTAACTGCCAGAATATCTCTCAATATCTCTTCTGATATAATTTCAGAGAGAGAAGGAAGGATGCACACAACAGTGCACAACCTATTAGCCAAATTACAAATTTTACAGCTCCTTAATTTTTCCAGTTCACATCACTTCACTGTGTTTTAACATTGCGAATCTACAAAAACCTGACAAGGACGTTTTGATATTAAGGTCTCAAGATGCCTGGACAAAAAGCTAAACACCATGACCAAAACCAAGCCTGCCAAGATACTTCAGACTTCTCCCCTCCCTTCTCCTTCTCTTTCTCCTTCTCCTTCTCCTTCTCCTTCTCCTTCTCCTTCTCCTTCTCCTTCTCCTTCTCCTTCTCCTTCTCCTTCTCCTTCTCCTTCTCCTTCTCCTTCTTCCTCCTTCTCCTTGCAGGCTTTGAGCCAACAAGGAATATTCCCAGCGTGTCCCCAGCCCCCTGGAATAACTCCAGGCTCTCACTTGTCAGGAAGCAGCTCCTCAATGAAGTTTTCCACGGACACAGCAGGCTGCTTCTCGTGGATGACTCCTGTGCGGCGCAGGCTGTCTATCCTCTCCTGGGCTCCCTGAGTGACAACACAAGCTGTCAGACAAAACTCTGAACCACAGCTTAGTGCAATGCTTGCACAACAGAGTCAAAAGAACCCTAGAACACACTTTTCAAAATTACTAAATAGGAAAAAAAACCCCAACAACCCAAACTGATTAATTGGCCAGGAATCCCAAACAGTAACACCACCTATGATAAAGCTAATTAAATTTTTAGGTTTTTACATTCCAAGGAAGAAAACCCAAGGTAGCATGCAAAGAATTCCTAACCTGTGACAAGAATTCCTAACCTCAGCATCAGTTTATATTTGTGTTACTTTTACATTCTTACAACTTGACACTTTTTGTGTTTAGAGTCTTTAAGAGCTTTGGACCAACTTTTTAAGAGCAAGGGAAAGAATCCATTTGTTGAGGTACATATCCAACTAACACAAAGGAATTGCTCCCCTGAAAACTGCTATCACTCTGAAGTTGTAACAGAAATACACAATACACTGTGGGAGCTAAACAAGTAAAGGAACATGCAGGTTATTCTGCTTTATCTCAATTAAAATTGCATCAGATAATACACTGCTGTGAGGACAGGCTTTGCTCCTCTGCAAACACTGCCACAACTGTTAGGGGAAAAGGCTTCCTTTTTCATGAATTTTGCTCACATGTAGTAAACAGAACACGAACCAGCTCTTGTCAGGATTTTCAGTTATTGGCCAGAACTGGTGAAACAACCTTTGCTAACCCTTTCTCTGGGGTGGCACAGCAGTTTGCAAGGCTGCACAGTGAATTCCTATTTTTCAACGAGAACATAGATCTGTTCAGGAAGATCCAAGTGTTGATCAAACTGTCTTTGATCTACAGAATCAGTGGGGAGAAA